>JARLTB010000345.1:0-355849 GCA_030141615.1 Unio pictorum
CTTTGGACTATGTTGTGATTGACAATGCTGGTTTTATTATCTTTGGACTATGTTGTGACTATGCATGGATTTATTATCTTTGGGCTATGTTGTGACTGCATGGTTTTGTTATCTTTGGACTATGTTGTGATTGACTGCTGATTTTATTATCTTTGGACTATGTTGTGATTGACTATGCTGATTTTATTATCTTTAGACTATATTGTGATTCACAATGCTGGTTTTATTATCTTTGGACTATGTTGTGACTATGCATGGTTTTATTATTTTTGGACTATGTTGTGACTATGCATGGTTTTATTATCTTTGGACTGTTGTGACTATGCATCGTTTTGTTATCTTTGGACTATGTTGTGATTGACTATGCATGGTTTTATTATCTTTGGACTATGTTGTGATTCACAATGCTGGTTTTACTATCATTAGACTATGTTGTGATTGACTTTGATGGTTTTATTATCTTTATAATATTTTGTGATTGACTTTGATGGTTTTATTGTCTTTGGACATCTTGCCATGAATCTAGGGAACTAAAGCTCTGGTAACTGGTAATACTTAGATTAACAAAACAGTTGAACTAGTTACAGTCGACTCCACTTAACTGCACATCGGTTAACTGCACACACCGAGTAACTGCATGTAGTCACGCCGGTCCCATTTTTCCCAATGCTTTTCAATGAGAAGAAACTTCGGATAACTGCACTTCGCTTAAATGCATACTCCGGATAATAGCACAATAACCATGGCACATTATTCAATACAATTTTACTCTGGTTAACTGCACAATATATAGTCATAATCAGTTATTGCCAGTCCACTGCTGTAGCGCTTCAAATAAGCCGACAATTAAGCCGGTAAATGCAACTTTGTAAATGATTGACATGTAAAGGTCGCCTTAGGTCAGCGGTTCTCAACCTTTCTAGTGCCGTGACTCTTTTAATGCAATTGCAAATGTTGTGGCGACCCAACCGTAAAATTATTTTTGTTCATAACTGTATAAATGTATATTTCCGATGGTCGTAAGCGACCCCTGGCAAATCGTTGTTCGACAATGGACGGGGTCGCGACCCACAGGTTGAGAACCGCTGCCTTAGGTGGTATATACATGTTTATATGCGCCCACTAAAGAGCAATAGCGTGGGAAAAATCATAGTACATGTATAGCATGGGAAACATTGCTTTAAACCATTCGGGATGATTTCAAACCAGCAAAAATGTTGGAAAGATGGAAAATGCGCAATGGAATTCAATGTAAACAACAAAACAGCAAAAAACACAGAATGCAGACGACTTTAAAGGTGAACGCTTTTTCTGTGGGAAATGACCCATTAGTGTCTGACAGCAGATTTCGAATAACAAGCGATCTATAGAATTTCTTGAAAATCGCTATAATTCCTTGATCCATTGGTTGAATCAGTGAAGTTGTGTTTGGAGGAAGGAAAACCAGCTTAACATTTAAGTAAAATTTGAAAGAGTGGATTCTAATCACTGTTTAAATTTATTCTTCGCATATATTCGTGTCGTGCTGATTTAAAGCTGTACTGTACCATACTTCTGTTATCTGCACACTCCGGTTAACTGCACAGTCTTGTGAGGGGCCTGAAGGTGTGCAGTTAACCAGAGTCAACTGTACTTCAAAATGCACATGAAAAGATGCAATAGGCTTATTGCATTATTGTACTCTGTTGATAGGTCATGAACATGTAGTCTCATTTTTTTATCATCAGTTATTGACTTGTGTTATATTCATTTTATGACACATTTGGGAAGTTAGTAATATAAAATATTTAATTTCCCTGTTCTACACGATCATGTGGCATACTCACTTTTATTGTACATTGGTAAGTAAACACGGGTTTTCTTTTTTTACCTTGATGATTTCAACAAATTGTCTTTTCTTATATAATGTTAACTGACTCATAAAAAACATTCAAAAAGCTTCTTATTAAACATTTACAGAAACAATTGTATAATTTTGCTTAATTGACTACTGATACTTTTTATAACATTTTCATCATGTACTCACCTATTGTGTTTTACACATGTTCACTACTACTGTTTCTATGTATGTATTCATTCATGAAGCCTTGTACATATTTTATTGTTGCAATTGTTGTTTTTAACAGCATTTGTTGTCTAAAGATATATATATGTAATTGTCGATGACCTCATGCAAAGAAGTTGCCATGGCCACAGATACTTGTTTTTGCCAGTAATAAAGGAAATTGTTGACCCTTTTTAAAGTTAACGAAGTGGTTATAATGCATGCAGTTTGGAATCAGTCCACACGCTGATTCTTAGCTAAGCGTTTTTCTTTTATCCTGTTGGCATATTTACTTGCTGATTAAGCATTTTTAAGCATATATGTCATTAAATTCCACAATTATTTAACCTTTTACATGGATGAAGGATTTTGGCATGAAGTTATTACTTGAAAAAAAAAATTTTTTTACCTTCTTTTTTGGTGTTAAAATATGCCTTAGTACTATTTTGCATGCGCGAGTCTGCACACACTGGTATGTATCCATTTGATGTACTATAAACCCATGTGTGAGTCTGCATACACTGGAATGTATCATTTTGGATGTATTATAAACCCATGTGTGAGTCTGCATACACTGGAATGTGCCATTTTGGATGTATTATAAACCTATGTGTGAGTCTGCATGCACTGGAATGTATCATTTTGGATGTATTATAAACCCATGTGTGAGTCTGCATACACTGGAATGTATCATTTTGGATGTATTATAAACCTATGTGTGAGTCTGCATACACAGGAATGTATCATTTTGGATGTACTATAAACCCATGTGTGAGTCTGCATACACTGGAATGTATCATTTTGGATGTACTATAAACCCATGTGTGAGTCTGCATCCGCTGGAATGTATCATTTTGGATGTATTATAATCCCATGTGTGAGTCTGCATACACTGGAATGTATCATTTTGGATGTATTATAAACCCATGTGTGAGTCTGCATCCGCTGGAATGTATCATTTTGGATGTATTATAAACCCATGTGTGAGTCTGCATACACTGGAATTTATCATTTTGGATGTATTATAAACCTATGTGTGAGTCTGCACACAGTGGTATGTATCATTTTGGATGTGCTATAAACCCATGTGTGAGTCTGCATACAGTGGTATGTATCCATTTGATGTACTATAATCCCATGTGTGAGTCAGCATACACTGGAATGTATCATTTTGGATGTATTATAAACCCATGTGTGAGTCTGCATACACTGGAATTTATCGTTTTGGATGTATTATAAACCCATGTATGAGTCTGCATACACTGGAATGTATCATTTTGGATGTATTATAAACCCATGTATGAGTCTGCATACACTGGAATGTATCATTTTGGATGTATTATAAACCCATGTGTGAGTCTGCATACACTGGAATGTGTCATTTTGGATGTATTATAAACCCATGTATGAGTCTGCATACACTGGAATGTATCATTTTGGATGTATTATAAACCCATGTGTGAGTCTGCATACACTGGAATGTATCATTTTGGATGTATTATAAACCTATGTGTGAGTCTGCATACACTGGAATGTGTCATTTTGGATGTATTATAAACCCATGTTGAGTCTGCATGGTATTTAATACATTTGGATGTTAGCACATACTGGTATATGTCTAACTGGATGTATTGTATATTTAATTCACTAGCATGTAAACTCTGTGTCGCTATTTATTTCAAATTAATGGTTTTGATCCAGTGCACATCCACTTAGATCAGTGTCTGCACTATAGTAGGAATGCATGGTTTTGATCAATAAACATGATAATTGGATGAACAATGTTAAATGTGTATGTTGACATTGCACACACACACTGATACACAATCAATCACACACCCAAACATGGACACGCACACAAACACACACACATACAAACATGGACACACACACACACATACAAACATGGATATACACACACAACGGGAGAAAGGGATACAATAATTCAATAGCTGACATTTCAAAAGCATTTCCCTAATTAAATCAGTAGAGTCATTCAGACGTTAATTAGTGTATTCAAAAATCTAGCATTGACTACAGATAATTGACAGTCAACTGTTACCCAGTCACCTCCATGTTCATCTCTGATTAGAGATATGGAGAACATGATAAATTAGATATTTGTTCTTTTACTCTCTTGCAGTTGACTTGGCCTGCTCTTTTGTTTTATAAAGCCATTGATAAACTCTTGTATTTTTGGGTTCTATCTGAAAATTTATTTTGATAAAATTGAAATCATAATGCATAGCCATGTTTTTGATATGTTATTCTGAGAGAGAGAGAGAGAGAGAGAGAGAGAGAGAGAGAGAGAGAGAGAGAGAGAGAGAGAGAGAGAGAGAGAGAGAGAACAAACCATTGATTTTGTGACTGTAAATCAATCAGCACATGACATATATTTTCACAATACTTGTTTTATACTTGGCATTAACACAATGCCATTCATATGATTCTATAAATAGTGACCTGCAAAGAGGAAATGAATGTACTTCCATCATTAATCTTTTGAACATTTAAGCCGATAATGGAAAATTCAATCCACAATTGCCTTACATTCTTAAGTTATCAGACATATTTGTTGTTTAAATTTCCTCAAGAAACATTTTTTACAGTTGTAATTCAGCTTTTCAATCACAGTAAGTTAAAATTGTAGTGCAGTATATTATATTTTTATCACTGAGAGCATTTTTAAAGAAATCATAGTTACATAAAAAGTCCAAATATATACATTAGAGTTTTAAAGAAAGATCATTTTGAATATATATTGTATGCAGATGTTATTAATATTACAGTTTCTGATTAAGGTCTAGAAAACAATCAGATGTGTATTCCATATGTGGTATACAGTTACACATACATTAGAGTGAATGTCAGTATACAAGGCTGTTATGCATCTGCCAGGTCAATTGAAAATAGCCTGTGGACCAGGGGTACCTCTAGGGATCTATTACTATACAGTATGTGTACTAGCCATATTGAATAACATGTAGACCAGTGGATTGTACATTATGTGCACTAGGCATATTAGTTGAATAACATGTAGGCCAGCAGACTGTACTGTACATATGCATGTAGTATGTAGGCCAGTAGACTGTACTGTACATGCACTTGGCATTATAGTTGAATAACATATTGGCCTTTGGATTGTATTATACATGTGCTAGGCATATAAGGTGAATGGCATGTAGGCCAGTTGACTGTACTATCTATGTACTAGTGATAATAGTTAAATAGCATGTTGGGCAGGCAGAAGACTGTACACATATTTGGCTTACCACTTGAATATCATGTAAATGGACTGTACTTTAAAGCTTACGTGTACATGGCATATTAGCTGAATAGCATGTGGGCCAGTGGCCTGTACTGTACATGTATCAGGTATGCTAGTTGAATTGCATGTAGGCCAGTAGTCACTCCAGTAAATTACCAGGCATATTACTTGAATAGTATGTAAGCCAGTGGACTGTACTGTATATTTATTAGGTATATTAGTTGAATAGTATATAAGCCAGTGGACTGTACTGTATATTTACATGTATTAGGCATATTAGTTAAATAGTATGTAAGTCAGTGGACTGTACTGTATATTTACATGTATTAGGCATATTAGTTGAATAGTATATAAGCCAGTGGACTGTACTGTATATTTACATGTATTAGGTATATTAGTTGAATAGTATGTAAGTCAGTGGACTGTACGGTATATTTACATGTATTAGGCATATTAGTTGAATAGTATATAAGCCAGTGGACTGTACTGTATATTTACATGTATTAGGTATATTAGTTGAATAGTATGTAAGTCAGTGGACTGTACGGTATATTTACATGTATTAGGCATATTAGTTGAATAGTATGTAAGCCAGTGGACTGTACTGTATATTTACATGTATTAGGCATATTAGTTGAATAGTATATAAGCCAGTGGACTGTACTGTATATTTACATGTATTAGGCATATTAGTTGAATAGTATGTAAGCCAGTGGACTGTACTGTATATTTACATGTATTAGGCATATTAGTTGAATAGTATATAAGCCAGTGGACTGTACTGTATATTTACATGTATTAGGTATATTAGTTGAATAGTATATAAGCCAGTGGACTGTACTGTATATTTACATGTATTAGGCATATTAGTTGAATAGTATGTAAGCCAGTGGACTGTACTGTATATTTACATGTATTAGGTATATTAGTTGAATAGTATATAAGCCAGTGGACTGTACTGTATATTTACATGTATTAGGTATATTAGTTGAATAGTATATAAGCCAGTGGACTGTACGGTATATTTACATGTATTAGGCATATTAGTTAAATAGTATGTAAGTCAGTGGACTGTACAGTATATTTACATGTATTAGGCATATTAGTTGAATAGTATGTAAGCCAGTGGACTGTACTGTATATTTACATGTATTAGGCATATTAGTTGAATAGTATGTAAGCCAGTGGACTGTACTGTATATTTACATGTATTAGGCATATTAGTTAAATAGTATGTAAGTCAGTGGACTGTACTGTATATTTACATGTATTAGGTATATTAGTTGAATAGTATATAAGCCAGTGGACTGTACTGTATATTTACATGTATTAGGTATATTAGTTGAATAGTATATAAGCCAGTGGACTGTACGGTATATTTACATGTATTAGGCATATTAGTTAAATAGTATGTAAGCCAGTGGACTGTACTGTATATTTACATGTATTACCGGTAGGTATATTAGTTGAATAGTATATAAGCCAGTGGACTGTACGGTATATTTACATGTATTAGGCATATTAGTTGAATAGTATATAAGCCAGTGGACTGTACAGTATATTTACATGTATTAGGCATATTAGTTAAATAGTATGTAAGTCAGTGGACTGTACTGTATATTTACATGTATTAGGCATATTAGTTAAATAGTATGTAAGCCAGTGGACTGTACTGTATATTTACATGTATTAGGCATATTAGTTGAATAGTATGTAAGCCAGTGGACTGTACTGTATATTTACATGTATTAGGCATATTAGTTGAATAGTATGTAAGCCAGTGGACTGTACTGTATGTAATGGGCATTCTGGGCATATAGAATAGTCTGTACAATACACATATTAGACATATTATTTGAATAGATTTAGGCCAGTAGTGACCACTGTGAAAGGCCAATGGTACCTCTAAGAGTCTCTACTGTGCATGCACCATGCATACAGTTGAAGAACCTGTAGACCAGTAGTAATTGTAGGGGGATGTACTACTTTAGGTAGATTACCTTATATACATGCATATAAGCTCATTGGTATATGAGATGAACACCCCTAATCTAATGATCTTCCCTGATTGTATAAAAACATTAAAGAGTGCAGCACCCTTGCATAGGCAAATGCACAGGTCCATGACAAAATCACAAGATGCATGCATGCAGTTCTAAATTCATTTATTTCAGTAAACTTCTATTAGCATTAATTATGTGGAGTTGGCACATATGATTATTACATGAAAATGTTACAATATATCAATATATGATTATTACATGAAAATGTTACAATATATCAACATATGATTATTACATGAAAATGTTACAATATATCAATATATGATTATTACATGAAAATGTTACAATATATCAATATATGATTATTACATGAAAATGTTACAATATATCAATATATGATTATTACATGAAAATGTTACAATATATCAATATATGATTATTACATGAAAATGTTACAATATATCAATATATGATTATTACATGAAAATGTTACAATATATCAACATATGATTATTACATGAAAATGTTACAATATATCAATATATGATTATTACATGAAAATGTTACAATATATCAATATATGATTATTACATGAAAATGTTACAATATATCAATATATGATTATTACATGAAAATGTTACAATATATCAATATATGATTATTACATGAAAATGTTACAATATATCAATATATGATTATTACATGAAAATGTTACAATATATTTATTTAATTTTTCTGAGTTGAAGCTTTCTTTGATGCAAGTTACCTTACACTTCATTTTCCACAGCAAGGTAATGATGCTAATAGCTTGGAGTAAACATAAGAAAATACTGGTATAGCCGCTGTTAAAAAGTTCAGTGTTTTAATGATTAACTGGCCTGGATTACTGTCAGAAAACAAAAGACAAATCCACCAATTATAAAAAGGAGATGCTGAAACAACCAGTTTCCCGTGTGTAGAAAGTTGATTTTGTTCTGCCAAAACACAAACAAAAAAAAAGCAATGAGGATCTTAGTCGATATATACTGTATTCAGAAATTTAGCCTTTATTATTATCGTTCCTTCATGAACATGTACAAGTTACGTGCCTTGTTAATTTAAAGATTGCTTCAGTTGGTATCAGAGAAACAGTAACTCGTAAATAGCATGATCAATGTAAATGAAACAACTACGTATCTCTAGCTGAAACATGGTCTGGAAGAATGAAGTTTGGTAGAAACAGTAAAACAAAATTTGTATCTTATATTTATGGGAAAAAGCACCATTTGCACATTGTAGGTAATTTATATAGAGTATAGTACAGTTTATAATACAGTTTGGTCTCCCAGGTAAATTCAAAACCTGACTATGAATTTCATGTCAGAGAAATCAGAAATTATGCACAAAATTTTACAAAGTAATTATTGTAGTTTATAAAACCTTGGTAAGTACTGGGACACTGAAAATGTGTAATTTGTTTTACATGTATATAAAGTCTTTGGACACTTACTGGTAAAAACTATTTATTTTGTCATGTCCCAAGCATTACAGCCAATTTTGTACTTTAAATAAAAAAAATTCACATTTAGACCTTGGCCAGTAGATAAGTCGACTGCCCTTCTTCTGAGCAATTTTTGTTGTTCTGATAATTATTCAGCTTATATATGAGTATATATGGTAGTTAAATGGCCTGTAGGCCAGTGGTAATTGTAGGGTGTGTACTGTACTAAGCATATTAGTTAAATGGTCTGTAGGCCAGTGGTAATTGTACAGGTCTGTAGACTCTGTACTATACTCTGCATTTTACTTTAAGATCATGTAGGCCAGTGATAATTGTACAGGTATGTACTATACTCTGCATTTTAGTTTAAGAGCCTGTAGGCCAGTGGTAATTAATTGTTCAGGTCTGTACTACACTCTGCATTTTAGTTTAAGAGCTTGTAGGCCAGTGGTAATTGTTCAGGTCTTTTACTATACTCTGAATTTTAGTTTAAGAGCCTGTAGGCCAGTGGTAATTGTACAGGTCTGTACTACACTCTGCATTTTAGTTTAAGAGCCTGTAGGCCAGTAGTAATTGTACAGGTCTGTACTATACTCTGCATTTTAGTTTAAGAGCCTGTAGGCCAGTAGTAATTGTACAGGTCTGTACTACACTCTGCATTTTAGTTTAAGAACCTGTAGGCCAGTGGTAATTGTACAGGTCTGTACAATACTCTGCATTTTAGTTTAAGAGCCTGTAGGCCAGTGGTAATTGTACAGGTCTGTACTATACTCTGCATATTACTTTAAGAGCTTGTAGGCCAGAGGTAATTGTACAGGTCTGTACTATAATCTGTATTTTAGTTTAAGAGCCTGTAGGCCAGTGGTAATTGTTCAGGTCTGTACTACACTCTGCATTTTAGTTTAAGAGCCTGTAGGCCAGTAGTAATTGTATAGGTCTGTACTATACTGTGCATTTTAGTTTAAGAACCTGTAGGCCAGTAGTAATTGTACAGGTCTGTACTATACTCTGCATTTTAGTTTAAGAGCCTGTAGGCCAGTTATAATTGTACAGGTCGGTACTATACTCTGCATATTACTTTAAGAGCTTGTAGGCCAGTGGTAATTGTACAGGTCTGTACTATACTCTGCATTTTAGTTTAAGAGCCTGTAGGCCAGTGGTAATTGTACAGGTCTGTACTATACTCTACATTTTAGTTTAAGAGCCTGTAGGCCAGTGGTAATTGTACAGGTCTGTACTATACTCTGCATTTTAGTTTGAGCCTGTAGGCCAGTGGTAATTAATTGTACAGGTCTGTACTATACTCTGCATTTTAGTTTAAGAGCCTGTAGGCCAGTGGTAATTTTATGTATCTGTACTGCACTAGGCATATTAGGTGAAGCTCTTGTAGACCAGTGGTAATTAGTGATGGAATCTGTCAGAAATTCATAATCGATAATCGGTTCCTCTTAACTAGCTGATCATCAATTATAATCGGTTACTAAGAGCAAATTTTAATTTTTGTTAAACAGTTATATCTTTGATCAAGAGTTCAATATGTTTATAAATGTACAGGAGTAATCTCTTTTAATGACATGTATACATAATATTACACTGTGTGTTACATTTGTTCTACAACTTTGTTAAATGAACACAACTTTTATGGCTGATCAGTCATATGTAACTGAAATACTGCTACAATCCCCCAAAATTCATTATGTGATGTGTCTATAATTTAAAGTATAGAAGGACATGATTTTCGTGTTTGTCATTGCTGATAAATACTACACAAGCTGTTGCAATTTAACTGAAACAAATCAACAATATGTTTAAATTTATAAACTCAACAATTTAACAACTTGACCTTGTAATAATGACTATATGTTCCTAATTATGAATTGTAAGCTGTTTTATTTATAGTTGTGAAGGAATTAATAAATTTCAGGTCAACTTTAGTGGCTAGGAGTTTTACTAACCTTTTTGCTTTGCATATACCTAAAAAGTAGTCTCCCTTTACACAATCAATTATGGAGTTCACAATCAATTATCTTATTGGTTTGCTCAACCAACTAATGATCTATTATAATCGATAATCGGAACAAGACTAGTGGTAATTGTATGGGTCTATAATGTACTAGGCATATTAGTTGAAGAGCTAAAAATTCAAATGTTCTTTTTTTCTTTTTGAAATTTTACTTGTCAAGAAATGATTTTAATTGTACGAGTTAGGGATTTGGCATCCCCTGGGACATACATATTCACATATATGGCCCCATATGGGATCTGGCCCTCTTATTTTCTTCTTCTTCTTGTCTTGAAATTACCAAGCAGTGTTGCATCATACAAGAAAAAAAAAACTTGATAATCAACACTGTACTTTGTTTACAACCTCAGAAGCAGAAATAAGTGTAAATTCTGTTACCTGCACTTTTTAGTTATCTCCCTTACATAGAGTTTGAAATGTGATGCATCTATACTCAGTGCAAAATGGCATTTAACAAAAATATGTAGTAAATACCCCCAAACATAGTACATTCTTATTTTGAAAAGCTTGTTCAGAAGTGCACTACATCCACATAAGTTTATTTACAACCTGTTGCACAGAGGGTTATAGGAGATGTACAATGTATCTGCCAGTATATTTGCATACATTTATTTGTACAGGTGAGAAGAAGGTCATAGGATATGTACAGTGTATGTACCAGTATTAAAATTATACACAAAGACACCGTGATCCCTTTCAAGAGTGCTCTTAAAACTCACCTTTTTCGACTGCAAGAACAAACTTAATGACCTAATGTTTCCTACCTTAAATATCATCAGCATTTTTTTGGGTTTTCTAATTTCATGGTGTTTTGTTTTTTGTAGTCATATCTTTATATATGTTCTAAAGCGCTTAGAGCTTCTAAAGATTTAGCGCTATACAAAGTCCACATTATTATTATTATTATTATTATTATTCTTATTAATATTAATATTATTATTATTACATGTATATTTGTGCTGATTTAGTTGTGGAAATGAGAAAGTGTATTTTTTGTTTGTTTTGGCTTTTGATTTGTATATTGATGTGCGAGTACAAAACGAGAATTGAGGAAGAAAAGAAAAGTGGAGGAAGTGGCTGAGGGTAAGAGTGGGAAAAACAGATGGACTAAAAGGAAGTGTGTAAAACCTATTATCAAGTACATGTATATAAATATTTTCATGGCTTAAATAGGCCTTGAGGTAATTTAGTCTTCATTTGCAGACTAATGGAATCACACACCTTAAATAAAAACATAATTTTTTATCTCCCTTTTCAGCATGTTTTTATGTTTTCCAATTTCATTGTTTTTGTCATTTGTTGTTCTGTAGTGTAGTCATATCATGATTGATGGTGTAAAGCGCTTAGAGCTTCGAAAGATTAGGCACTATACAAAGTCCTCATTATTATTATTATTTTTTAGTAACAGAAGTTTTTGGGATTGTCCATCATTTATCTTTTTGAGTTCAGACAAGTTTATTGTCGCTTCTCATAAACCTTTTTGTCCATTTCATCCACCTAGTCATTATTATTATTATTATTATTATTATTATTATTATTATTATTATTATCATCATCATCATTATTATTATTATTATCATCATCATCATCATCATTATCATCATTATTATTATAATTATTATTATTATTATTATTATTATTATTATTATTATTATTATTAATTACTTAATAGATCATGATACAGAAATAATAAAAGAACAGTAGGTCCTATTCAATGTGTATTATGGTACATTGATCCTAATTCAATATAACATGTATCATGATTCTAATTCCATATTTATCATCATCATTATTATCATCATCATCATCATCAGTCTCTTGACCTAGTGTGGTCGTTGAGGCACTGTGCTGCTGAACATCTGACCAGTTCCCTCCATTTGACTCGATCACGTGCCAATGCCTGTGTCTGTGCAAAACTTTTCCTGGTCCATTCTGTGATATTGTCACTCCACTTTTTTCTCTGTCTACCTCTCTTCTACCACCTTGGACACTACCCTGCAGTACTGTTGTGGATAGACTGTTGGCTCTAGTGACATGGCCATACCATTTCAGCTTTCTCTTTTTGACAATGGTGAGGAGGTCTTCATAATGGCCTACTTTGTGCCTGATGGTGTTGCGCACTTCTTCATTTCTGATGTGGTCCATGTAAGAGATGCCAAGGATGGTTCTGTAGCATCTCATTTCAAGTGCCTGAATTCTTCGTTGTAATTCTGCTGTCAGGGTCCAGGCCTCACATGAATACAGAAAGACTGAGATGACTAGTGCTCTCAATAGTCTGATTTTAATTTTCATACAGATGTTCTTGTCTCTCCAGATGGGTCTTAGCTTTGACATAGCTGCCATTGTTTGTGCTGCTCGTGACAAAATTTCTGCTCTTGATCCCTCTTCCGTGATTATGGAACCAAGATATTTGAATTGGCCCACTGTTTCCAGTTCCTGTCCTCTGACTTTAATCTTGGTTGAGATTTGTTTGCCACTGTTTGTCATCAGCTTTGTCTTCTCGGCACTTATCTCCATGTCAGATCTGGAAGATGTTTCATCCAGGTTCTTCACTAAGGTGGCAAGCTCATCTTCACTGCCTGCCAGCCCATCAATGTCATCTGCAAAGCGGAGGTTGGTGATGTTACGCCCTCCAATGCTGACTGTCCCACAGTGGTCTTCCAGGGCTTCGCTCATGATGCGCTCTAGTCTAAGTAGATGTTGAAAAGCGTGGGTGACAGGAGACAGCCTTGCCGTACTCCAACTGTACTCTTGAACCAGTCCCACACAGAACCTTGAGCAATTACTGCACTGGTAGCCTTGGCGTACAGCTGGTTGATGATGTTGGTCAACTTTTGACCCATGTTGTACTTCTTCATTGTGGCCCACAATGCCTCATGTCACTCTCTGTCGAAAGCCTTTTTAAAATCTATGAACACATGATACATGATACATTGGTCCTAATTCAATATTTATCATTATACATTGGCCCTAATTCAATGTATATCATTATACATTGGTCCTAATTCAATATTTATCATGATACATTGGTCCTAATTTGATATTTATCATGATACATTGATCCTAATTCAATTTTCATCATGATAAATTGATCCTGATTAGATATTTGTCATTATACATTGGTCCTAATTCGATATTTATCATGATACATTGGTCCTAATTCCATATTTATCATGATACATTGGTCGTAATTTGATATTTATCATGATATATTGATCGTAATTTAATTTTCATCATGATAAATTGGTCCTGATTCCATATTTATCATGATACATTGGTCCTAATTCATTTTTTTTTTCATGATACATTGGTCCTAATTCCATATTTATCATGATACATTGGTCCTAATTCGAGATTTTGTATGTTACATTGATCCCAATTCAATTTTTATCATGAAACAATGGTCCTCATTCCATATTTGTCATGATGCGTTGGTCCTAATTCAATGTGTATCATGATACATTTGTCCTAATTCAATATTTATGATAATGCATTGGTCCTAATTAAATTTTTACCATGAAACATTGGTCCTAATTCCATATTTATTATGATACATTGGTCCTAATTCAATGTATCATGATACAGTGGTCCTAATTATATGTATCATGATGCATTGGTCCTAATTCAATATTTATCATGATACATTGTTCCAAATTAAATATGTATAATACATTGGTCCTAATTCAATATTTATCATGATACATTAGTTCTAATTCAATATTTATCATGATACATTGGTCCTAATTCAATATTTATCATGATACATTGGTCCAAATTAAATATATATAATTATACATTGGTCCTAATTCAATATGTATCATGATACATTGGTCGTAATTCACTGTCATGAAAAAGTTCCTAATTCAATATATCATACATTGGTCCTAATTATATGCATCATTATACAAAGGACCTAATTAAATATGCATCATTATACATATGTCCTAATTCAATGTGTCACAATACATTTGCCCTGATTCAATAAGTTTAAATGTCGTAGAGTTTTCAAAATAGAAAACAGGAACAAAATAAAGAGTACAGTCTTAAAAATACAAATTCAGTTTTTTAAAATAAACCAATATGAAAATTCCAAAACCTCAATTTGGGCCACGAGTGGCCGAGTGGTCTAAAGCACTTTCTGTTACGGATGACTGCAGTCTCACCTCTGTCTCAGTGGGTTCGAGTCTTGGATTCGGACAATGTGGGTATGTGAGAAAGCTTGCCAGAAGCTTATCATGAGTCGGTGGTTCTTTCCAGGGTTTTCTGTGTTCTTCCTCCACCATTTGTATTGGCCACCATGTATAGCCTATCTTGTACTGAAAAATGGCGTTAAACCCTACAGCAACAACAAGACCTCTGCTGGAAGCTGATCATGGGACATTTTACAGTCCATTAAGCTGCTCTCATTAGTTACCTTTAGGGCATAACCGATTAGCATTTTTCTACTGATTTCCGATTCCGGATTTTGGACATGAAATTTTTCCAATTCCGGATACGATTCGATTAATTGGAAATGTTAAATCCGTATTTTTTTTTCTAAAAAATTTCATCTTCCGTTTCCGGGTTTCTGGTATCTGGTTTTGCCATGTCTAGCATGTTATTTAGTACTTTACCATATCTGGCTTCATTTTTGGTTTTCACCTGCCAGTTCAAATAGATTGTCTCACAGCGTGGTTGTGTTGACCATATTGGACTTTTCTGACTTCTTATTAAACTTTATTAACACACTATCGAATGCCATACAGTGTTAGACACGGTGCTATAGAAATTCAACTTTATTATTTTTATTATCCGAATCGGTCGTTCCTGCCTTGTCCGACTCCGATTAATCGGAAGTTCATACTATCCGGTGGAATCCGATTTCGGGATCAAAAGTCGGTTATGCCCTAGTTACCTTTTTTAACAAGTAGAAGGGAGCACACCTGAGCCTGCAAAGACGGATGTATGGGGCATATATGATTCTAGTTATTAAATGTAATTTTCTTTACGTTTCAGATGTATGTGATCATGACGACCAAGGGAAATTAGACCGATGTGTACAAAATATCGTGTGGCATGAGATATTTATATAAAAGGCCTCATTCAACCTTGAATACCAAGTACATGACTCCAGTTACCAAAGAAATGAATGCGGGATAAGCAGCTGACTACGCTGTAACTGGACAGCCTGACCAATCACAATTTTTTTCTACAAGTTGAGCAGTATAATCCATCAAGTGTGTCAAGTATGTGAGTTCTGCATTTATATTTTACGAATAAATTGAACTATAACATGTCTTTAAAAGATCAAATTTATAAGTTAACATGAAAAAGGAAGGCAAGAGACTGTTCATAAAACAAGAGGTCATTTCTAAAGGTACACTAAGACAGTTTTCATTAAACAGGAAAATAAAGCCATTTCAATAACTTAAGAAAAACTGCATATTTGCATTCTTGACATAGACAGTTCACCAAATTTGTCATACATACCAAATTTGTCATACATACCAATTATGAAGAACAATTTAAGTTGAAGCATTTAGTCCATAGTTTTCTAGCTTTTAGCGTATTCCATGTTGTATAATGGTGGTACATTTAATCAATACAAAGTATGTTATTCAGTCCTGAAAATTCCATTTCATACTCACAGTTCGAAGACTTGAAGGATCTTACACTACCCATGTCAACATAAGCCTGTTGTCACTCATTTATCATACATGACTGCCTGTTTGGAGATTTCTGTTTTTCTTGTGGCTATGCATTAAGCTGCCTAACCAGTCTCAGCAGGCAAGATTAATATTTTCTGTAATTATGACCCAACATGACTGTTCTTACTGCTTTGAATGAGCCAGTCACAAATTTCTTTCAGACTCATTCCAGTTAAAAAATGGTCACTTTCACTGATATGCAAAGACTGTTACATTGTGTTGATGACATATTTTTGTTTATGCATGCTCATGAAAATAAGGAAAACTCTTTTCACAGTCATTGCTTATAAAGGAATATAGCAGTAGTTGCTGTCGATAACATAAGCTAAGTACCTATCCAGAAACTAAACTGACCACTAAGCATTAGGAGGTTAGTGCTAGGACTGGTCGACCTGGTGTCAGGATAACATGATGCTACATGTCTGTGACATGATGCCCCATTGCTAGACATCACTATAAATCTATGGTATGATGCCCCATTGTTAGACATCACTATAAACTACCACTCTACAGACATCGTAGTGATATGACCAACATTTGTTAAGCCAAGTCACACACATATACACCCAAAAACTAAATCCAGTAGATATTTGTTAAATGCTAGACTTGCCAATCATTTTGTGGCTTTCATATTTCTCAGATTGAAAAACATTGAATCAAAATGTTACTAACGGTAAGTCATTGAACAAAACATTGTTAATGATAAGTCATTGAACAAAATGTTGTTAATGATAAGTTATTGAATAAAATGTTGTTAATGATTAGTCATTGAACAAAATGTTGTTAATGATTAGTCATTGAATCAAATTGTTGTTAATGATAAGTCATTGAACAAAATGTTGTTAATAAGTTATTGAATAAAATGTTGTTAATGATTAGTCATTGAACAAAACGTTGTTAATGATAAGTCATTGAACAAATTGTTGTTAATGATAAGTCATTGAACAAAATGTTACTAACGGTAAGTCATTGAACAAAATGTTGTTAATGATAAGTCATTGAACAAAATGTTGTTAATGATTAGTCATTGAATCAAATTGTTGTTAACGGTAAGTCATTGAACAAAATGTTGTTAATGATAAGTCATTGAACAAAATGTTGTTAATGATAAGTTATTGAATAAAATGTTGTTAATGATTAGTCATTGAATCAAATTGTTGTTAATGATAAGTCATTGAACAAAACATTGTTAATGATAAGTCATTGAATAAAACGTTAATGATAAGTCATTGAACAAAACATTGTTAATGATAGGTCATTGAACTAAACATTAATGATAGGTCATTGAAACAAAATGTTGTTAATAAGTCATTGAACAAAACGTTGTGAATGATAATCATTGAAGAAAATGTTGTTAATGGTAAGTCATTGAACAAAATGTTGTTAATGATAAGTCATTGAACAAAATGTTAATGATAAGTCATTGAACAAAACATTGTTAATAATAAGGCATTGAACAAAATGTTGTTAATGATAAGGCATTGAACAAAACATTGTTAATGATAAGTCATTGAACAAATCATTGTTAATGATAAGTCATTGAACAAATCATTGTTAATGATAAGTCATTTTTACAAAACTTTGTTAATGATAAGTCATTTTAATAAAATGTTTTTAATGACAAGTTATTGAAAAAGACGTTAATGATAACTCATTAAACAAAACGTTAATGATAAGTCATTGAACAAAACGTTAATGATAAGTCAAGTTTTGTTTTAACTCACTTGTCCAGGACAAGTGGTTTCTAGAAATTCACTTGTTCTACCCTTTCACTTGTCCCAAAATTGTATTCCTTTGCCAAGATTTGATGAGATGTATGTACTCTAATCCAAAGAAATAAAACAAATTAAAGAATTTATATCTTACAAGAATTTGTATTTATAGAAATATAAAAATATTTAGCATTTTTACAAATATTGGTAGATACTAAACATTTGGCTATTTCTTTGATATATGTTTTAACTGCTGGATTTTTTAAAAATTGTACATGTTGTGTCTGGCATCTTGACCAGCACTAAGGCAAGAGTGGATTGCTGTGTCTGGGTTGAAGTCTGGCATCTTGACCAGCACTAAGGCAAGAGTGGATAGCTATGTCTGGGTTGAAGTCTGGCATCTTGACCAGCACTAAGGCAAGAGTTGATAGCTGTGTCTGGGTTGAAGTCTGGCACTTTGACCAGCACTTATTCAAGAGTTGATAACTGTGTCTGGGTTGAAGTCTTCAAGCTCTGGTCCATTTGCTGAAATGTTCTTTATAATTTGTAAAGTGTTTTGTTTTTGTTGAATTCCTTAAATTTAATTCCTTGATTAAGTTCTTTGTACTAAATCCTTTTTCACACTCAGCAGTGGGTCGGATTTTAATAAACATGATCTCTGACAGTTTGCATAACTGACTCAGAGAAGGTGGAGTCTTCACTAAATTTGCTCCAAGAAATTCTGCAGGTGAATCCTTTCACTGTTTATATGCCCCCCTCATTGCTTTTAACTGATGAGGATGGTTTTCTGTTTGGAAAATAACTTAAAGATGATTGAGAAAAACCTGTAAGTCTTCAGTTATATATTTCACCAGATTTGATTGAGGAAACTACATGTAGTCGTTGATAAATACACTAGTTGAATTTCCAGCCTTTGCCAGTGATATATATTGTTTACAATAACTGCAAAATATCTTTCTTTCGAATCAGTAAATTCAAAAATCAAACCAATATGGCAAAGAATTTCTCAATCTTGTAGTTATATTACATTTGACAGATTCTAGTAGTAGTAGTTTTTAACACCATTTTTCAGCACATGATAGGCTATACATGGCAGTAAGTATTTATGGTGAAGGAAGTACCCAGGAAAATCCCCGGAAAGAACCACTGACCCATAAGAAGCTACTGGCAAGCTTTCTCACATACTCACATTGGCTGAATCTGAGACTCAAACCTAAGCAGACAGGTGAGATGGAAGTGATCCGTAAAGGAGAGTGCTTTAGACCACTTGGACACAATGGACACTTGTGGCCCCTTGACAGATTGAGGATTATGTCTTTGGTAAAATAATTTCCTCATACTCCGGATATTTTTACGTTTTATTTATCTAATTTCAGAGAAATTTTCCATTTCCAGTCATAGTACCAAACTGTAAAAATAATTGAGCAAACTCATTTTATCAACAAATATTAGTTCGACTTAACAGTACTTCCAGAGTGTTCATGAAATACATTTCTTTGTTTAAATACAAATATTACTAATAATAGTTTCGTGGATGACTTCAATATTGTAGATGAATTATGAACTGAGACAGCTCATTAGTGTTCTTGTTTTTAAATTCAATACATTATCTGACATGGAAGTTAATATTCTGTATAATCAAATAAAATTTCAAGAATCATTACTGTAATTTGATTATTTTTTAAGGAATCAGCTCTAATGCCATTGTAAAGTTCCTTTCATTAATTTCACTTACTAGAGTAAAATCAGGGGAGTTTCTTCCTGAAGATCTGCAACAAAGCCACTTATAACACTGCTGACTAACCATTTTTTGTTTGGTTTGGCATGTTTTGAATTAGACTCTTAGCCCAAAATGAAGTCAGAATGTGCACACATCAACCAATTTTTAGTGACCATTTGGTGTGACACATGATGTAAATGTATATATGGAAATGATGAAATGAAGGTTTTAGTATGCCCTGAAGGCAGGAATGGCCAGATAAAGGTAGATTAATTGATAAAAGCATAAAAATACAAATGTGCTGGACTATTTAAATGAGTAGTGCAGGACGTCAGTTCATGCCATTTGATCAGCCCCAAGCATTAGGTCAGGATACCAATCTGCATACTGGAACTTTTACTGGTGTGTATGATATATCCATGAGGATTAGATCAGAATACCAGATTATATATTTACTAGTGTGTATAATCTACCCAAAAGGATTATGTTTGAATACCAGTCTACATACCTGCTGGTGTGTATGAAATACCCACCATAATTAGGTGAGAATATCAGTCTACATACCTATTGGTGTGTATGATATACCCAACAGGATATGATCAGAATACCAGTCTAAGTACATGCTGGTTTGTTTGTTTGTTTGATTAGGATTTTTAATGTAGCATTAATATTTTTTCAGTCATATCGCTATGATGTCTGCAGTGAGGCAGTATATGTCTAGCACTGGGGCATCATGCCGCAGACATGTAGCATGATGTCCCAGCCAGTCACATTATCCTGACACCAGGCCAAATAGTCTTAACAGTGCCAAGCAAGGCAGTTGTTTGTACCATTTTTGTAAGTTTTTGGTACGACCCAGCTGTGGATCGAACCCATGATCTCCTGCTCCCGCGGCGGATGCTCTAACCACCATGCCACCAGAGCGGTTCATACATGCTGGTGTGTATGATATACCCAATAGGATTATGTCAGATTACCAGTCTACACACATGCAGATATGTATTATATACCCAACATGATTAGGTCAGAATATCAGGCTATATACTTGTAGATGTTTATTATAGGGGGTTTCACGGTTGCACCGGAGTTATTGATCGTAGCGCCTAAAATTACCTCCCTTAGCTCCAATGCGCATGCCCACAAAAAATTTCCAGTTCCGGATAGTTTACTATTCTACATTTGATTAGCGAAACATAAAGTCAACAAAGGAAAATCAAGGAATCAATTATGTATGTCAAACGTATTTTGTTGATACTAGGAGAATAATTGTAGACAATAAATCAGATAATTAGATTCGGTGCACATACTTACATTACATCAGATAATTAAATATTTCCTTTCCATACTTTAAGAATGTCAATTAATTAAATAAAAATACACTGTCCATATTTATATTATACCCGACAATATAGATTCACTATCCATAATTTCAGACACATTTGTTGGAACGTTTCACCTTGCTTTCCGATTTGAAACATTTATTGCACTTTTTTGGCTACATAACTTTAAAGAAAAATAATCTCAACAATTTGCATTTTTGATATGTTGATATATCCTTCTTTCTCAGTTACTTTCGCGAGGCTAATAGTTCGTTTATAACACGAGTTAAGAAAGTTATAACACAAGTTCCATAAGAGAATTATAATACGAATTCAATCCAGCAGCTGATATGTAATGCTAAATATTTTAATTCAGAAATGTTGTTGTTGTTTTTCTTTAATTTTAAAAATGGAACAGTATATTGATGTATTCAGATGAATTTGACAAAACAATAATTGCATTAGCTATCGATAAAGGAGTGTAATTAATGCTGATGGAATATTGTTTCATTTTTGGGTGTAAAAATCGTACGATTTTCAGATTAATGACGTTTTATCTTGTTTCATTTTCGTTTAGAATTTTGAACATCAAGTATCGGACGGTACGTGCAATAACTTTCAAATCTTCTAGGGTCTTTAACAAGATTTCTGATTGCCACCTGCAAATTCATTTAGAACAGCCTTATTAAAATTAGCTTAATTCTGTTTAACTTTCCTTGCATTAAAGATGTAAGTTTTAAAAATACATTTATTTCATATATTTCGTCCTACTACTTTGGTTCGTCTTTTAAATCAATATTAATCCACGTGACCGGATGTAAATTGCAAACAGTATTATTTTTAAGAAAGAGACTGTTTGTAAGAAAAAGCCCTACAAGTTAATAATAAATAAATACTCACAAATATTCATCTTCGTTGGTTTTTTTTTTATCGGTCACTCGTTCTTTCTTAGCATCAAATTATACTCATTTTTCACCTGAAGTATGTTTTATGTAATATGCGAACACATTAATTTGAGGATATACATACCCAATGCACCAGATGAAATGTGACAGACACACATACAGACAGACAGGCAGATAGGTGAGAACCATTAATGTCCTTTACATGCATAGTGTGTCTAACATAGATATTTCTCCACATTATATACTCTAAAATTTCCATCCGTTCCAGGAAATAAAATTAGAATAATCGTCAAGGAGACTCGTACGTGCGCCTGTCTGTTCAAGCACGGACGACATTTATGCATTTTGAAAGAAACTCAAGTTATTTCATTTAAAATATAATTAACATCAATAGAAATGCAACAGTCTAAATCAATAATAAAGGAACTTTAAAAAGTTAGAATTTTTTTTGTTGTCGTTCAACATAAATTTACTGCTATGATTAAAACTGTAAAACGAACTAAACATCTTTTCAATATTCTTCAAGCGAGATAAATTGCAAGAACTTTTTACGCAGCGATACACTTTTGCACATTCAAATAACACAAACTAGTACATAATGTAGTAATGGAAAGATAATGAGGATCTGAAACGGGCAGAAAACATTTATTTAAAAGCTGGCTGCAGCGCAAGTTAGTGAAAAAAATTAAAGATGTAACAACAATTTATCAAATATTGATATCATTTCATTTTAAGATAGTGAGATATCGATCATGTTTGCAAAATATGAGCGGTTTGTCAAATTGTCTTGATCAACGTCTGCCATATCTAATTATTGAACTATCCGGAAGTGAGCTGCACCGATGCGCCCTCTGGTGAGCTAGTAACCGTGAAACCCCCTATATACCCAACATGATTAGGCTAGAATACCTATGAGCATACATATTGGTGTGTATGATATTCCCAACAGGATTTGCTCAGAATACCAGTCTACACACATGCTGGTGTGAATGATATACCCAACAAAAGATTTGGTCAGAATACCAGTCTACATACATACTGGGGGTGTGATATAGCCAAATGAAAACATAAATTCAAGTCTGCCATTATGTATTGGATCAGTCTGTACTGTTGCTTGAAATGTTATGTAGAGGGAACAACATGCATGGACCCAGTTTGAAATCACTCCACAGCATTTCTATCATCACTGAAATGTATGCATCTTTAATTTCAGCTTATTCCTGCAACATTTTAATAAAATAATCAATTTAATAATTTAGTTGGTTTCAGCAGCCTCAAACCCTTGCTGAGATTGTGCTGCCAGCATTTAAACATCAGCATGTCATCCTGACATTATACTGTAGTGACAATGACAGCCTTGAGGTCAGATCACACTTGCCACTGTCTCTACATCAAGTGTCTTTCTGACATGCAACAGAAAAGCATGAGGTCAGTTTAAACTGCCTTTATTTACATCCCATATCTGCTTCTAGAATGCAATGGGAAAAAAAATCATAGGATTTTAACATTATCATGCACTCTGATCTGCATGTTTGCTCAGTGACTGCAGATCAGGTGTCTGTCATTTGTATTAGGTGTGCATTGACATCTGTACATCATGTCCAATGTGTACTAGGTCTGTTGGTACATGTATGGAATAATCAATAACAAGTGAGAGAGATGTCCACTTTACTTCTGTTTGTTAGGAAATCACTGTCAGACTTGGTACAATCAGTTCACTCCAGGAGTTGGGGTTCTGCATTGTCTTAATTTTGTTGGACCTAGGGTCCCTTTGGGTATGAAAGGTTCAGTAAATTTCATAGTTTAAGCATTGTTTACAAACCTTGGTTGAAATATATTTTATTTGGAATGCAAAACCACGGATTTCCAAGGAATATCCCCAGTGTTGGAGTTTATAGGTCTGGTTCATACAATGTATCAACACATGGTGAAACTCCAGATTCTCTCTTCAGTTCTACATAGTGATTATTGGTAGGGTTGCAACAGCCTTAAATAATATGAACTTTAAAAATGGATTTTAGAGGACTACAGATATAAAATCAAGGTAAAAATATATTTTGCTTTTCATTTATTGAAAAGAATATCTTTAATATTGAATTATAGTGAAATTTAAGGTCATGCATTATCCAGTATTTATTCCATAATAAGTCCTGGAGACCAGAACAGTTACATATATTTGTCAAAAAAGAATGAATTGGTCTTAAAAACTGATCTTTGTACATTTCATGAATATTTGAATTTTTTAAAAATTGTAAATGGGCATAGGTTTTGTCCTCAGATTATGGCTTATCTTTGAATGAAATTATTGGGATTAAAGGAAACTAAGTCATCTTAAAGTGGACCCATTAATTTGCAATACATGTATTTTGATTTCTCTCTCCAATCATATATATGGACGATTTTGACATTTATGGTGAAGTAGTTTTAGAATTTTGTAATAATAATAAGGCAGATAAATAAAAGCAATCTATTTCTTTCGGTTTCATGCTGAAAATTGTTTGAGTTATCAGTCCGGAAATAGTGTTTTTCCTCATTTGTTTCCACAGAGATATGAACCATAACATAAGATATTGCTGGTTAACTGGAGGGTAGAGTGGTGTTATTTACTGAGCCCTTCTGTCTCTCACTCTACCATGAGTCTCTCTTGTTGTGACATAAAACAATCTGTCATTTTTAATCAATGCTTTTACCAGAAGTGAACAATGGTTGCATGACCTAATTTCATTTCTTTGAAAATGACATTGTCAGTATTACTCAACAATACAATTGTTACATTATATATATATATATATATATATATATATATATATATATATATATATATATATATATATATATATATATACACACAATACACAATTGTTAGATATACAATACAATGTTACACAATAGTTAGATATACAATACAATGTTACACAATAGCTACATAACAGTACAATGTTACACAATAGTTAGGTATACAACACAATGTTACACAATAGCTAGATACACAAAACAATGCTACACAAAGCACACTTTTGTCATACTATCCTACATAAATTGCATTTTTTTTACTTGCTGTAAATTTGAAGCTGGCTCTGATTAATGAGAGTGGAAAGGTAATTACTGTAATTGAATTATACTTTCTTATGCTGTCAGCAAGTGCCTTAGTGAGTATGATGTGATAAACTATTATCTATGAACAGATCACATTATTTAAAAGATCAGAATTTGTTTTGTGGTTGGAAATATTTTAAGGTTAAAATTCTCACATAATTCCCATGTGCTGCATAATATTTATATAGTCATATAACTCCCATACACTAAATAATAGTTATACAGTCATATAATTCCCTTATGCTACATAATAGTTATATAGTCATATAATTCCCATATGCTACATGATAGTTATAGTCATATAATTCCCTTATGCTACATAATAGTTATAGTCATTTAATTCCCATATGCTACATAATAGTTATAATCATTTAATTCCCATATGCTACATAATAGTTATATAGTCATATAATTCCCATATGCTACATAATAGTTAGTCATATAATTCCCTTATGCTACATAATAGTTATAATCATATAATTACCTTATGCTACATAATAGTTATACAGTCATATAATTCCCATATGCTACATAATAGTTATAATCATGTAATTACCATATGCTACATAATAGTTATATAGTCATATAATTCCCATATGCTACATAATAGTTAGTCATATAATTCCCTTATGCTACATAATAGTTATAATCATATAATTACCTTATGCTACATAATAGTTATACAGTCATATAATTCCCATATGCTACATAATAGTTATAATCATGTAATTACCTTATGCTACATAATAGTTATACAGTCATATAATTCCCATATGCTACATAATAGTTATAATCATGTAATTACCTTATGCTACATAATAGTTATAGTCATATAATTACCTTATGCTACATAATAGTTATAGTCATATAATTCCCATATGCTACATAATAGTTATAATCATATAATTACCTTATGCTACATAATAGTTATAATCATATAATTACCTTATGCTACATAATAGTTATAATCATATAATTACCTTATGCTACATAATAGTTATAATCATATAATTACCTTATGCTACATAATAGTTATAGTCATATAATTCCCATATGCTACATAATAGTTATAGTCATATAATTCCCATATGCTACATAATAGTTATAATCATATAATTCCCATATGCTACATAGTTATAATCATATAATTACCTTATGCTACATAATAGTTATAGTCATATAATTCCCATATGCTACATAATAGTTATAGTCATATAATTCCCATATGCTACATAATAGTTATAGTCATATAATTACCTTATGCTACATAATAGTTATAGTCATATAATTCCCATATGCTACATAATAGTTATACAGTCATATAATTCCCATATGCTACATAATAGTTATAATCATATAATTACCTTATGCTACATAATATAGTCATATAATTCCCATATGCTACATAATAGTTATAGTCATATAATTCCCATATGCTACATAATAGTTATAGTCATATAATTCCCATATGCTACATAATAGTTATAGTCATATAATTCCCATATGCTACATAATAGTTATAGTCATATAATTCCCATATGCTACATAATAGTTATAGTCATATAATTCCCATATGCTACATAATAGTTAGTCATATAATTCCCATATGCTACATAATAGTTATAATCATATAATTACCTTATGCTACATAATAGTTATAGTCATATAATTCCCATATGCTACATAATAGTTATAGTCATATAATTCCCTTATGCTACATAATAGTTATAGTCATATAATTACCTTATGCTACATAATAGTTATGCAGTCATAATTCCCTTATGCTAAATAATAGTTATACAGTCAAATAATTCCCATATGCTACATAATAGTTATGCAGTCATATAATTCCCATATGCTAAATAATAGTTATAGTCATATAATTCCCTTATGCTAAATTATAGTTATTCAGTCATTTAATTCCCATATGCTACATAATAGTTATACAGTCATATATATAATTCCCTTTTTTTAGATAATAGTTATACAGTCATATAATTCCCTTATGCTACATATTAGTTATACAGTCATATAATTCCCTTTTCTAGATAATAGTTATACAGTCATATAATTCCCTTATACTACATATTAGTTATACTTTGTGATGAAAACTGGTCCAACTTGCAATTTTTAGAGTAAATCTCGTCATAAACAGCATGCGTACATTTTTTAGTGTACATGCTAGAAGAGGGAACTCAGTATGTTGTTGCGAGCTTTCCAAAGAGGAGGTTCGTTCTATCTGATCTGGTAGTGCTAAGTAAAATAAATATAAAATCCTCTTGGCCATATTACAAAGCAGTGCCAATTTCTTAATTGATAATTACTAGATTTCAAAGCAGTGCCAATTTCTTAATTGATAATTACTAGATTTCAAAGCAGTGTCAATTTCTTAATTGATATTGACTAGATTGCAAAGTAATTCTGGTTTATGAATTAAATTGATATTTACTGGATAGCAAAGTAATTCCAATTTCTTAATTGATAATTACTAGATTTCAAAGCAGTGCCAATTTCTTAATTGATAATTACTAGATTTCAAAGCAGTGTCAATTTCTTAATTGATATTGACTAGATTGCAAAGTAATTCTGGTTTATGAATTAAATTGATATTTACTGGATAGCAAAGTAATTCCAATTTCTTAATTGATAATTACTGGATTTCAAAGTAATTCATGTTATTGAATTGATATTTAATGGATTGCAAAGCAGTGCCAATTTCCTAATTGATAATTACTGGATTTCAAAGTAATTCTTGTTTTTGAATTGATATTTACTGGATAGCAAAGCAGTGCCAATTTCCTAATTGATAATTACTGGATTTCAAAGTAATTCTTGTTTTTGAATTGATATTTACTGGATAGCAAAGCAGTGCCAATTTCCTAATTGATAATTACTGGATTTCAAAGTAATTCTTGTTTTTGAATTGATATTTACTGGATAGCAAAGCAGTGCCAATTTCCTAATTGATAATTACTGGATTTCAAAGTAATTCTTGTTTTTGAATTGATATTTACTGGATTGCAAAGCAGTGCCAATTTCTTAAGTGATATTTACTGGATTTCAAAGTAATTCCTGTTATTGAATTGATCAGTACTGAATTGAATTAATATTTACTGGATTTCAAAGTAATTCTGGTTTATGAATTGAATTGATATTTACTGGATTGCAAAGTAATTCTTGTTAATGAATTGATAAAATTACTGGATTGCAAAGTAATTCTGGCTTATGAATTGATTATTAGATTGATTATTAGTAGATTGCAAAATAATTCTAGTTAATGAATTGATTATTAGATTGATTATTAGTAGATTGCAAAATAATTCTAGTTAATGAATTGATTTATTAGATTGATTATTAGTGGATGGCAAAGTATGGTATTAACACTCATATTAGGGTGGTTATCTTGAAAATCTTTTGATAGGCACAACTCCAGAAAGGATGATATATCAAATTGGGGTTTTTACTGACAGAGACAGCCATCTTGAATTTTTTTAAATTGTTATTCCTCCTAAATGGAAAGTCATAACAATACTGGATTTTGACTAAAAGTCATAACAATACCGGATTTTGACTAAAAGTCATAACAATACCGGATTTTGACTAAAAGTCATAGCAATACCGGATTTTGACTAAAAGTCATAACAATACCGGATTTTGACTAAAAGTCATAACAATACCGGATTTTGACTAAAAGTCATAGCAATACCGGATTTTGACTAAAAGTCATAACAATACCGGATTTTGACTAAAAGTCATAACAATACCGGATTTTGACTAAAAGTCATAACAATACCGGATTTTGACTAAAAGTCATAACAATACCGGATTTTGACTAAAAGTCATAACAATACCGGATTTTGACTAAAAGTCATAACAATACCGGATTTTGACTAAAAGTCATAACAATACCGGATTTTGACTAAAAGTCATAACAATACCGGATTTTGACTAAAAGTCATAACAATACCGGATTTTGACTAAAAGTCATAACAATACCGGATTTTGACTAAAAGTCATAACAATACCGGATTTTGACTAAAAGTCATAACAATACCGGATTTTGACTAAAAGTCATAACAATACCGGATTTTGACTAAAAGACTAATCTTCTGATGCCTGGTTGACAAAAAGACTAATCTTGTGATGTCTGTTTGAGTCTAAATAAAATCATGCTGATCTAACATCAACATCGCCACCAAGGAAGCCATCTTGAAATTCTTGTTATCACTTCTTTTGGGAAAGACATATCAGTGGGGGGGGGAGGTATTCACCATAAGACTATTTATGATATCTAGTTGGTTCTAAATGAAAATGACACTGATTTGAAATTCAGTATGGCCACATTTACAGCGATCTTGAAAACTTTCTTAATGCTACTTTTTCATAATTGATTGTCATATTGACATAGACTTTAACAAAGTTTACTGTAATTTCTAGCAGTCCCTAAATGCAAATGGTATCAATCAAATTAAATGTATTAAATATGGTTACCATGATGACCAACTCCAACATGTTATTACCACTACACTTGAGACTGCTCTGGTGGCCTGGTAGGTAGAATGTCCACCTCGGATATGGGAGGTCATGGGTTTGAACCCTGACTGATTCATAGCAAGGTCTTATAGAAAGGGTATTAACAGCTGCTCACTATGCGCTCAGCATTAAGAGGTTAATTTAGGACTGGTAGGCCTGGTGTCAGGATAATATGATCGAGAGGGACATCATGTCTGTAGCATGATGCCCCAGCACTAGGCATGACTAAAAACTAACACACTGCAGACATCATAGCGATACGACTGAAATTTTTTAAATCCACGATAAGAAGTCCAGATCACACGTACTCCACCTGAATCGATGGTAATATTGGAATGAAGTTTTTTTTATAAGAAGCCTTATAAAGATGTATAGTTTGTCCTATAAGAAAATGCCAATCTTTCATCCAGTATATCCACCACAGCTCTTGTAGCTCTAGGATATCATAGATTGATGCAATACTCCACGGTGAAAAAGAAGATATAATCTCAAATTGCCAGAGATTCTTTAAGACAGTGGAAAATCAGGCACTTGCAAATGAATCATATTTGGTTAACCATTACATTTAGCTGAGTTTCTCTTGGTTAGGGCTTTTTTGGTCATTATTTTCAGTCTGGTATTCAGGTATACAACATCAGTTTGACTGGTATTCAGGTGTACATCATTTTCAGACTGGTATTCAGGTATACATTATTATCACAAGTCTTGAAAAACAGTTAATCTTAAAGAACCCTTGAAAATTTCAAAAGGGGGTGGGGGACTTAATTTGCATTAGCAGTAGGGCCTAACCAAGTAGATAATTTTTGCCGAGTACCAAATCCGAGTATTTGGATGTACTATTTGCTGGATCCGGGCATAAACCAAGTAGTAGGTGCGACTCTGGAGAGTACCATTTGTTTCATTATCATATGCGAAGCTTAAACTTTTCGTGTATTTTATACCGTATATAACACTTATAAGATGAATTTTTTTTTATTAACTAAAATTATTATGTATAAAAAAACTTTTTAAAAAACAGTTTGATATTTATTGAATTATTTTTCTTGTAACCATTTGTGTGTGTACTATTTGCCGAGCTGAATACTTGCAAATAGTACCGAAAAACCGGATATTTGGCCAAAGCGAACGTCCGAGGCAATTTCTGGTTAGGCCCTAATTAGCAGACCTTTGAAAAATGACTGTCATTAATGTTTGACCTATTATCGTGAAGTGTTTATTTTTATCTGTTTAACTGCATAATATTAGGAAAAAATAAGCATTAATGATTATACAGATCATTTATTCAATGACATTATGATGGTTGGTATACCTTTGCTGTTACCCATTTCTTAAAGCCAGATTGTATTACCTATGTGTTTATGTTTATATTTCAAGACTAACTTTTTATGCTTTTCTTTAATTTTGATTATGGACTCAGCACAATAGAAATATGGTTTTATAATTTTACTTTAAAATTGATAAAGTTGATTTAAACAAGCCCTTCAAAAATTTGCAGCTGGCAGAAAGGTCCTTGTATTTGATCCTAGGATTTTTTTTTATGAAATGGTGGATACAGCTGTTTTGTCAGTCTAAGGTCCAAAGTAACCATGGACGCAGCTGTATGCTGTTAATGTAATAAGGTACAAAGGCTCCATAGATACAGCTGTATGTTGTTAATGTAATAAGGCACAAATGCTCCATAGATACAGCTGTATGTTGTTAATGTAATAAGGCACAAGGGCTCCATAGATACAGATGTATGTTGTTAATGTAATAAGGTACAAGGGCTCCATAGATACAGATGTATGTTGTTAATGTAATAAGGTACAAAGGCTCCATGGATACAGCTGTATGTTGTTAATGTAATAAGGCACAAAGGCTCCATGGATACAGCTGTATGTTGTTAATGTAATAAGGTACAAAGGCTCCATAGATACAGATGTATGTTGTTAATGTAATAAGGTACAAAGGCTCCATGGATACAACTGTATGTTGTTAATGTAATAAGGTACAAAAGCTACATGGATACAGCTGTATGTTGTTGATGTAATAAGGCTCAAAGGCTCCATAGATACAGCTGTATGTTGTTAATGTAATAAGGCACAAAGGCTCCATAGATACAGCTGTATGTTGTTAATGTAATAAGGCACAAGGGCTCCATAGATACAGATGTATGTTGTTAATGTAATAAGGTACAAGGGCTCCATAGATACAGATGTATGTTGTTAATGTAATAAGATACAAAGGCTCCATGGATACAGCTGTATGTTAATGTAATAAGACACAAAGGCTCCATGGATACAGCTGTATGTTGTTAATGTAATAAGGTACTAAGGCTCCATGGATACAGCTGTATGTTGTTAATGTACTAAGGCACAAAGGCTCCATAGATACAGCTGTATGTTAATATAATAAAGTACAAAGACTCCATAGATACAGCTGTATGTTGTTAATGTAATAAGGTACAAAGGCTCCATGGATACAGCTGTATTTCAGACTGACACAAAAGAGCCATGCATACAATTGTAAATAACTCAACAATTTTAAGCAAGAAAGAAACCTATCAAATTTTGGAGTAAAAGAACAAAGGGTAAGGTCACTCCGACTTTTAAAAAAAATGGTTTAGCACAAAATTTAATTTCTCATTCATATACCAGTGTTGCACATTATGGGATTGTAAGTCTCATGCAATGTTTTTCCTATGCCTCCCAAATCCTCTCAGCTGTGCACTCCAAAATCGGCCGGCTACTTTTCTTTGGACACTAAAGGCAATAGAACTCACCTCAAGACCACAAGCAAAACAAAATGGCAAATATACTTCTTTAATTGGCTTGCGGTCATTGTTTCCCAAATTTAAAGAACCTCAAAACAAATATCTTTGTTGATTGAACAGTTCTTAAATATGCGTAGGACCTGCAACAAGGCGCTAATTTCATATTTGTAAAACTATTTTTTTTTTTACTTCATATTGATACTGAGTGAATGATTTTTCAGTACTTCTTCAAGAAATTCTTGAAAAGTTGTCATCTTATTCTCCGATCTATTTGTTGCTTATCAACATAACTTCTGTATCAGTTTAAGGTGTAAAAGTAGATGTTTATTGTTGAAATAATAGTACATAATAAAAACAATCACATTCAAAATAATAGTACATGAGAACAATCGACTTTGAAATAATAGTACACAATGAGAACAATCACATTTGAAATTATAGTAGATGATGAGAACAATCACATTTGAAATTATAGTACTTGATGAGAACAATCACATTTGAAATAATAGTAGTTGATGAGAACAATCACATTTGAAATAATAGTAGTTGATGAGAACAATCACATTTGAAATAATAGTACATTAATAGAACAATCACATTTGAAATTATAGTACATTAATAGAACAATCAACTTTGAAATCAAGTACATGATGGATAACAATCACATTTGAAATAACAGTACATGATGAGAACAATCACATTTGAAATAATAGTACATGATGAGAACAATCACATTTGAAATTATAGTAGATGATGAGAACAATCACATTTGAAATAATAGTACATGATGAGAACAATCACATTTGAAATAATAGTACATGATGAGAACAATCACATTTGAAATAATAGTACATGATGAGAACAATCACATTTGAAATAATAGTACATGATGAGAACAATCACATTTGAAATAATAGTACATGATGAGAACAATCGCATTTGAAATAATAGTACATGATGAGAACAATCACATTTGAAATAATAGTACCATATGAGAACAATCACATTTGAAATAATAGTACCATATGAGAACAATCACATGTCCACAACATGATGCCTCAGTGTTAGACATCACTATAAATTGCTACACTACAGAACATTGTAGCAATATGACTGAAAAATTATTAAAGCTATGTTTAAAATCCAAATCCCCTTCCCGCAGAGTTGTTCAAATTTGTTTAAAACAAATAAACATGTTAATTGACTTTTGTAAACAGCTTAACATTTTTAACTTTGACATTTTTGGTATGTAGATTTGTTTTAAAAAATTCTGTATATGATACATGTACTGTAAAAAAATTCTGTATATGATCCATGTACTGTAAAAAAATTCTGTATATGATACATGTACTGTAAAAAAATTCTGTATATGATACATGTACTGGTCCACAATCAGATATGTCCACCATTACTTAAAAAAGAAAAGTTTTAAACAACATCTTCTAAAAAGAGCTGAATTTTTGTAAACAAAATTTAAGTAAAAGCATCCTGGCATAGGATGGTGATAATCTTCCATTACTGAACTGTCAATTCTTATGGTCTGACTAAGACTTATTGAAGTGACCCTTAAACTATGGACTTGTGGAATAATATTAAAAATGACAAAATGCAGTTGCAGTCAGGTCTGGAAACTGGATTTTAAGTGTTTGCTACAGATCTGGGTTTCTTATTAGAGTCAGTGGAGTTTGTTAATAGTTGGACATGGATTAAAAGTTTTAGTACCTTGGACGGTATAAACTGCCCGTAATATTCATGCAAAAACAACAGTGTAATCAGGCTGACATTTTAACATTGTCAAGAAATGGCACTGAATGTAGACTTTGAAGACAAAATAATCCTCATAAAACATTGAAAAGCATCAAAATGAATAATCAAATTATTGGAAAAAGAAGGAATGACAATAATTACATTTAATGAAGATGTTGTTTTGATTTAAGTACATGTATATGAAGAGATAATTTCAGTTGCTACTTGAAATTAAAAAACAACAGCAAGCAAAACAAATGTAATGATTACAAGTTGATAGAACTGGCTAAAAAGCATTTGAGCTCCATGGGGTTTGGAACTGCAGTTTCAGAAATGCACTATGTAATTATGGTTTTACAAATGTTTTTTAGTTGAACATGTTTCCCTTCATTTCATTGGTCGCAGATGACAGTTCAGAACTTTTTAAATGCATATTTCCATGTTGACAATAGTAATACATTGTATCTTACTACACCTTGCTGAAAAGAAATTTGAAAGGATTTACCTTGGAATGTCATGAATGCACTTAAGTCGGGAAAATAGACAAACCTTTTACTTAACTTTAATGCTATTTTATGAAAATGGCTAGAAAAGTTACTGGCATAGAAGGGCTTTCAAGTTTGTACCAGTAATGGTATTCTATTATCGGGTGTCACCACCAGTTCAATAATATTTTTTGTTTACTTGACTTCTTCAAAGAATCTTCTGAATTTGTGAATAATTGACAAATAGCATTACAGTATTAAGTATATTTAGATCAATACAAATGATGCCAATTAAGCGTCAAATATTTTGCTGTTACTAAAGAAAGATGATCCTTTGAATGAGCTTCTCAGAAAACACTCAACAAAATCTGACACTTCCTTGTCTATAAGTCTTTTAACACATTAAGTCCTGGAGGTTTTTTGCCGTCTTCGCATGAAATGTGAGTAGGAAACACATTTTGGGGACTGTTTCTGAATATATCCTAATACATCAACTTCCAAGCAATATTCCATTAGACAAATGGCTGGTTGTGCTAAAGAAAATGTTTTTCATTGGTTAGTTTGCTGACGCATGAGCAGAAGGTGAAACTTTGGAATTTTTTTTTTCTTCTGCTTAACGGACCCATATATTTCGTATGAAGAAGACTTTTGTTCAAAATGTCCACCTTATCCTATTTTTTTGCACAGGTTCACCTGTCTGCGTGCGCTTCTGACTGGTCTGCGGTACATTTGAGGCCATAAAGTCTAAAATCTGGACATAAATTCAGATTCTTACCATGGGCGAATTTTGGGTGAAAAAGAAAAGAGTCCAAAAACTTTCTCTCTGTATTTTGTAGTGCAACTAAAATATCCAGATTATTTGGTATCATTGTAGAGCTAAATCTGTCAACCTTTCTATAATACCACCCACTTTAGTGTATCATGCATGACCTTGACGCTACAGACTTTGGAAGTAGGCTACTACCTCATGCCCTGTAAACTCGTCACTAAGGGTTAATATTAAGTGTGCATAATTAATATCAGTTTGCCATCAAATTTGGCTGTAGTTAATGTATTTAGTCACTTGTAGGATTAGTCAAACTGCATAGACCCAGATCTGCCATCACAAATTGTGCAGCCAGATTGGGGATATGTACTTTGATGGGATTATTCTGTAGAAAAGCAACACCAACCCCGATCCGCAGGCACATTTTGCTATGCAGATAAGGATCTAAGTTCGCAGTTTGACTTATAAGCGAGTATAATAAGTACTAAAATTAAAATCAGATATTTGACAAATCTTTAATAGTGTCTTCTAAAAGCTGGCTCAGCAGAATTTAATTTTAATAGAAATTATCATTGAAAGCATTTTAGATTTATTCAAATGAAACTCATCCAAAATCAGGTATGGCAGTCATTATTAATAGAAGAAAATTGATTTAACCTTAATGAAATAAACAGAGTTTGATTAACTTTGGCACTTAGCACCATGGCATCGAGGTCTATCATTGTTGGGAAAATGACGCTGACATGACATTAAATATGAATGAAGATACTGCAGTTGCTTTAACAACATGCAGTGAACACAATTGGAAGCATTTAAAAGCATCACACTGACTCAGATTTCTTGGCTATGAGGCAGATGTCAACAGGGTAAATGTTGGATTGTCACATTTGTTATGATCCAAAAATCCACCCCAAAAATAGAAATATTTTTTTTGTACATTTAGTATAAATTTGTTTAAATTTTATTGAGTAAAATCTTGTTAGTAGTGTGATACATTTAGCATTGTTTTTCTGCGTCTGATGCAATCAGATTGTTAAAATTCTGGCAAATTACTGAGTCATTAGTTACCATGGTTACAACCTTAGCAAGTTTTGTTACTGAGTCCTTTCCATGGCTTCCTGTTGTATCGGAAATGACTGACTCCTTGTATATAAAAACACTTGCAACTTGCATTCCTGGTAAATTAGAATTAATTAGACTAATTAGTACAAAAAAATTAGTACAAAAAATTGATCCTTTTCAGTGTAATTATTCCATATACATGTATTTATTAACAAAATTGCCAGTAGAAATTTAAGAGTTCTTTTAAGGACATTCAATTGAATTGATTTTGTCAACAGCCTGCATCTTTGTTATTTTGATTGTAATGTCTGTATATTTTGATGACATAATACATTGTTTTCAATAAATCATTGTTTGCTATAAAATTTGGTTTCCAAATTAACAAAGTTTTAAATTTACCAGTATATATAATTTGAGCTCAGACTGCATATTATCATTATATGCACAGCGAGACATAGAAGTAAATTTCTTTGGAAGCAAATTTCTCAGCTATGTGTTGGTTTCACTTCATGTTTTTTATTTGCTTGTCTTAAACCCTTTGATGATGGGGGCCCCAAGTGATGAGTGGTCTAAAGCGCTGTCCGTTACGGACTCCTGCCATCTCACCTTTGTCTGTGTGTGTTCGAGTCTAAGATTCTGCAAATGTAGTTATGTGAGAAAGTTTGCCAGTAGCTTCTCATGGGTCGGTGGTTCTTTCTAGGGATTGTCCGGGTTCTTCCTCCAATATTAATACTGGCTGCCATGTATAGCCTATATTGTGCTGAAAAATGGCGTTAAACCATAAAAAACAAAAACAAAAACAAACCCTTTGATGTATCCTCATTGTACAGTGGGACCCCACTATAACACGGTAGTTGGGAGCCATAGAATCCGACCATGTTGTGAACCGAACCATGTTATAAGCGACCATGTACAATGGATTTAATTGGGGGGGGGGTGTGTACATAAAGATTGGTGCGAAAATGCATGGCACAATTACCATTTTTGATCAATATATCTTAAATGAGAAAAACATTTGCTGTGGTAACAGAAATTGCAGATATAATATATTACTTTATTCAGAGAACCATGCATTGGTACATACACGTGTCTAATTTATATATACATGTATAATATATTGCATGAAAAGAATATCAACACCGTGTACTCACCAGCAAATCTTGTAACATACATTGAATCCATAATACAAATATTTCCATCGAAAATATCCATACACGGATGTAAAATATTCAATAATTTTGTCGCAGATCATTATGTGACTGAATTCAATGAAAAGAAAATAACAAAAATTACATAATGGGTGTACGTAATGAATGATGAAATAGTATAAGTCCCAAGAATAATGAACGGTGTATGTATACATTTTATGCCACTACATTTCTCATCTGTCAATAGTTATTATTTTTTTAAACTTTGTGATTTTTAGCTGCTTTCTGCTAATGTCACGTTTGTTCTTGGCAAAGTCAATTATAGTTTTCAGTTGCAGAATTCAAATTTACTAGTCAACAGATTGCATAAAACAACACTGCCAAGCCACGTGCACATGTTGGCGGCTTTTGTTTCTTTGATGCTGTATAAATCGTTGCACCCTGATTTGAACAAGTTTAGCTTGGCAGTTCACTTTGATGATAAACAATGTACTTAAATTAATTGATTTGTACATTCTTTGATGCTGTATAAATCGTTGCACCCTGATTTGAACAAGTTTAGCTTGGCAGTTCACTTTGATGATAAGCAATGTACTTAAATTAATTGATTTGTACATTCTTTGATGCTGTATAAATCGTTGCACCCTGATTTGAACAAGTTTAGCTTGGCAGTTCACTTTGATGATAAACAATGTACTTAAATTAATTGATTTATACATTCTGGTGAGAATCTTTTATGAACCGCCGCATCGGCTGCTGCTTAGTTGTGTATTAAATTAAGATAACATATATCGGAGATTATTAGAGCAACGCTTGTATTCGGAATGCATTCAAGACAAACACAAAGTAGACACGATGGCTTCATTGCTCAGGGATCAGTAATTATAATATTGACACTTATGAGCTGTAATTTTTCAACAATAAACAAAGATCAAAGTTCTCAGTAGGCCCAGCAATTGGTTTGTATTTTCAATGTTTATTTTGGCACAAAACTAGAAGAAATTTGTTAATTTTTGAAATTTTAGGAGCCATACAATGATTATTTCATATTTGAATTTGTGTGATTTCCTCCCCAAAATGATAATACATTTTCTACACGTTTTTTTCCGCACTTTTTAGACAAGTATGAGAATGATAATTAAACTCTTGACAAATTTTATTTTTCATACTTAAAAGATTTTTTTTTGGTTTTTGGGAAAAATACCTGTAATAAATTACCTGAAATTTCGGGAACCATGCCACGACCGCGTTATATCCGAATTCGTGTTATAGCGGGGTCTCACTGTACTTGGCATGTCTTAAACACTTTGATATATCCTCATTGTACTTGGCATGTCTTAAACCCTTTGATGTATCCTCATTGTACTTGGCATGTCTTAAACCCATTGATGTATCCTCATTGAACTTGGTATGTCTTAAACTCTTTGATGCATCCTCATTGTACGTGGCATGTCTTAAACCCTTTGATGCATCCTCATTGTACTTGGCATGTCTTAAACTCTTTGATGTATCCTCATTGTACTTGGCATGTCTTAAACCCATTGATGTATCCTCATTGTACTTGGCATGTCTTAAACCCTTTGATGTATCCTCATTGTACTTGGCATGTCTTAAACCCTTTGATGTATCCTCATTGTACTTGGCATGTCTTAAACCCTTTGATGTATCCTCATTGTACTTGGCATGTCTTAAACCCTTTGATGTATCCTCATTGTACTTAGCATGTCTTAAACCCTTTGATGTATCCTCATTGTACTTGGCATGTCTTAAACCCTTTGATGTATCCTCATTGTACTTGGCATGTCTTAAACCCTTTGATGTATCCTCATTGTACTTGGCATGTCTTAAACCCTTTGATGTATCCTCATTGTACTTGGCATGTCTTAAACCCTTTGATGTATCCTCATTGTACTTGGCATGTCTTAAGCCCTTTGATGTATCCTCATTGTACTTGGCATGTCTTAAACCCATTGATGTATCCTCATTGTACTTGGCATGTCTTAATCCCTTTGATGTATCCTCATTGTACTTGGCATGTCTTAAACCCTTTGATGTATCCTCATTGTACTTGGCATGTCTTAAACCCTTTGATGCATCCTCATTGTACTTGGCATGTCTTAAACCCTTTGATGCATCCTCATTGTACTTGACATGTCTTAAACCCTTTGATGCATCCTCATTGTACTTGGCATGTCTTAATCCCTTTGATGCATCCTCATTGTACTTGGCATGTCTTAATCCCTTTGATGTATCCTCATTGTACTTGGCATGTCTTAAACCCTTTGATGCATCCTCATTGTACTTGGCATGTCTTAAACCCTTTGATGTATCCTCATTGTACTTGGCATGTCTTAAACCCTTTGATGTATCCTCATTGTACTTGGCATGTCTTAAACCCATTGATGTATCATCATTGTACTTGGCATGTCTTAAACCCTTTGATGTATCCTCATTGTACTTGGCATGTCTTAAACCCTTTGATGTATCCTCATTGTACTTGGCATGTCTTAAACCCTTTGATGCATCCTCATTGTACTTGACATGTCTTAAACCCTTTGATGCATCCTCATTGTACTTGGCATGTCTTAAACCCTTTGATGTATCCTCATTGTACTTGGCATGTCTTAATCCCTTTGATGTATCCTCATTGTACTTGGCATGTCTTAAACCCTTTGATGTATCCTCATTGTACTTGGCATGTCTTAAACCCTTTGATGTATCCTCATTGTACTTGGCATGTCTTAAACCCTTTGATGTATCCTCATTGTACTTGGCATGTCTTAAACCCATTGATGTATCCTCATTGTACTTGGCATGTCTTAAACCCTTTGATGTATCCTCATTGTACTTGGCATGTCTTAAACCCTTTGATGTATCCTCATTGTACTTGGCATGTCTTAAACCCTTTGATGTATCCTCATTGTACTTGGCATGTCTTAAACCCATTGATGTATCCTCATTGTACTTGGCATGTCTTAAACCCTTTGATGTATCCTCATTGTACTTGGCATGTCTTAAACCCTTTGATGTATCCTCATTGTACTTGATATGTCTTAAACCCTTTGATGTATCCTCATTGTACTTGGCATGCCTTAAACCCATTGATGTATCCTCATTGTACTTGGCATGTCTTAAACCCTTTGATGTATCCTCATTGTACTTGGCATGTCTTAAACCCTTTGATGTATCCTCATTGTACTTGGTATGTCTTAAACCCATTGATGTATCCTCATTGTACTTGGCATGTCTTCAACCCTTTGATGTATCCTCATTGTACTTGGCATGTCTTAAGCCCTTTGATGTATCCTCATTGTACTTGGCATGTCTTAAACCCATTGATGTATCCTCATTGTACTTGGTATGGCTTAAACCCTTTGATGTATCCTCATTATACTTGGCATGTCTTAAACCCATTGATGTATCCTCATTGTACTTGGCATTAATCATTAGGAAGCCACATCATTCTTCAACATGATTGCTTGAGGTCAAGGTTGTGGTCTTAAAAATTTAAAATTTGTGTTTGAAGTTTACATTTGCTTATTTTTCCAAAATCCATTTTTTTTCTTTGTATTTGTCATGTACTATTATGAAACTAAGACTTCATTTTGCAACATGCTTGCTCATTATGAAACTAAGACTGTTCATTATGCAACATGCTTGCTCATTATGAAACTAAGACTGTTCATTTTGCAACATGCTTGCTCATTATGAAACTAAGAGGGTTCATTTTGCAACATGCTTGCTCACCCTGGTGGCTTTATAGTCTAGGTCACCGTTATAAATGAATTTGTGCTGAGGCTTTATTTTCTAAACCCCTTGAAGGATTTTCTTCACAGTTGGGGGGGGGGGTCATCAGGAAGTTATACAGTAACTTGTTTTGTGACATGCTTACAAAACCATTTGACCTACATATTTGATAGCAGTGCTTTGGGCTCTGACAGTTTGAAACATTATACATTTGCTATACATTATTGCCAGAAAATTATAAAACTTTAAGATAATTTCTTTTATCGGTCAGAATTGATTGATTGATTGATTGATTGGCTATAAATTTGTTTCATCTGCTATCATGAAAAATTTTAATGACATATTTATTCCATGTGGCATTACATTTATCAAACTTGGGTTTATCAATGATATAGATTTACTCTGAGTTTCACCAATGTATCAACTGCTCCAGTGGCCTAGTGGTTAGAGCGTCTGCTGCGGAAACGGGAGGTCGTGGCTTTGATCCCTGGCCGAGTCATACCAAAGACTTACACAAATGGTACTAACAGCTGCCTCGCTTAAAACATTAAGAGGTTAGTGTTAGGACTGGTTGGCCTGGTGTCAGGTTAATGGGACTGGGTGGGACATTATGCTACATGTCTGCAGCATGATGCCTCAGTGCTAGACATCACTATAAACTGTCCCACTGCAGACATTGTAGCGATTTGACTGAAAAAATTGTTAAAGCTATGTTTTAAATCCTAAATCTAAAACAAAAAATCACACATGTATCAGATTTGGGTTTTTCAATGACACTTTTGTCTTCCATGGGAGCTGAAGTTTTGTTCATAAAATATATTGAGAATATATAGGTCCAACCTTCATGCAGCCCAATCCTTTTGACCATGTTCAGTCTCCATCTAGGCTTTAATTAGATAATTAATATTCATAATTAGTGTTAATTAACTGTCCTTGTTCATGCAACTCATAAATATTAAGCATTTTGTTTTGGCCCCCAGTCGAAGAAGGTTGGATACCCACGATGTAGGATATCAGTTTTACATAATGTTTTTAATAACCAGGAGGATCTCTTAATGATGTTCTTGTCCCTCTTAGTAATAACTTGTCCTTTCATGACGAATGTAACCCGTTCATGTCGGTGGATTCTTTATTATAACTTGTCCCAGCATGAAGAATGTAACCAGTTCATGTCGGTGGATACTTCATTATAATTCGTCTCTGCATGAAGAATATAACCCGTTCATATAGGTGGATACTTAGTGTTACGTGCTTTGGCTCGAATAAACAGTAACATAGAAAGAGTGAAAATAACAAGCTTGTAAAACTTAATAAACAATTTATTGAGTACAAATATTTTTCAGAAAAGAAAAATAAATTTACAGTTTTAAGAATCAATTCCAAAATTAATCCAAAATAATTCAAAATATTTTCCACTAGAGAAATGTCAGAAGTCCAGGTAATAAAATGTCCAAATAGTTCTAAGTTCGAATTCCAGCGAAGTAGCCAAGATGGAAGACAATGTCACTTGATTTAGTCAGTTCTTGTTAATAAAAATCTCTATGAGCACAATTCTTTTCCGTATAAATAATAAAATAATTCCTCTTGATCCAAACGAATTGACACAATTTCCAATACAAGGTAATTTATAACAACTCAAAAAGACATAAACAACTTAGTATTCTAAAAGCCCAAGTTCTTCTACTGAATAGCTCGCTCCCAAAACATAGTTTATATCTTTGTTTTCACGTAAACAAGGAAGGGGTCACGACCTTCTAGAATCTCTCAGAACAATTTTACATTCAAGAAATCACATAAACAGCATATGACCCAACTAAATTAGAAAGATGTTTATACTTTACTCCATTTTGTCCTTGGAACCAACCAATCATTTTAAAAGCTTGTTTTTAACTCTGAAACCAGGTCAGAAATGAGGTCAACACCTGGTGTTTACTCTGTAAAGGACAGGTCACCCCCCCCCTTCAATGAACGAATCTTAAAACTTAAAATGCCAAATTTAAATCTAACAAACAAAAATAAATATAAATGACTTATATCAAATATACGTAACATTAGTTATAACTTGTCCTGCATGAAGAATGTAACCAGTTCATGTTGTTGGATACTTCGTTTTGTCCCTGTGTGAAGAATGTAACCGGTTCATGTTGATGGATACTTGATTATAGCTTGTTCCTGCATGAAGAATGTAACTGCTTCATGTTGGTGGATACTTAGTTATAACTTGTTCCTGCATGAAGAATGTAACCCGTTCATGTCGGTGGATACTTAGTTATAACTTTTCCCTGCATGAAGAATGTAACCAGCTGATGTTGGTGGATACTTCGCTATACCTTTTCCCTGCATGAAGAATATAATCCATTCATATCGGTGAATACTTCATTATAACTTGCCATCTTTAAAATAAAAAGAACTTTGAGTGACCCTGGACTCATTCAAAATCTGTTTTCTGTCATATAAGTTTCTTATCACTTGTAAATATGAGGAAAGCTTCCATTTTTTTCTTCTGGTATGGGGCTAGATGATTACAGCAAATTTGGAGACCTGACATGGAGTTTTGAAAACTTTTGCTGCCTAATGGTAATAAATATTCAATATTATTTCAGGTGATGGACTGCACATGCATGGAGCTAGCCCTCGAAGGTGAGCGGCTCTGTAAAGCAGGTGATTGTAGAACAGGTGTTCAATTTTTTGAGGCTGCAGTTCAGGCTGGTACAGATGACCTAAAGACCCTGAGTGCTATCTATAGTCAACTTGGAAATGCTTACTTTTACCTTCAGGAATATGGGAAGGCACTTGAATACCATAAACATGATCTGAACCTGGCAAGGTATGTTAGTGATGTCAGCTGATAATGTATGATATAGGAAATTGTCATGTAATGCAATGTCAGCTGATAATGTATGATATAGGAAGTTGTCATGTAATGCAATGTCAGCTGATAATGTATGATATAGGAAATTGTAATGTAATTACCAGATCAACTTCCAAATCTTCTACCCATTATTTTGTAATCTTTGAACTGCATTAAATTATTTTTGATGACATTAGGTAGCACTACACCATGTGACAGTGAACACCAAGTAGCAATACACCACTTGACAGTGAACATTAAGTAGCAATACACCACATGACAGTGAACATTAGGTAGCAATACACCAAATGACAGAACATTAGGTAGCAATACACCATATGACAGTGAACATTAGGTAGCAATACACCACATGACAGTGAACATTATGTAGCACTACACTGCATGACATTGAACACCTGGTAGTACTACACCACATGACAGTGAACATGAAGTAGTACTACACTGTTTCATTTTATTGGCCATGTCAGTTTTTGACTGGTGAAACAGTTGCACTTTAACTCCATCGTTTTCATCATTAAGAATGCATGTAGTGTGCATGATTTCATGCTGTATGCACAAAAGAACAATTCTAAGGCAGAAACACATTTTGTTAGTTTGAAATTTTATTTTCACCCACAATTTGTTGTTGTTGTAGGGTTTAACACCATTTTTCAGCACATGATAGACTATATACATGGCAACAAGTATTAATGGTAGAGGAAGAATCCGGGAAAACCCTTGGAAAGAACCACCACTCGGACCTGCAATTTGTGCATGAATGACTTCATGTTTTATTTGTTTATGATTTTGTGAAGTCCATTCATGGTTGTGTCATCTTAATTAAAGTAATATCTGTGACACATTTGTCACCAGCCTAAGTATGAAATATCTCCATTTTCTTTAAATTATAGGTTCTTGGTAGGGTTTTCATTGTTGCTTTGGAATTTAATGCCATTTCTCAGCGCAAGATGGATTATATATGGTGGTGAGTATATATCACTGGTAGAGAAAGAACACGGGTAATAACCCAGTAAGAACCACCAACCCACGAGAAGCAGTCTATAGGGTTCAAAATCATTAATTCCAGTGACTAGCACACCTTCAGGGGATTTGGTTCTGCTATGACTTTAAGAAGTTAACCACAGAAGGACCATCTTTGTCTTGCCAATCTTTTACTGTATTTTCCAATGAATTTGAAAACAGTCATGTTATTGGTTCTGGATCAAACAGGTGATGTTAAAGGTAGAGTGTACATTCTTTACTGTGATCGGAGACAAAAACTGTTAAGTTCAGTCTTTTGTTATATGACCTTAAAATTACCATCTCACATGTCTATTTATTAAGGAATTATGAGAGATGCTTTTTCTATGGCTTGGATGATGCTGTGTTATTTGTGAATAATTCATTATATTACACCATCATGACATAATAACATGTTTTCATTGTGACATGCAATTCAGAATGACATTTTCACGATACTGAAAGAAATGAAATTTCATAATTCTGCTTTAACCCTTAAAGTGCGTGTCGCGACTATAGTCGCGCTGTTGTTTGTGGTCCCGTAGTGCGTGTCACGACAATTGTCGCGCTAGAGGTGAGCAACACTGATTGTATTATATAAACTTCATCTTGCCATAAATGCCTGTAAAACTATATTTGATTGGTTTAAAAAGGCCCGGGAAAGGCCCGGAACGAGCATTCTGTAGTACTTTACTATATTATTAACGATGTAATTTTACAAATGCTCGCTTCTAATCACATGGTACTAGTTTAAAACTAAAATGGCCGACGCTGAATACGAAGGTGATTTCTTGCAACAAATATTCGCGTCTGATAGTGATGCTAATAGTGATTTTGAATAATTTGAGAAAAATGACATTATTGGAGCAAGCGAGGTATTGATGGAAATACACATGAATGATTTTGAGCCAGTAATTTACGTCGGATGTACATGCTCGCTTGATGTGACAAGATTTCGCGCCTGTCAACCCCCGTTCACTGGTAATTCAAAATTAAATGTCGAGATGGTGAATAATGAACAATCGGACTATTGAAGACTTTTTGTTAGATGACGACCTATTGCATCTGATAGTAGATCAAACAAATCGTAATGCAGATCAGAGAGTTCATGGGCCAGACTTGAAGGAAAAAAAGTCGCATGAAGAAATGGCGGCCTGTCACACCTGAGCATCTAAAACGTTTTCGCATCAATTAAAACAATGGGTTTGGTACATATGTCTGTTCCCGATTCCTAATGGGCTATTGATGATGCGATATCAACCGCATACTTCAGGAAAAAAAGTAAGCATGGGATATATTTCAAGCTATTCCAATCAATTTACACCTGTCAGACAATGAGAACAATTAAGGTGACTCTTCACACAAAATCAACCCAATGTTTGAACAAAAATAAAGCCTTTGCTGAGGTTTAATCACCAGATATGGACCTCGGTTTGATGATATTATAATAAATAACAGATGATAGTTTTTCATGAACATTAATTACTGACTGGAGGGTTTAAACTTACCTGTGACATTCATGGAGTGGATTTTTGCAAAACTGACACCCTTCCTTTACCTGTGATCTTCACAATTTATATATAACATTGTGACAGACATAACATGTGCATGGTTGGACTACTAAAGAATATAACATTTCTTAGATATATTTGAACTTTTCCATAAAAAACAAATAAAATTACTGATGAAATACAATTTTAACTTGTCATTTTACCTGTATTTACACCTGTACCTGTAAATATGTTAAACCTACACATGTGTCTTGATGCCAATCTTAAAGTATAGACACGCGCCATCATTTTTCATATAGGGTTTGTCTATCAATTGTGTATATTTAATGAAATACATGTAATTTAAAGACTGTATAGTTTTCTTCTTTTCTCTCCTGAAACAATTCAGCACTGAGGGACCTTTTACTGCAAAACAATTCAGCACTTTAAGGGTTAAATCATGTAATATAAAATATAGAACTTTGTTGAGGTGAATATAAAAATTTAAGAATCAATTAACCCATACTATTAACCTCTGCTTTGTATCAATCAGTATTAGAATTACTGGTGAATAAAACATCATATTCCCCTCAACAAAATGCAAAATAATACCCACAAAGTTATTTAATATTACCCTTTGCATACTCATTATATCATGTCATATCACCCATGGAATGCCCATGACATCATGTCATATCACCCATGGAATGCCCATGACATCATGTCATATCACCCATGGAATTCCCATGACATCATGTCATATCACCCATGGAATGCCCATGACATCATGTCATATCACCCATGGAATGCCCATGACATTATGTCATATAACCCATGGAATGCCCATGACATCATGTCATATCACCCATCGAATGCCCATGACATCATGTCATATCACCATGGAATGCCCATGACATCATGTCATGTCACCCATGGAATGCCCATGACATCATATCATATCACCCATGTAATGCCCATGACATCATGTCATATCACCCATGGAATGCCCATGACATCATGTCATATCACCCGTGGAATGCCCATGACATCATGTCATATCACCCGTGGAATGCCCATAACATCATGTCATATCACCCATGGAATGCCCATAACATCATGTCATATCACCCATGGAATGCCCATAACATCATGTCATATTATCCTTGGAATGCCCATAACATCATGTCATATTATCCTTGGAATGGTCATTATATCATGTCATATTATCTTTGGAATGGTCATTATATCATGTCATATTATCTTTGGAATGGTCATAAAATCATGTCATATTATCCTTGGAATGGTCATAATATCATGTTATCCTTGGAATGACCATAATATCATGTCATATTCTTGAAATGCCCATAACATCGTGTCATATTACCCTTGAAATGCCATGACATCATGTCATATTATCCTTGAAATGGTTATTATATTATGTCATCTTATCAACGCTCTGGTGGCCTAGTGGTTAGAGCATCTGCCATGGAAACAGGAGGTCGTCAGTTTGATCCCCAGCCAAGTCATACCAAAGACTTACAAAAATATTACTTATATTTGCTTGATTGGCGCTTAGCATTAAGAGGTTAGTATTAGGACTAGTTGGCCTGGTGTCAGGATAATGTGACTGGGTGGGACATCATGCTACATGTGTGTCATGATGCCCCAGTGCTAGACATCACTATAAACTCCCTCACTGCAGACATCGTAGTGATGTGACTGAAAAATTGTTAAAAGCTACGTTAAAAATCCAAATCAAACAAAAAATGTCATATTACCCTTGGAATGCCCATAACATCATATCATATTATTGAGTGGAATGCCCATAACATCATGTCATGTTACTTTTGGAATGTATTGCATTACCAAATATCATTATATAACCTTAAAACGTGGGCAGTATTTCATAATATTGCATTACCAAACATCATATAACCTTGCTGCCAATTTTAGCAGAATTGTCATAAAATTATGTGTATTAGTAAAGATTCTGTTATTTATAGAACTTTTATTCCTCTTACTAAACACTATATGTTTTAAATTGTTTTACAAGAAGTTCTAAGTCTGTCAATGTACATCATTTTCCCACTGGTCAGTAAATTGAAATTGTTTTACAAGAAGTTCTAAGTCTATCAATGTACATCATTTTCCCACTGGTCAGTAAATTGAAATTGTTTTACAAGAAGTTCTAAGTCTATCAATGTACATCATTTTCCCACTGGTCAGTAAATTGAAATTGTTTTACAAGAAGTTCTAAGTCTATCAATGTACATCATTTTCCCACTGGTCAGTAAATTGAAATTGTTTTACAAGAAGTTCTAAGACTATCAATGTACATCATTTTCCCACTGGTCAGTAAATTTAAATTGTTTTACAAGAAGTTCTAAGTCTATTAATGTACATCATTTTCCCACTGATCAGTAAATTTAAATTGTTTTGCAAGAAGTTCTAAGTCTATCAATGTACATCATTTTCCCACTGGTCAGTAAATTTAAATTGTTTTGCAAGTAGTTCTAAGTCTATCAATGTACATCATTTTCCCACTGGTCAGTAAATTTAAATTGTTTTGCAAGTAGTTCTAAGTCTATCAATGTACATCATTTTCCCACTGGTCAGTAAATTGTTTTACAAGAAGTTCTAAGTCTATCAATGTACATCATTTTCCCACTGGTCAGTAAATTTAAATTGTTTTACAAGAAGTTCTAAGTCTGTCAATGTACATCATTTTCCCACTGGTCAGTAAATTTAAATTGTTTTACAAGAAGTTCTAAGTCTATCAATGTACATCATTTTCCCACTGGTCAGTAAATTGAAATTGTTTTACAAGAAGTTCTAAGTCTATCAATGTACATCATTTTCCCACTGGTCAGTAAATTGAAATTGTTTTACAAGAAGTTCTAAGTCTATCAATGTACATCGTTTTCCCACTGGTCAGTAAATTGAAATTGTTTTACAAGAAGTTCTAAGTCTATCAATGTACATCATTTTCCCACTGGTCAGTAAATTGAAATTGTTTTACAAGAAGTTCTAAGTCTATCAATGTACATCATTTTCCGACTGGTCAGTAAATTTAAATTGTTTTGCAAGTAGTTCTAAGTCTATCAATGTACATCATTTTCCCACTGGTCAGTAAATTGTTTTACAAGAAGTTCTAAGTCTATCAATGTACATCATTTTCCCACTGGTCAGTAAATCTTTTATGCTTCTTATAGCCCAAGAAGGAAACGTTGATTTTGGGGTCAGTAGCTCCAAGGTCAGGGTCGATGTTGCTAAAAATAAATTTTGCAATAGTTTCATTACCAGATGATATTTAAAGTTTTACTTAACAAAATTCTATAAAATTTGGTCCATTTGTTTTCCTTAACCCCAAGAAGAACCTTATTGGTTTTGACGTCATCAGGTACGGCTACCATTACAGATAACAGTTACAGTTGCTTAGACAACATTTTGCCTTTTTTATCAGTTTTAATTTTGAATAGTAACTTTGATTTACAAAAACCATTTTTGTTTTTGGCTTCCACTCTAATATTGACCATTCTTAACAAGGGTTGTAAGGAGTGGCTGGAATCTTCAGGGTCAGGGTTGCTCTCGCTAAAACAGATTTTGTATTTCATTTTGAATCAGTTCTTTGTTTTTCTCAACCATTTTAATAATACATGTATATTATAATTCATTGAGTTACATGTAAGAAGGAGGCCAATGGGTTTGGCAGTTTGTACCTTGAAGTTTGTTTTGTTTCTTATGAACAAATAGATTTGACCCTTGCATTTCATTTTGTGATAGAAACTGATATTCTCTATAACTAATGTAAAGGATCTTTGATTCTCATGTTGCCCATTCTTTGAATAAAACCTGAAGGATACAGTAGGGCCAACCACCCCCATTGCCAAAAACAAAAGACCCTGAACAGATCATACATGCCATTTTGCAATACACATGTTCAATAATAAGGTCCCAAGTCAGTCACTTCATATCACTTTATGCCAGATATGTAAATCAGTTCTTCATCAATGAAAGAGCTTTTACAAAAGAGAAAGGCATGTGGAGTTTTAGCTTTAACAATGTTTCATATCACTATGAAGTCTATGGAATAAATTGGAATAATTCTTCCATAATTGAGTCAGGGGCCCTGAGTGGCCAATGGTGTAAAGCACTCTCTGTTACGGATCACTGCCATCTCACCTGTCTGCGTTGGTTCTAGTCTTGGATTCAGCCAATGTGAGTATGTGAGAAAGCTTGCCAGTAGCTTCTCATGGGTCGGTGGTTCTTTCTTGGGTTTTCCCGGCTTCTTCCTCCACCATGTATAGCCTATCTTGTGCTGAAAAATGGCATTAAACAACAACCTACAACAACAACCACCATAATTGAGTCTGCTCAAACTATATGCTCTTTACTATATCAGAATTCCTCCATCATTATAAGTGCTGAGTCATTACAGCTTGTTGACTTAAATTAAACAATTTTATGAAGGTCTTAAATATTTTTATTTTTTTATTTTATGTTTTATTGTTCATGTCTGAAACAGCTAAAAGTTTTGTTGCAGGTCTTTTGAAATGTTTGCTGTTTTGCTTGTAAATTTGCATCAAATTTTCTTATCATAAGCTGAGAGTACCTTCAGATTTGAAAGGTTAAAGGTCATGTTTTAGTATGCCAGAATGTTGTTATAGGTCAGTGTCTTAGTATGCCAAAAGGACAACTATCAAGGTCATAATAGCTAGGTTATAGATTGAGATATCACAAAAGGTCTAAAGTCATGGTCACAGATAAAGGTCAAAATAGCTAGGTTATAGATTGAGATATCACAAAAGGTCTAAAGTCATGGTCACAGATAAAGGTCAAAATAGCTAGGTTATAGATTGAGATATCACAAAAGGTATAAAGTCATGGTCACAGATCAAGGTCATAATAGCTAGGTTAGTGATCAAGATATCACAAAAGGTCTAATGTCATTGTCACAGATCAAGGTCATAATAGCTAGGTTCATCACAAAAGGTCTAAAGTCATGGTCACAGATATTATATTATTTTCAAATTTTGTCTCATTCAGAACATTAGGTGACCGAGTCGGAGAGGCAAAAGCAAGTGGAAATTTAGGGAACACGCTCAAAGTTCTAGGAAAATTTGATGAAGCCATAGCATGCTGCCAGCGCCATTTGGACATTTCACGGGAGTTGAGAGACAGGGTGAGTATTTGTTTTAAAAGGGGGTGGGTCTTTCAACAAGGACAGAAGAGAACAGAACCTTTTTTTAATACATAACTCTAATAACAGAAATAGTCCAGAAGTTGGCTACTTGACTGAAATAAATTGTAGTGTTATGATATTGTTAACAGATGACAAAAACTACAATTATATAATAAACTTCGATAAATCAAAACCCATCAACATCATAACTGTATGTATTCATTCTTGATAAACATAAACTACTATGGCTTACAGGTTGGGGAAGCCAGAGCACTGTATAACCTAGGAAACGTGTACCATGCCAAGGGCAAACATACAGGAAGGAGTGGAAACCAGGACCCAGGAGAGTTTGCACCTGATGTCAAGGATGCCCTGCAGAAAGCTGCTGAATATTATGAGTGAGTAGCACTTTTTTCAAACCTAAATAACATCATTTATATATGTTTTAATAACTTGTACAGAGTTGTCTTAACTTGTACAGAGTTGTTTTAATAATTTGTACAGAGTTGTCTTAACTTGTACAGAGTTGTTTTAATAATTTGTACAGTTGTTTTAATAATTTGTACAGAGTTGTCTTAATAACATGTACAGACTTGTCTTAACTTGTACAGAGTTGTTTTAATAATTTGTACAGAGTTGTTTTAATAATTTGTACAGAGTTGTCTTAATAACTTGTACAGAGTTGTCTTAATAACTTGTACAGCGTTGTCTTAAAGGCTTAGGTCTAAAGTGAAGATAGCCAGAGAAAACCATAAACTTGTACACATGCTAGAAGCAGGATTAAATGTAGGACCACAGATGTACAAAAGCAAGCAATTTACCACTGCACAATATAGGAACTAGTAACTAGATTTGTTGCCTACTTAAGAATGTCGTAAAGGTCAGGTTCCGAGATTAAACATTGGCTTTAAAATGGAATAGATCCACATTCCTTGTTCCCATAGGTTCCATGTCCCTTAAATTTCGAGACCGCTATCCCTTGGAGAGTCATAACTTAAAAAGATACTTGCTACTTTTCCTCATAGCTAAGAATTTCTTGGCTTCCCACAAAAACTTTGACAGATTGTGATGAAGATTACTTAAAACATTGAATTTCATCTGGAAACACATACCATTAATTTAGCTTAGTCAATCCGGATTAAATTTATCTAACTGCTTGTCCATCAAAGATAGAATAATTCTCTCTATTCCACCCTAATCAAAAATTATTTCTGGAAATTTCAATTTATGACACTTATTATAACTAGTGCAAAAAATTGACTGTGCATTGTTTTAACTTTAATTTTTTCTGTTACTTAAACCCAAATTCACCTTGGCTTCATGCATGTGTCTAGCCCTTATCAAAATGGATTTAAATTAAAAATCAATCATGCCTCAAGCAAAAACTTTAAACCCACCACAGTCTAGTGATTTAATACCATACCTAGCCCATTCATCAATTTAGTTCTTTTATGCGTCACACTGACCCAGACCTACCTTTCGGTTTTGCTGCAAGTCTTTTAGAAATGACTTAAAATGCAGACTAATGGAATAAATGGACCAATTACAGAAATATGATTGTTTGCAGTAAAATCCAGATAACAGCATGTTTATATTAGATTTGGATCAATTTCATATTAGATTCAGTGGAATTAGTCAGGGAACCAGACTAACTTTACCATTGTACCTTGGACACATTAAACTAAATTTTGTGATAAAAAAAAACCCTCTGCATGATTAAACCTTTGCTTATTTTGTTTTATTTTACAAATTGCATCCAAGAAGTAACACGTCAGAGTAGAAAAGGACAATAAACCTTTTAAAACGTTTTATTAGTACAGACAAATTTAATGGAATAGTTAGATTCTTGAGGTGAAAAGTTGGTAGGGAACAGTTTATGTTTGGTGGACATCATGTGTTGATTCGAGCATGTCACATGGCAGGAAAGATGACGAGAGTTCATTTTTTAAGGATTACATCAAGCTGACAGATATCAAGAAGCCATTGAGCTCTCTAGTGTTAGGAACTACAATTTAAAATTTAACGAGGTGTTTACTGCATCAGTCCTGAATCATACTTTTGGATGTTTCAATGCATATTTTAAACAATAGCGGCACATGGTATTTTGTTATACCTTACTGGAAATAGGTACAACTTGGGAATAAATTGACTACCTTAATGAGAACCGGTCCAGTGTGGGAATAAATTGACTACCTTAATGAGAACCGGTCCAGTGTGGGAATACATTGACCACCTTAATGAGAACCGGTCCAGTATGGGAATAAATTGACTACCTTAATGAGAACCGGTCCAGTGTGGGAATAAATTGACTACCTTAATGAGAACTGGTCCAGTGTGGGAATACATTCACTACCTTATTGAGAACCGGTCCAGTGTGGGAATACATTGACTACCTTAATGAGAACCGGTCCAGTATGGGAATAAATTGACTACCTTAATGAGAACCGGTCCAGTGTGGGAATAAATTGACTACCTTAATGAGAACTGGTCCAGTGTGGGAATACATTCACTACCTTATTGAGAACCGGTCCAGTGTGGGAATACATTGACTACCTTAATGAAAACAGGTCCAGTGTGGGAATACATTGACTACCTTAATGAGAACAGGTACAACTTGGGAATAAATTGACTACCTTAACGAGAACAGGTACAACTTGGGAATACATTGACTACCTTAACGAGAACAGGTACAACTTGGGAATAAATTGACTAACTTAATGAGAACAGGTACAACTTGGGAATACATTGACTACCTTAACGAGAACAGGTACAACTTGGGAATAAATTGACTACCTTAATGAGAACAGGTCCAGTGTGGGAATAAATTGACTACTTACTGAGAACAGGTCCAGTGTGGGAATAAATTGACTACTTACTGAGAACAGGTCCAGTGTGGGAATAAATGGACTACCTTAATGAGAACCAGTCCAGTGTGGGAATAAATTGACTACCTTAATGAGAACCGGTCCAGTGTGGGAATAAGTTGACTACCTTAACGAGAACTGGTTCAGTGTGGGAATAAATTGACTACCTTAATGAGAACCGGTCCAGTATGGGAATAAATTGACTACCTTAATGAGAACCGGTCCAGTGTGGGAATACATTGACTACCTTAATGAGAACCGGTCCAGTGTGGGAATATGGGAATAAATTGCCTACCTTAATGAGAACCGGTCCAGTGTGGGAATAAATTGACTACCTTAATGAGAACCAGTCCAGTGTGGGAATACATCGACTACCATAATGAGAACCGGTCCAGTGTGGGAATATGGGAATAAATTGCCTACCTTAATGAGAACCTGTCCAGTGTGGGAATAAATCGACTACCTTAATGAGAACCGGTCCAGTGTGGGAATAAATTGACTACCTTAATGAGAACCGGTCCAGTGTGGGAATACATTGACTACCTTAATGAGAACTGATCCAGTGTGGGAATACATTGACTACCTTAATGAGAACCGGTCCATTGTGGGAATAAATTGACTACCTTAATGAGAACCAGTCCAGTGTGGGAATACATTGACCACTTTAATGAGAACCAGTCCAGTGTGGGAATACATTGACTACCTTAATGAGAACCGGTCCAGTGTGGGAATACATTGACTACCTTAATGAGAACCGGTCCAGTGTGGGAATAAATTGACTACCTTAATGAGAACCGGTCCAGTGTGGGAATACATTGACTACCTTAACGAGAACCGGTCCAGTGTGGGAATAAATTGACTACCTTAACGAGAACCGGTCCAGTGTGGGAATAAATTGACTACCTTAACGAGAACAGGTCCAGTGTGGGAATAAATTGCCTACCTTAACGAGAACCGGTTCAGTGTGGGAATACATTGACTAACTTAATGAGAACCGGTCCAGTGTGGGAATACATTGACTACCTTAATGAGAACCGGTCCAGTGTGGGAATAAATTGACTACCTTAATGAGAACTGGTCCAGTGTGGGAATAAATTGACTACCTTAATGAGAACCGGTCCAGTGTGGGAATAAATTGACTACCTTAATGAGAACCGGTCCAGTGTGGGAATAAATTGACTACCTTAATGAGAACCGGTCCAGTGTGGGAATAAATTGACTACCTTAATGAGAACCGGTCCAGTGTGGGAATACATTGCCTACCTTAATGAGAACCGGTCCAGTGTGGGAATAAATGGACTACCTTAATGAGAACCGGTCCAGTGTGGGAATAAATTGACTACCTTAATGAGAACCGGTCCAGTGTGGGAATAAATTGACTACCTTAATGAGAACTGGTCCAGTGTGGGAATAAATTGACTACCTTAATGAGAACTGGTCCAGTGTGGAAATAAATTGACTACTTACTGAGAACAGATCCAGTGTGGGAATAAATTGACTACTTACTGAGAACAGGTCTTGTTAGGATGGGGCAAAATTCACTCAGTTTTGTGTTGCCATAATATCTTACAAAACGATGTAATCAAGATTCATTCAGTTTTGTGTTGCCATAATATCTTACAAAACGATGTAATCAAGATTCACTCAGTTTTGTGTTGCCATAATATCTTACAAAACGATGTAATCAAGATTCACTCAGTTTTGTGTTGCCATAATATCTTACAAAACGATGTAATCAAGATTCACTCAGTTTTATGTTGCCATAATATCTTACAAAACGATGTAATCAAGATTCACTCAGTTTTGTGTTGCCATAATATCTTACAAAACGATGTAATCAAGATTCACTCAGTTTTGTGTTGCCATAATATCTTACAAAACGATGTAATCAAGATTCACTCAGTTTTGTGTTGCCATAATATCTTACAAAACGATGTAATCAAGATTCACTCAGTTTTGTGTTGCCATAACACCCTACAAGATGATGTAATCAAGATTCACTCAGTTTTGTGTTGCCATAATATCTTACAAAATGATGTAAGAAAGATTCACTCAGTTAAATGTTGCCATAATATCTTACAAAATGATGTAATAAAGATTCACTCAGTTAAATGTTGCCATAATATCTTACAAAATGATGTAATCAAGATTCACTCAGTAATCAAGATTCATTCAGTTATGTGTTGCCATAATATCTAACAAAATGATGTAATCAAGATTCACTCAGTTGTGTGTTGCCATATTGCCATTATATCTTACAAAATGATGTAATCAAGATTCACTCAGTTATGTGTTGCCATAATATCTTACAAAACGATGTAATCAAGATTCACTCAGTTTTGTGTTGCCATAATATCTTACAAAACGATGTAATCAAGATTCACTCAGTTTTGTGTTGCCATAATATCTTACAAAACGATGTAATCAAGATTCACTCAGTTTTGTGTTGCCATAATATCTTACAAAACGATGTAATCAAGATTCACTCAGTTTTGTGTTGCCATAATATCTTACAAAACGATGTAATCAAGATTCACTCAGTTTTGTGTTGCCATAATATCTTACAAAACGATGTAATCAAGATTCACTCAGTTTTGTGTTGCCATAATATCTTACAAAACGATGTAATCAAGATTCACTCAGTTTTGTGTTGCCATAACACCCTACAAGATGATGTAATCAAGATTCACTCAGTTTTGTGTTGCCATAATATCTTACAAAATGATGTAATAAAGATTCACTCAGTTAAATGTTGCCATAATATCTTACAAAATGATGTAATAAAGATTCACTCAGTTAAATGTTGCCATAATATCTTACAAAATGATGTAATAAAGATTCACTCAGTTAAATGTTGCCATAATATCTTACAAAATGATGTAATCAAGATTCACTCAGTTGTGTGTTGCCATATTGCCATTATATCTTACAAAATGATGTAATCAAGATTCACTCAGTTATGTGTTGCCATAATATCTTACAAAATGATGTAATCAAGCTTTCCCTTTTTAAATAAATACATGCATTGAGATTCTATGCTAAGGGCAATAACTGGATCAGAAAACATTTTTGTAGTATTCTAATTCAAAAGTTAGAAGCATAACAAGAATTATGTTTTCCATTGATGTGGGAAACAAAATTTAAACAATTCATTTTCCTTTTCAATCACAAATCAATCATACAATCAGTGAGGTCTAAAATGAATTCAGTCCAAATAATGAAGGGGGCTTTCATGTTTATAGCCTAGAGTTGCATCTGCATGTCTGCTTTCTGTCCAATGTCAAGCTTTGTGACTGCCAAACAGTTTTTCTCATAACCTAAACTACATTATACCAATTAGAAATATCATATTAGAATCATACTAGAACCAATAAATGACATCAGTTTGAATTGTGGAAGAAGCCCCATGATGGAAGTGCAAATAGGTTGCTATTGGATTAAACGTGAAAGAAGTGTAACTATTTACAGATCCTTCCATTTCTGTCATTTCGTATTTTGCTTTCCAATTGAGTTTTTTAAAAACCCCACTGGCAATGCCTTTGAGGTTTTCATGCCAAAATGTTTTTGCTTTTTCTATGTTAGGATAATGAGATATTGTCGTGACAGCAACGATTTGAGACTCTTTGGCTCAGTCATCCAGAAGTAAATCATTTGAATTTTTTTGCTTTCTCCAGACCTGTATTGATTGTCCCAAATGGCATGACGCCTTAACAAAGTCAATAAAGCAAGATACTAAACTTAAACACAGCAAAATAATGGAATATATGAAACATGATGCCGATTTGCCATATGGATCTTATACATGGTCTTCACACCGATCATTGTGTTTTCTTGCCAATATGTTCGCCAACTGTGTAACTGAGTCACTGTAATTGTCAGTCAGTTTTTTATTTATGACAGCAGGATTAAAATGGATGATACAGTTAATGCATTCATTCAGTACAAGATAAGTGTTGTCATAAGTAGCAATAGAAAGTTATAAGTTACATTGACAGGTACAATGTAACCATTGAAAAAAAATGATTTTGTCAGAAAGTTTTGCCAAATTTTTATAAAGTTTTGCTAAAAGGCAAGAGTTTGTGCAGGTTGTCGCAACCAGTGTGTCTTGAGAGACAGATTATGATGTGTGTGTGCTAGACATTACCAACACATGTGCTCAGATGACTACTAAAATGACAAACATTGGATGTATTGTTCTTGTAATTATTCATCACAGTTGTTTCATCATTATGTTTCATCAAATTTTTAAACACTCAACAAAGCACATTACATTATTCCAATATTCCGTTATACATTTTAAAAAAAGTGTGCTACAGGACTTATAGAACAAAATGTGTGTTGCTTATACCACACCTGTAAAGAAACTAATATTTATTATCAAATACCAGAAATGCATATGATTTTGGCATTAAATATTTTCATGCTAGATGTCAATTAGTCGTTAATACTTAATTTTAAAATAGTAGTGGCATTTTTTAAAACTTGCTAGGTGAACTACAACTTATTGGGTTTTCTTTGAAGAATTTTTTTACATAAACATTTTTTGAGAATAGCTTGAAAAAAGCAACAGAAAATCCAGAACAAATAATAAACTTTTAGAGAAATGTAGTAAGTATATTAATTTATTCTTTTAAACTATACTTCCGTTGAATGTTTTTAAATTTATTTTTGCAAATATCTGGCTCCCATTGGAAAAATATCCAACAAGAGCCATTCAAATTTTGGAATTTGTTTGTACATGTATCTATATAAATTTAGTGCACCTGCCTGTTTTGTGTATGTGTGTGTGTGTGGGGGGGGGAGCAGGTGTGAATCCCATTTTTTAATGTAAAATATAACCTCCAGACTACGCCCCTTATTTCTTGAATGTGGATAAACAAAATTGAACAATTCGGTCTTAAAATTGTGCTGAATTTATCGTTCTTAATGGCAGGTAGTAGAGGTGTGCTTCATTATCAGTATATATATAACTGTTTTAGTCCGGTGGTAGTTCCACAGTACGTTTTCACTGTACCATGGAATGTATGGAGTAATCTTCTTTCAGATTTAATGATATTGTTGTGTATATTTAAATTGCATTGTGTGATGGCTTTTCTCCTGCATTATATGTTGTTTATATCTATATTGTGTGATTGACAGCACATCATTTTCTTTTTATATATGAACACCTGAGGAAGTGGTATAAATTTGTAAATAATTTCTAATCAAACCTATTAGCATGGGAAAAAAACTTTTCATTTTTTTGGTTACTAATATGAAATGTTACTTGCAGTGATTCTTAATTGTCAGGGTTGATGGGGCAAAGGAGTTGTTATCCTATACATATAGTGTATATATATCAGTCATGTATAATGGATCAAAGGTCAGAGTTGTCAAATGTCATTATATCAACTTGTCATTGAATTAATAATCCCTTAAACTACTAAATAAACACCGTGAGAAAGTAGTATCACGATGTCTGGTTTATAGATTAAATAAACACCGTGAGAAAGTAGTATCACGACGCCTGGTTTATAGATTAAATAAACACCGTGAGAAAGTAGTATCACGATGTCTGGTTTATAGATTAAATAAACACCGTGAGAAAGTAGTATCACGATGTCTGGTTTATAGATTAAATAAACACCGTGAGAAAGTAGTATCACGATGTCTGGTTTACAGATTAAATAAACACCGTGAGAAAGTAGTATCACGATGTCTGGTTTACAGATTAAATAAACACCGTGAGAAAGTAGTATCACGATGTCTGGTTTACAGATTGATTCTTTGCCTGAAAATGCAAATGTTGCTGACAGAACTTAATTCTAAAGTGACCACATACTTTTGTACATTCAACATCAACCTGAATTTTAACAGGAGAGGAAAAACTTAATTCTGGTGTGAAATGCGCATGTTATATCCTACATTTCAAAATCTCAATATCAGTTCATTTTTGTGATGCAACAGCATTCAGCCATTTTGGATTGAACACTGGTCATGATTTGTTATATGGTACTTTGTGGCTATGCTTATCTTTCTTAGTGTCTTATGTGGCCCGATTTTCTTTTGTGGCCCATGTTTATATTTTGTCTTACTAGATTCACTCCGATTCAAATTACAACACAAGATATGAGAGATTCGGTCCACTATTTATACTTATTTTGACTATCATGACACTTTTATAATATCTCAATGTCCAAGCTGATATTCACCCCAAAATTTTATCCTAATTATGAAATGGCACTTCAGAACTTTAGCCAGTTCAGATTATCTTTTATTGTTTGTTGGTTTGTTTGATTAGGATTTTTTAATGTTGCTTTAAAAAAAAATTCAATCATATCGCTACAATGTCTGCAGTGAGTCAGTTTATAGTGATGTCTAGCACTGGGGCATCATGCTGCAGACATGTAGCATGATGTCCCACCCAGTCACATTATCCTGACAACAGGCCAACCAGTCCTAACACTAACCTCTTAATGCTGAGCGCTAAGCGATGCAGCTGTTAGTACCATTTTTGTAAGTCTTTGCTATGACTTGGCTGGGGATCGAACCCATGACCTCACACCTCAGTGGCAGATGTTCTAACCACTAGACCAACGGAGCGGTGCAGTTATCTTTTAAACACTACACTAGATCAATGAAGCATTAAACACTTTATGGTCACAAAAAAATGTCAAATACTGCAATTTTAGATGAGAAAGAAAGCAAAGAGTCATGTTTATTTTACAAAGAAATACAATAAACTGTAAATTTACTTTGACACTGGACTTAAGATTAGAGCATCAAAGTGTAAGCCAACCCTGATTACTTTCACAATTCTGGCTGAGTGAATGTGGCATTGACCACTGACTAGTCACAATTTAATATCTTATTTTGTGATTTAAGATGAGAAATTGAGCAAAGAATTAAGTTTGTTTTGCAAGAAAAGTAAAATAAATTGCTAATTTGATACAATAACTTATTACTTTCACAATGCATATCAGTGTTAAAATAATGCTGTATTTCCACAGCATGAGAAAGTTTCAAGCCTAATATGTATTTCCAGTTGAGTATCCAAAAACTACACAACAATGTGATATGAAATTAGTTTATTAACATAAGCAATGAATATGACAGTTGAGATTTATAAGCATTAATTTGAGCTTGGTAAGCATTCATTTAAGGCCTGCAAGCATTTGAGGTTTGTATGCATTAGTTTGAGGCCTGCAAGCATTTGAGGTTTGTATGCATTAGTTTGAGGTTTATATGCATTACTTTGAGGCTTGCAAGCATCAAGGCTTGTATGTATTAGTTTCAGGTTTGTATGCATTCGTTTGAGGCTTGGAAGCATTGAGGCTTGTATTAGTTTCAGGTTTGTATGCATTAATTTGAGGAATCCAAGTATTAGTTTGAGGTTTATATGCATTAGTTTATATGCATTAGTTTGAGGCTTGCAAGCATTGAGGCTTGTATTTATTAGTTTGAGGCTTGTATTTATTAGTTTGAGGTTTTGTATGCATTAGTTTGAGGCTTGTATGTATTAGTTTGAGATTTGCAAGCATTAGTGTTTTCTAAATAAGGCTAGTAAACAACTTGAACAAGAACATCATGTACGTAGGTAGGTTTAGTGCCATGATCCTCATGTTAAATAGACATGGACCAAAAAAACTTATTCTCTTGTTCTATCATAAATTGTCCCCCCCCCCTTCGGAAAAATAAGTATGTGCATTATACATACCACAATACAGCTGGTCTTGTTTATACATTGTTTCTTTGTAAGACAATCAGTAGGTGTAAATTTATTTTCTCATTATGCTTTCCCAATTGTTTAAACACTCTGTTACCACAAAACATAAGACAAAAAAGGTATGAGAGCTAATCAGCCTTTAATTGAATGTTTACCCCAGGGTCTGTACTGTATATTTTATGTCAGTCTCACACAAAGTGTTTTTTTTATTCTGGTGTCAGCATAGGATACCTATGGAACCAAATTAGTGAAGTCTAGGTCAAAATTGAGAAAGATATATACTGACATATTGTATTTATTATCATCCTCCAAGACTTTGATGACCTGATCAAATAGAACATCACCATCTGACAGTACCAGAAATGTTCTTGAGGTCTTCCATATTTTTGAGGTTGTAAATCAGCTTGTTATCAGTTAATAACTAGTTTTTAAAACAATACAATAATGTTGGTAGAAATTATGTTGCGTAGTATTCAGAAAGAGAAGTGGATAGTTGTATGTGAATAGCTTGATTGGAAACCATTGACTCATGCAGGGATATTATTAATACTTAAGCATGAGTAAATCTGGAACTTGGAAATGTTTTTGTTTTTGTCACAGCTTGGTATATCTCCTTTCAGTCTTTTAAAAAATTTATTAAGTAATACAAATATGTGGTCACCACATCCATTTTCATGAAGAGTCATTAGAAATTCAGTGTGTGCGCATGCGTGCGTGTGTGTGTGTGTGTATATACAGTCATAAATGCCATAGTCACACAATGTCTTGGGCATTTATTCAGAGTGATCAGGTGTGTTTTGAGGAGCCGAAACATTCTAACTTGAATAAAAGAGAAATAACAATTAGTAAACTTACTAACCAGAAAAACCAAAAAACTTTGCTCTATCAGATATCATGACCACACTATCTGCACACACATTATACCAACCATCTGCACACACATTTTACGAACCATCTGCACCCACATTTTATCAACCATCTTCACCCACATTTTATCAACTATCTGCACACACATACCAACCATCTGCACCCACATTATACCAACTATCTGCACACACATTATACCAACCATCTACACACACATACCAACCATCTGCACACACATTATACCAACTATCTACACACACATTATACCAACCATCTGCACACACATTATACCAACCATCTGCACACACATTATACCAACTATCTGCACATACATTATACCAACCATCTGCATACACATACCAACCATCTGCACACACATTACACCAACCATCTGCACACACATTATACCAACTATCTGCACACACATTACAATCTGCACACATTATAGTAACAATCTGCACACACATTATACCAACCATCTGCACATACATCATGCGAACCAACTGCACACACATTATACCTGCCATCTGCACACTTTATAGTAACCAACTGCACACACATTATACCAAACATCTGCATACACATTATACCAACCATCTGCACACACATTATACCAACTATCTGCACACACATTATACCAACCATCTGCATACATATTATACCAACCATCTGTGCACACATTATACCAACTATCTGCACACACATTATACCAACCATCTGCACATACATTATACCAACCAACTGCACACACATTATACCTGCCATCTGCACATACATTATACCAACCAACTGCACACACATTATGCCAACCATCTGCACACACATTATACCAACTATCTGCACACACATTATACCAACCATCTTCACACACATTATACCAACCATCTGCACACACATTATACCAACCATCTGCACTCACATTATACCAGCCATCTGTATTCACATTATAGCAACCATCAGCACACATAGCAACCACACAAACGTTAAAATAGTTATTGTTCATACAGTCCATTGAACAGTTGAAAATAATCTTCATTAGAGGCGGTTGTTACTGCTGTCAATAGTTTATTGGGTTTGAAGGTGATACAAATGTCATTGGTATTCATCTTTGCACTCATTAGAGACCGGATGGTACTGTTTAGACATCCCATCTGGATTCTCTGAGTTAATCCAGGTCAGATCAGAGTTCTTGTTGCTGACCTTAATACTGGCATTGTTAGAACTGTACCACATGCATGTCTCAAGAAAAGAAAAAATAAATCACATAGGGACCAACCATTTCATTTTTAGGAGGGGTTGGGTTGATTCAAGCTGTATTGAGGCGTTACAGTTAGTACAGCAGTAATAAATGACTCTCTATTAAGGGTGTTAGTGTAACCTCTTGACCAACACATATCTATAACCTCTTGACCAACACATATCTATAACCTCTTGACCAACACATATCTATAACCTCTTGACCAACACATATCAACTATATACATGAGGAGTATCTGCATTTTATTTTCTTTAGTGATAAATTTATTTCATGGCTAAGATCATCCTGGGTCAATTAATAGTTGGTACTTTAACAAGATTAAGAAAGCAAATAATAATAAAGAGAAGTAACCAGGGGTTAATGTGCTAACAGTTCGTCATCACTCCAAAATTTTTTGGATGATTGCTGTGAACTTGATGTACATTTTCAAAGGAAGATCTGTTGGCCTGATGAAAAGGGTTGTGGTGCTCCTAAGGTGTACAATATGGCAACAACAGTAGCTATCGTGAAAAATCTTGCTGTTGCTAATCCTGCAGAACATAATTTATTGATAATGTGTATTGATAATGTGATAATGTGTATTTCACCATAAGACTTGTTTTCCCACATGAAAGGTTTTTGATTGAGCCACAGATGTGGCACAATGGCAAGTGCATGTAACAAAGGTGGTTATTTGATCTTGCTGCACTGAACAGGTGTGTTCATTTGCAAATTTGAATTTCACAAAGTGTAGGATCAAGGTGTTACAGAGCTCAAGCTCGTCTCTAATTAAGCATCTGCATATGACAATGATTCCAAGGAAAGGGAGTCCGACAATATTTATGATGACCACAGCGATGACGAGATGATGACGATGATGAATTCTTGGACATTATATCAGATGACCATAGGTAGTGATACTGTGAACATATAAAAATGTGGACTTAATTTCAGGTTTGTATACATTTACTAAAATATACCTTTCATTGGGTACACAGATAACTGGTTGTTTGGATAGGTGGGTACAGGTTATTCCAAAACTGTGAAAGCTTCAACTGCTTGGGTACAGGTTATTCCAAAACTGTGAAAGCTTCAACTGCTTGGGTACAGGTTATTCCAAAACTGTGAAAGCTTCAACTGCTTGGGTACAGGTTATTCCAAAACTCTGAAAGCTTCAACTGCTTGGGTACAGGTTATTCCAAAACTCTGAAAGCTTCAACTGCTTGGGTACAGGTTATTCCAAAACTGTGAAAGCTTCAACTGCTTGGGTACAGGTTATTCCAAAACTCCGAAAGCTTCAACTGCTTGGGTACAGGTTATTCCAAAACTCTGAAAGCTTCAACTGCTTGGGTACAGGTTATTCCAAAACTGTGAAAGCTTCAACTGCTTGGTGGCAGAGGATACTGGTGTTTACCATTGTCTTTGAGTAGATTTCCATGTGGAATCACTTTTCTTCTAGTCTGGTTATTGTGCCAAGAAATACAATGTACCCAGTTTCTGAGGTGGGGATTCTGCAATGAATTGTATTAAACAATGAAAGTAGTAGATATAAAGTCATCTAGATCCATGTTAGTATTTCATTTCTGTGTAATTGTTGAAGCCTGCCCACTGATATAGTGCCAGTTTCACTTATGATAAAAGTCATTCATGTTGTTTTCCCCCAAATATTAGCATATTAGGGTGCCGTTATTGTATTCATTGTGGTTCCATTGATTTGGAGGTACAGGGGTCAGGACAACCACTTGTCCTGATCAGCTGAAAATCTGCAAAGACAAGTACAAATAAAACTTTACTATGTACCAAATAGCCTGGCCAAAAAGATGCAGATTAGCACCTTGAAAATAAATGTGAATACATTTTTTTACCATTATCCAGGCACTTAATATTAGGCATGTGTCATTTATGTATTACATTACCCAATTTGCCTACTTAAGGTCAGTCTATACCATGTGACAGAGGAAACCACTACCATTTAGTTTTATACAGTTACTTGATGTGAGTCTAGACCATGTGACACAGGTAACCACTTCATTTAGTTTATAATTACTTGATGTTAGTCTATACCATGTGACAGAGGACACCACTTCATTTAGTTTATAATTATTTGATGTTAGTCTAGACCACGTCACAGAGGAAACCACTTCATTTAGTTTTATATAGTTACTTGATGTCAGTCGAGACCAAGTGACAGAGGAAACCACTTCATTTAGTTTTATAGTTACTTGATGTCAGTCTAGACCAAGTGACAGAGGAAACCACTTCATTTAGTTTTATAGTTACTTGATGTAAGTCTAGACCATGTTACAGAGGAAACCACTTTATTTAGTTTTATACAGTTACTTGATGTGAGTCTAGACCATGTCGCAGAGGAAACGACTTTATTTAGTTTTATACAGTTACTTGATGTGAGCTTGGTACTAAAATGGTTAACTATTAGGACTGTGATGTTTTGTAGTTTCACAGTATTTTCATGGCATTTGCATTTACAGTGAGACTTTTAGGCATTGTTTGTTGCAGAATAAGTTTGTATTTGAATGATCTACCTGACATCTTTACAAGTCGGATATCGAGATGTTAAAAAACTGAATGTCAAATATTTTGTGATTTTTCATTTAGTCAGGCAGTGTTAGATGTAATAGATATTTTCAAGACTGAATTGGTATTGATTATAATGCCAAAAGGAAGCTGCCTGCGGATAATTCCATGAGTATTTAATTACCTTTTATCAGAAAATTGTTGCTTGCATTTGAAATGAGTATTTTAAGTGTCTCGGCTGATTCACGCCATCTTTCACGCAATGCATGTTGTATTATATTTATAAAGCAAACAATATTGAGACAACAGCTGATTATTATCGGTAGCCAAGTAACTGTCTTCCTTCATATAGCGCCTATATTTGTATTGCTTGTGAAATTTATCATTTAGCACGAAAGAGTGGAATATGAATAGTTCTATAATTCTTTCAGATACAAGTTACCAACATTGTTTTTATAAAAAGTATAGTAAAATCAGTCTTAAGAGACCTTTGCTATGAGAGACCACCTGTTTTGAGAAACCAGAATTTCCATGCACAGACTTATTGATTATATGGTGTTACAACCTGTTATGAAAGACCACTTGTCTTGAGAGACCATTCTTTTTTGGCTTTCTGGGGTGGTCTTCAAAACAGGTTTTACTGTGTCTTTACTTTGGTGTCATGACAGCATATTAATAAAGCTGGTGTCTTTACTTTGGCATGCAGTGTATTAATAATGCTGGTGTCTTTACTTTGGTGTGACAGTGTACTAATAGGGGGTTTCACGGTTGCAACAGAGTTACTGAAAGTAGTGCCTCAAATTACTTCCCTTAGCTCCAATGCGCATGCCCACAAAAAATCTGCAGTTCCGGATAGTTTACTGTTCTACACTTGATTAGCGAAACATAAAGTTAACAAAGGAAAACCAATGAATCAATTATATATGTCAAACTTATTTTGTTCATACTAGGAGAATAATTGTAGACAATAAATCAGATAATTAGATTCGGTGTCCATACTTACATTACCGGTATATCAGATAATTAAATATTTCCTTTCCATACTTTAAGAAAGTCAATTAATTAAATTAAATACACTGTCCATATTTATATTATACCTGCTAATATAGATTCACTATCCATTATTTCAGACACATTTGTAGGAACGTTTCACCTTGCTTTCCGATTTGAAACATTTGTTGCACTTTTTTGGCTACATAACTTTAAAGAAAAATAATCTCAACAATTTGCATTTTTGATATGTTGATATATCTTTCTTTCTCAGTTACTTTCGCAAGGCTAATAGTTCGTTTATAACGCGAGTTAAGAAAGTTATGAACACATATTCGATAAGAAAATTATAATACGAATTCAATCCAGCAGCTGATATGTAATGCTAAATATTTTAATTCAGAAATGTTGTTGTTGTTTTTTTAAATTTTAAAAAAGGAACAGTATATTGATGTATTCAGATGAATTTGACAAAGCAATACTTACATTAGCTATCGATAAAGGAGTGTAATTAATGCTGATGGAATATTGTTTCATATTTGGGTGTAAAAATTGTACAATTTTCAAATTAATGACGTTTTATCTTGTTTCATTTTCATTTAGAATTTTAAACATCAAGTATCGGACGGTACATGCAATAACTTTCAAATCTGCTAGGGTCTTTAACACGATTTCTGATTGACATCTGCAAATTAATTTAGAACAGCCTTATTAAAATTAACTTAATTCTGTTTAACTTTCCTTGCATTAAAGATGTAAGTTTTAAAAATAAATTTTTTTCAATAGATTTTGACCTACTACTTTGGCTCGTCTTTTAAATCAATGTTACTCCACGTGACCGGATGTAAAACTGCAAACTGTATTATTTTTAAGAAATAGACTGCTTGTAAGAAAAGCCCTACAAGTCAATAATAAATAAATACTCACAAATATTCATCTTTGTTTTTTTTTCTATTGGTCATTCGTTCTTTCTTAGCATCAATTTATACTCATTTTTCACCTGAAGTATGTTTATGTAATATACGTATGCGAACACATTAATTCGAGGATATACATATCCAATGCACCAGATGAAATGTGACGGACACACATACAAACAGACAGGCAGATAGGTGAGAACCATAAATGTCCTTTACATGCATAGTGGGTCTAACAAAGATATTTCTCCACATTATATACTCTAAATTTCCATCCGTTCCAAGAAATAAAATTAGAATAATCATCAAGGAGACTCGTACGTTCGCCTGTCTGTTCAAGCACGGACGACACTTGTGCATTTTGAAAGAAACTTGAGTTATTTAATTTAAAATATAATTAATATTAATAGAAATGCAACAGTCTAAATCAATAATAAAGGAACTTTAAAAAGTTAGAATTTTTTTTGTCGTTCAACATAAATTTACTGCTGTGATTAAAACTGCAAAAAATAAACATCTTTTCAATATTCTTCAAGCGAGATAAATTGCAAGAACTTTTTATGCAGCGATACACTTTTGCACAATCAAATAACACAAAGTAGTACATAATATAGTAATGGAAAGATAATGAAGATCTGAAACGGGCAGAAAACATTTATTTCAAAGCTGGCTGCAGCGCAAGTTAGTGAAAAAAAATAAAGATGTAACAACAATTTATCAAATATTGATATATTTTCATTTTAAGATAGTGAGATATCGATCATGTTTGCAAAATGTAAGCGGTTTGTCAAATTGTCTTGATCAGCATCTGCCATCTCTAATTATTGAACTATCCGGAAGTGAGCTGCACCGATACGCCCTCTGGTGAACTAGTAACCATGAAACCCCCTATAAAGCTGGTGTCTTTACTTTGGTGTGACAGTTGATGAATAAAGCTGGTGTGACAGTGTATTAATAAAGCTGGTGTGACAAAAATAAGCTGGTTAATTTAGAATAAACAAAGTAAACATACTCCTGTGTTTTAAGAGTTTAATGTCGACATATTGGTCATGAAATAGGCATGTTGGTGAACAAGGCTAGAAAATATGAAATAGGTATGATTGAGAAAACAGAGAATATGAAATAGGTATGCTTCAAAACATGGAATATGAAAGAGGTATGCAGAAGAATGCAGAATATGAAATAGGTGTGCTTGAGAACACAGAATATGAAATATGTATGCTTCACAACATGGAATATGAATGAAGTATGCAGGAGGACAGAGAATATGAAAAAGGTATGCTTTAGTACACAGAATATGAAAAAGGTATGCTTTAGTACACAGAATATGAAAAAGGTATGCTTTAGTACACAGAATATTAAAGGTATGCCTACGAACTCTCTAGAACAAGACAAGAGAAAATGAAATTGGTTTACTTGATAACATGGAATGTAAAATAAGTATGGTGAGAACCCAGATTAAAAATATTGGTATGGATGAGAACCTAGCTTGAGAATATGTCATAGGAATGCTTGAAAATACTGCGAGAAAATGAAATGGGTTTCATTGAGAAGAAGGCTATAAAACATGAAATCAGTATTCTTGAGAACAAGGCTTAAAAAAAATGAAATTGGTTTGCTTGAGAACAGAGAATATGAAATATGTATGATGAAAAACATCTAGAAATATGAAGTAGGTATGCTTGTGAACCAGGCTTGACAATAATTGAATAAAGTTAGAGAATTTTAAAACAAGAAATAATCTGATTGCTAAATTGAATCACATACAGCATTGTATGTGTATAGATCACTCATTACTCCAGATATTATCTACATTTTATGTATTTATTTATTTATTTATTTATTTATTTATTTATTTATTTATTTATTTATTTATTTATTTATTTACTGAGGCAAGTTAAAACATGACATCTGTATGTGCTTAAATTTTTAGACATTTTTGGTGATTATGAGGCCGGCATTGTCTATACATTTAAAACTCCAAAATTATTCCGAATAGTTATTTCTGAAACAGACAACAACAACAACAACAATAATAATGTTTCAGGACAGGTTTTACAATATCAGCTGATGAGAGGGTTTGATGTCCATTTGGAATTTGATGTTTCTAAAATGGGATTGGAAAATGAAATTTAGCATCTCAATATTTCTCATTTATTACAAATTTATGTCATTTCCTCTCAGATGTTACAAGTATTGATTTCTATTCTCACAAAGCAGTAACAGGACTTGTCTAGAATGGCAACAGTGATGTTTTCACACTCATTAATCACAAACAATAATAAACCCAAATGACTGACATGCCTCCCGTGTGTGTTGAGTTTCTTTTAAACAGAAGAATAAAGCTGTAGATGTACTGATAAATAAATTAAATTTAAAAGACAAACTAAAACATTGAAACTGATTATTAAGTAGATGCAGTTGATGATAGAGTCCTGTTTTCAGATTCTGTTAAGTCATCTATTTGTTTTTGTCCCTGTTTTCTTTATGTTGTGAAAAGTTTTTTCTAAAGCCCATCATGAGAGAAAGAGCACGTTATGTTGTGATGGCTTTACATCGGTTCATTTGTTTCCTTATTTTGGTTTTGTTTTGTTATGTTTTGTTATGGTTTAATGCCATTTTGCAGCACAATATAGGCTATACATGGCGGCCAGTATTAATGGTGGAGGAAGAACCCGGACAACTCACGGAAAGAACCACCGACCCACGAGAAGCTACTGGCAAGCTTTCTCACATAACTACATTTGCCGAATCTTAGACTCGAACACACGCAGACAGAGGAGAGATGGCAGTGGTCCGTAACGGAGAGCGCTTTAGACCACTCAGCCACTCGGGGCCCTCCTTATTTTGGCTTTGCACAGTAACTGGAGTTCTTCACTGTCAGCCATCAAGGATGTTCGCAGTGGGTCCAAGGAAGAAGCCTATCAGTTTCCACTGAGAAAATGTCCAGGTCCCTCTTTCTGAAGGAAATAAAAAGAGGGGTCTTTGTACAATATCATTAATCATATATTACAGACCTGGACCAAACTGTACGATTGGCATGCCATCTCACCTCTGTCTGCGTGTGTTCGAGTCTCAGATTTGGGTAATGTTGATATGTGAGAAAGCTTGTCAGTAGCTTCTCATGGGTCTTTCTGGGGGTTTTCCCAGGTTCTTCCTCCACCAATAATACTGGCTGCCATGTATAGCATATCGTGTGCTGAAAAATGGCGTTAAACCCTATAACAACAATAACGGTTGGCATGTACTTGGATCACGGAAGAAGCCTGTTAATTTTGTTGCCAAATTTTCATGGCTGAAAAAATGAAAACATGTTTCAGCACACTAATGTAGGATCTTATCCATGTATCTTATATTTTATTGATGCTTACAATTTGAATAAGAAATAAGTCTCTTGATTGAAAGTCAAACTCTCAAATGTCAAGGTCATTATCCGAAAAATAAAAAAAAACAATTTCTACCTATTAACCTTAGATGCACAACATTTACCTTGAGCAAAGTTTGTGGAGGGCCTACATCTGAAGGAATGGACGAGGCCTTTTAATTTGGGGTGAAAAGGTCAAAAGTTCAAGGTCATTGTGTTCATATTGTTTATTTATAAGATCAATGTTGTGTATTTATATGTAACAACACCAGAACACTGACAGTGTATACCCCTTGAATTCACATAAAATTATGATGTGTAGCAGGCTACCGGAACAAAACAGAAAGTTTATTTTCTGTACAGTACTTAGACCTCAGGCTCGTAATACATACAAAATAAACAGAGTAAAATACAGTGCGACATAAAAGCATAGTGAAATATATTTGTATAGGTGTAGATACTTTTTAACAACTCATCTCTTAATTTTAAAGAAGATGCAAAAATTTTGAGACATAATTCTTATTTTCTGATTGGATGTTAAGTTTATAAATGTATCCACTTAAGTCTGACATAATGCATCTTGTTGAGGTATTTCCATCATAAATTGATATAAAGAAGTACATATACACACATAATGATACTTATCTTAAATTGATATAAGTACATATGCACACATAATGATACCCCTCTTAAATTGATATAAGAAGTACATATACACACATAATGATACTTATCTTAAATTGATATAAGTACATATGCACACCTAATGATACTTATCTTAAATTGATATAAGAAGTTACATATACACACCTAATGATACTTATCTTAAATTGATATAAGAAGTTACATATACACACCTAATGATACTTATCTTAAATTCAATTCAATTTGGTCCCGTAGTTTCCATCCAATCAGCGTGGTCGCAGTTGATAGGAAACTGTGGGTGCTGCTCGAAAATTGCCCGTGCAGATGAATTCAATTATTTCCTTCCACCATTGTCGGTTCTGCGTGGCATTTTCCTTGGCATGTGCCGAGGTCTTGCCATAGTTCGCCAGGTCTTTTTCCACTTGTTTGATCCAGGTTTTCTTTGGTGCATTTCTTGAGACCTTCCAGGTTTCCGGTCTGGTGCGCCACAGGGCTTGATACGGTAGACGCCTCTCTTCCATTCGGCAGACATGGCCAAACCAGCGAAGCCTAGCACGTCTAATCAGTGATTCCACTGTCGGTTGGTGAGAGCATCGGGCCCGGATTTCCACATTTGAGATTCTGTCCAGAAGTTTTACTCCCAGTATTCGTCTGAGGCAGCGCATTTGAAATACCTCCAGCTTCTTGAGGTCCGCGTCTAGGAGGACCCACGTCTCTGCTCCATATAGTAGTATTGGGAGGATGAGAGTGCGGTATAGACGCACTTTGGTCACCACCGAAAGGGCCTTTTTTCTCCATATGCACCAAGCTAGTGACCCGAACGCAGATGTTGCCAGACCCAGGCGATGCGAGATGTCGGTGGAGGCCGCTATTGATCTGCTTCGGATTATGGACCCCAGGTATTTAAATTCCTCTACTTGCTGAAGATTAACTCCTTTAAGGCAGACGGTCGCTGGGGTGTTGTCCGATGTCATGACAACTGTTTTGGCGGTGTTGATCTTTAACCCAAATCTAGCTGCTTCATCGGCGATTTCTTGCAGAATTTCTGTTGCTTCGGTTTCGTCCTCAGTGAGAAATGCACTATCGTCCGCGAACATTAGATCTGTGGCATGTTCATCGAGCCCTGCACCAAAAGTGATCCCTCTACGTCCCAGGAATACCTTGCGCATGACACAATTGACCACGATGTTAAAGAGGCTAGGTGAGAGCACGCATCCCTGACGGACGCTCGTTTTCACCGAGAAATCCTTCGTGTTTGCTCCTTGGACTCGAACTTGACTGGTTGACCCATCATAGGTGTTGACAAGTAGCCGGATGTATTTTGGTGGGTATCCTTCCGCTTCCAGGGCTTTCCACAAGGCAGGGCGATGGACGCTGTCGAACGCTGCGGAGAAATCAATGAACACCATGATTGTGCGTTTTCCACACCGAATTCTTTCCTCGAGGATTATTATCTTAAATTGATATAAGAAGTACATATACACACATAATGATAACCTTTTAAATTAATATAAGAAGTACATATACACACATAATGATAACCTCTTAAATTGATATAAGAAGTTACATATACACACTTAATGATACTTATCTTAAATTGATATAAGAAGTACATATACACACATAATGATAACCTCTTAAATTAATATAAGAAGTACATATACACACATAATGATAACCTCTTAAATTGATATAAGAAGTTACATATACACACTTAATGATACTCATCTTAAATTGATATAAGAAGTACATATACACACATAATGATAACCTCTTAAATTGATATAAGAAGTTACATATACACACATAATGATACCCATCTTAAATTGATATAAGACGTACATATACACACATAATGATACCCATCTTAAATTGATATAAGAAGTACATATACACACATAATGATACTTATCTTAAATTGATATAAGTACATATACACACATAATGATACCCATCTTAAATTGATATAAGAAGTACATATACACACCAAATGATACCCATCATAAATTGATATTAGAAGTACATATACACACATAATGATAACATCTTAAATTGATATAAGAAGTTACATATACATACATAATGATAACCTCTTAAATTGATATAAGAAGTACATATACACACATAATGATACTTATCTTAAATTGATATAAGAATTACATATACATACATAATGATAACCTCTTAAATTGATATAAGAAGTACATATACACACATAATGATAACCTCTTAAATTAATATAAGAAGTTACATATACACACTTAATGATACTTATCTTAAATTGATATAAGAAGTACATATACACACATAATGATAACCTCTTAAATTGATATAAGAAGTTACATATACACACTTAATGATACTTATCTTAAATTGATATAAGAAGTACATATACACACATAATGATAACCTCTTAAATTAATACAAGAAGTACATATACACACATAATGATACTTATCTTAAATTGATACAAGAAGTACATATACACACATAATGATACTTATCTTAAATTGATATAAGAAGTTACATATACATACATAATGATACTTATCTTAAATTAATATAAGAAGTACATATACACACATAATGATACTTATCTTAAATTGATATAAGAAGTACATATACACACATAATGATACTTATCTTAAATTGATATAAGAAGTACATATACACACATAATGATACTTATCTTAAATTGATACAAGAAGTACATATACACACATAATGATACTTATCTTAAATTGATATAAGAAGTACATATACACACATAATGATACTTATCTTAAATTAATATAAGAAGTACATATACACACATAATGATACCCATCTTAAATTGATATAAGAAGTACATATACACACTTAATGATACTTATCTTAAATTGATATAAGAAGTACATATACACACATAATGATACTTATCTTAAATTGATACAAGAAGTACATATACACACATAATGATACTTATCTTAAATTGATACAAGAAGTACATATACACACATAATGATACTTATCTTAAATTAATATAAGAAGTACATATACACACATAATGATACCCATCTTAAATTGATATAAGAAGTACATATACACACATAATGATACTTATCTTAAATTGATACAAGAAGTACATATACACACATAATGATACCCATTTTAAATTAATATAAGAATTACATATACACATAATGATACCCATCTTAAATTGATATAAGAAGTACATATACCACATATGTTGGCTCTTTATTTTACTTGTGTTATTGTGTAAACCAAATACATTGATGATTGGACAAATTATTTTACTTGTGTGTTATTGTGTAAAAAAATTAATTGGAAGAAAACATGCATCAGGATTAATTTTTTTTACAAGTAATGTTTTGGCTTTATTTATGGTAAATTTGCTGTTTTTCATTCAGTTCTAATTGTCATTGATTGTATGTTTTTTTAAACACACACACACACACACGCCAAAAGCTTTCATCTGATGTCTTATTAGTCCTAAATCATGTATTCCTGGTCACAAATGAAATAGGTGGCAATCTGACATCCATAGCAGCTAATTTGGAAAGCTTGTTGAATATGAGAAACGGTTTCAGCAATTAACAGTTAAAAGGAAGAAATAGTCTTATCATGAATTCCTGAAGTTCTTTTGTCCAAAGTGCATCCCTCTTTTGATAGATTCTTGCTTTTTTTCTGAAAAAGTACAGTTTATTCAGTTTACTTTTGAGCATAAAATAACACATCTGTTACAAACACAAATCCAATTGTGGTTGATTAGGGTTGCAGAGTTAGTGATTTTATTTTCAAAAACTTTGGAGATCACTGTTCATTATTGTATCAACCATAAATTTATTTTTTATTTTACCAAAATATATTAAAATCATGTAAAGCCTAATTGTATGCCATTTTAAACTGCTCCAATTTTGAATTTGTTTAATTTGTATTTTTTTAAACAGGGCCAATTTAAACATTGTCCAGGGCCTAGGTGATAGAGCAGCTCAAGGGCGAGCATGTGGTAACCTTGGAAACACACATTATCTCCTTGGAAACTTCAGTCAAGCTATCATTTATCACCAAGAGGTAAGCTGCTTTCAGAATATTAAGATTAAGGTATCACTTTTGACATCAGTAGTACTATTCACATACAAAGGTTATTAACCTTCCTTTTACCTGTTACACCTTACAACCCTCTAGTCTTGCCTGCATGATTATTTGTTACTTTTAATTTTATGTTACATTTTGTATTATGTGTATTAGATCTTTGCAATATGTCCATTAGAGGTATACAAAATGCTAGTTAGAGCTGCACATGTTGCCATTTAAATTTATGCATCATGCCCATTAGAATTAGACGTTATGGAGTTATGCATTATGCCCATTAGAATTAGGTATTATGGAGTTATGCATTATGCCCATTAGAATTAGACGTTATGGAGTTATGCATTATGCCCAATAGAATTAGGTATTATGGAGCCATGCATTATGCCCATTATAATTAGGAATAAGGAGTTATGCCTTATGCCCAAAAGAATTAGGTATTATGGAGTTATGCATTATGCCCATTAGAATTGGGTATTATGGAGTTATGCCTTATGCCCAAAAGAATTAGGTATTATGGAGTTATGCATTATGCCCATTAGAATTGGGTATTATGGAGTTATGCCTTATGCCCAAAAGAATTAGGTATTATGGAGTTATGCATTATGCCTATTAGAATTAGGTATTATGGAGTCATGCATTATGCCCATTAGAATTAGATATTATGGAGTTATGCATCATGCCCATTAGAATTAGGTATTATGGAGTTATGCAATATGCCCATTAGAATTAGGTATTATGGACTTGTGCATTATGCCCATTAAAATTAGGTATTATGGAGTTATGCATTATGCCCATTAGAATTAGGTAATATGGAGTTATGCATTATGCCCATTAGAATTAGGTAATATGGAGTTATGCATTATGCCCAATAGAATTAGGTATTATGGAGTCATGCATTATGCGCATTAGAATTAGGTATTATGGAGTCATGCATTATGCCCAATAGAATTAGGTATTATGGAGTCATGCATTATGCGCATTAGAATTAGGTATTATGGAGTCATGCATTATGCCCAATAGAATTAGGTATTATGGAGTTATGCTTTATGTGCATTAGAATTAGGTATTATGGAGTTATGCCTTATTCCCATTAAAATGAGGTATTATGCATTTTATATAGACTTATGTATTGATACATTATGCCTGTTAGAATTGTTTTTTGTCCATTAAAGTTGTAGATTATACCCTTTATACTGATGTATTGATACATTATACCCTTTAGACTGATGTATTGATACATTATACCCTTTAGACTGATGTATTGATACATTATACCCTTTAGACTGATGTATTGATACATTATACCCTTTTGGATTATTCTTTTTGTCCATTACATATTTGCATTATGCCTGTTGAATGTTAGAGTTGTCCATCATGCACACTATAGTAATTTTGATTTCATATGATAAATATTTATGAAATTAAATATGCCACCAAAATAATAGTATTACTATGTGAATTGTTAAATCAATAGATTTCATCAAATCAGTATACCCATTAGAGTTGTCTGTTATGCCATTAGAGTTGTCTGTTATGCCATTAAAGCCGTGTATTGTGCCTGTTAATGTTGTGCATTATGTCTTTTTGGAATTATGCCTACTTAAGTTACTGTATTTATGTACTTTAGACTTCTACATTATGCCCATATTTTTGAGTTATGAATTATGTATTTTGTGAAATCAAATTTATTTGCTCCATTAATTTCCTCCAAAGAAATAATTATTTTCAATGATGCCATAAAGGTGAAACATTTTAAATAAAGTCATGAATTATTTTAAATGTTTCAAAAGTCATGATGAATATTTTGTTATCATTACAACAGCACTGTTATACACTTTCCAAACTGAAATCATCTTCTTTACACAGAGGCTTGCAATAGCAAAGGAGTTTGGTGATAAAGCTGCTGAGAGACGTGCATATAGTAACCTTGGTAATGCTCATATTTTTCTTGGGGAATTTGAAGTTGCTGCTGATCACTACAAGTAAGTACAACTTTATCAACACTTTTTTCATGAACTTTAATTGTTTCAATAAATATTTAAGATAGCTTAAGTTATTCTTGGGAGATTTTAATCATGGATACATCAATAAGTTACTCTCTACTCAAGGCAGCTACAGTTTAAGCCTAATATAATTTATGAATTACCTCCCCACATGTATTTGCATATTGGAACAAGAAGTCTAAATAGCTGGTACAAATTCACATGAATTTGGGTATTGGGACAAGAAGTTTAAACATCTGGTTGTTGTTATTTTAGGGTTTAACACCATTTTATCAGCACATGATAGGCTATACATGGCGGCAAGTATTTTTGGTGGAGGAAGAACCCCGGGATAACCCACGGAAAGAGCCGCCGACCCACGAGAAGCTACTGGCAAGCTTTCTCACATAACTACATTAGCCAAATCTTAGACTTGAACCCATGCAGACGGAGGTGAAACAGCACTGATCCGTAATGGAAAGCGCCTTAGACCACTTGAGACCCCTAAACATCTGGTACAAATCCACATGAATTTGCGTATTGAGACAAGAACTCTAAACAGCTGGTACTAATCCAAATGAATTTGCTCATCTGAGACAAGAAGAGCAGCAGATCCAAATTATTACCAAAACAAATGTACATTTTTCATAACTCTAGAGGAGTTGACAGGTATGCTATTATTTTCACTAAACAAAAACCCTGATTTTTCTGTCTAGTTGGTCCTTAAAGAACCACGGCAGTCATCTATAAAATCTCATCATTGCTTCTGAATGGAAGGTCATATTGACACGCTGTTATCAAAGGTCATATTGACACGAGATTATCAAAGGTCATATTGACACGCTGTTATCAAAGGTCATATTGACACGAGATTATCAAAGGTCATATTGACACGAGATTATCACCCTGAAACTTCATATGATGTCTAATTAGCCTTTTTTTCTTGGACAACCTCAGCAGTCATTTTTAAAAATGATATTATAATTACTGCTTCTTCTGGATGGATAGTAATATATTCTTTTTATATATACTAGATCTTAAATGAAAATGGCACAGAGCTGATGTCCAATACAGCAACCATTTTGAAATACCTATTATCTCTACTCCTCCTGAAAGTAAAGTTTTATTGGTCTGTAGTTTTCACCAGAAGACATCTTTTGATTACATGCTTGGTACTAATAAAAATGGTGCTTATTTGACATCCAATATGGTCACCATGGCAGCCATCATGAAAGTTTTGTTATTGCTACTAAATGGAAAGTCACATTGACCTTTACACAGAAAACTTATTATGTTATCTAATTTGGCCTGATTGAAAATGGTGCAAATCTGACCTCAAATATGGATTCCGTAATGAATGTATTGAAAATGTTGTCACCAATTTTATGGATTCCGTAATGAATGTATTGAAAATGTTGTCACCAATTTTATGGATTCCGTAATGAATGTATTGAAAATGTTGTCACCAATTTTATGGATTCTGTAATGAATGTATTGAAAATGTTGTCACCAATTTTATGGATCCCGTAATGAATGTATTGAAAATGTTGTCCCCAATTTTATGGATTCCGTAAAGAATGTATTGAAATGTCTGTACATTTTGACCCATGAAAAATGGTGTGGATTTTGTGACCACAATGGGAGACATCTTGAAAATTCTTTTAATACTACTGCTCCTAATTGGTAAGTCACACCAGTATCAGAAGAATAATTACCATAGGATATTTAGTTGATCCTAATTGGTAAGTCACACCAGTATCAGAAGAATAATTACCATAGGATATTTAGTTGGTCCTAATTGGTAAGTCACACCAGTATCAGAAGAATAATTACCATAGGATATTTAGTTGGTCCTAATTGGTAAGTCACACCAGTATCAGAAGAATAATTACCATAGGATATTTAGTTGGTCCTAATTGGTAAGTCACACCAGTATCAGAAGAATAATTACCATAGGATATTTAGTTGATCCTAATTGGTAAGTCACACCAGTATCAGAAGAATAATTACCATAGGATATTTAGTTGATCCTGAATAAAAATAATGTTGATTTGACCCGAATGGATGGTCGTATCAGTATGGGCTATTCATCAAAAGTCTTCTAATGATATCCAGTTTGTCTTGAGTGAAAATGGTACTGATCTTACATCCAATATGGCTCTAAGAGTGGCTGATTTCCAAAACCTTATTGCTCAAGATTATCAAAGTTGGTTTTAAAACTCAGCATTTGAAAAATAAAAGGACCTTATCTTGAATTGCAGCAGATTCTGTTTCTTCAGTAAAGCATTGAGTGCCTTCAAGGGACTCTTTTTATGTACATCTATGGCAATGTATATCCAAAGAAGCAAATAAATTTACAGATATTTTCATAATTGTTTTATGTGAACTGTTAACCTTTGACCAGCAAGAAAATAAAGGTGGAGTGTTTACTTGGGGCATGCAGAAGAATGATGGTTGGAATGTTTTCAGATCAAAATTTGGAAAAAGAACACAGAGCACATATTTGATTTTGTCCATGAACTATTGAAATTCCAGTAAGATAACATTGAAAATATATTTATGATTTTTTTTCATCAAGGAAAACGCTACAGCTGGCCAAGCAGCTAGGTGACAAGGCTTTAGAGGCCCAAGCTTGTTACAGCCTTGGGAATACATACACCCTGCTGAAGGATTATGAAAAAGCAATAGAGTTCCATGTAAGGCACCTACAGATAGCACAGGAATTAAAAGACAGAGTGGGTGAGGGCAGGGCATGTTGGAGTCTAGGAAATGCTCACACTGCCCTAGGCAACCATCAGGATGCAATACTGTATGCCAGTAGGCATTTGGAAATATCAAAAGAGGTAATTTTATCAATATCTGGCAGGGTGGTCAAGTTGTTTATCAACAGTACATTAACAGGATACTGGCTGTTCTATCAATATATAAACATGATATGGATTGTTGTATCAGTACATTAATATTATACGGACTGTTGTATCAATACATTAATATTATACGGATTGTTGTATCAATAGATTCATATTATTTAGAATATTGTATCAGTACATTAACATATGTATTGTTCAATCAATACAATAACATTATATAGAGTATTGTATCAATACATTAACATGATATGGACTCTTGTATCAATACATTAACATGATATGGACTGTTGTATCAATACATTAACATTATATAGACTATTGTATCAATAGATTAACATGATATGGATTGTTGTATCAATACATTAACATATGGACTGTTCATTAGTCCTTTGAACAAAATAATCTCACACGTATGTGATGAAGAAAACTTTTATCCAAATATCACAATCATGTATATTTAAAAAATACAAATCTCTCAGGGAACTTGATGCCAGATCATTCACATTTTTAACAACTGCATGTGATAGCATAAATAAGCACAGGTGACAACTGAAACTTTCATAACCTTTGGACTATCAAAATTACGGAAACTACTGCTCCGGTTGCCTAAGTGGTTTGAGTGTCCATCTCTGTTGTGGGAAGTGGCAGGTTTTTATCCTGGTCAAGGCATACCACAGACTTATAAAAATACTACTAACAGCAGTCTTGCTAGCCACTCAACATTAGGACTGGTCAGCCTGGTGTCAGGAACATACTACATGTCTGCGGCATGATGCCCTAGTGCTTGACATAACTATTAACTGCCAAACTGCAGACTTCGTATTAAAATGACTGAAATTTTTTAAAGCTATGTTAAAAATCAGAATCACATACACTACTACTAGTCTGACAAGTCTCTGGCTAGCAAGCTAACACTAATTTCAAGCTCTCTGGGCTGTTTATCAATACATTAACATATTGTGGTATCAATCTGTTCACAAGATGTGGATTGCTGTTATCAGGTTGATATTAACATGTGGATTGCTGTTATCAGGTTGATATTAACATGTGGATTGATTGCTGTTATCAGGTTGATATTAACATGTGGATTGCTGTTATCAGGTTGATATTAACATGTGGATTGCTCTTATCAGGTTGATATTAACATGATATTTGGAGGCTTTCAGCAGTAGATCATAAATTAATTCATTGTGACATATAAATTAATTCATTGTGACATATAAATTAATTCATTGTGACATATAAATTAATTCATTGTGACATATAAATTAATTCATTGTGACATATAAATTTACCAGTTCATGATAATAGCAAGCATCATATATTTGCAAATGAACCCTTTTTCTGCATAGTCCTAGAAGAAGTGAGCTTCTTAAAACCCAGTCAAATTTGATAAAACCAGAGAAATTAGATCAAACAATGGAAAACCTGTGCATGATCCCACTATGTTTTGGGGTTTAAACGCATCAGTTTGATAAATAATCAAATCTTTAAACCGTTTATCAAATTAAAGCTTGAAAAATTTGCTTTTAAATCAAAAACTAAATAACTGAATCTGCAGTAAACTATTATTGAAGAAAAGCAAATTTTGAAACAAATTAGTAAAATGTAAAAAATCTTTGATAAATTTCAATCAGAATTTGTTAATTCATGCTGCAGTTTTTGAATTACAGTGTAAGGGAATGAATAAGCAGAAATTTAAGCTTATTAAAATTATAAAAATGGGAAATATGCTGTATGATTTTGAAGATGTCCTTTTAAATTAAAAACTAGGTGCATCCTTAGTTCTCCATTATTTTTTCAAATAATAATTAAACAACTTTATGATCTTATATATTCTGTTTTTATATTGTTTGAATTCATATCATGCTATGATGGTATCTGTCTGTTAACATTAACTCCAGACTTTTTGGAAAGACTGGACATGGGGTCATGGTCACTGTGACTTGCAGTAGAAAAATAACATGAAACTATGTAGATAGCTTGCATCAAATTTTGGTTCATGAAGTCCATAGTCATTGTCGCTTTGATCAACAAAAGAAAAATTTTAAAAAAATAGCTTCTGTATTACAAACCTGGTGAATCATTGTGGATAGCTTGCAATTAGAGTAAGAAAAATCATACTGTATATTATCAACAAAACATGACCTGATGCCGTTGCATAGGTAACCCTTCCTGGGATAGGAATTGCCCTTATCTATGTGATGAGAATTCACCCTTCCATAAGGTGACTTTTCAGAAGATTCTGGAAGTCTTTCTTAGGACATGGCACATGCCCAGTTGTGTTTGTCCTTTCTCTGAATGCCTTCCTGTTTAGTGGATGCAAATGATGCTGAACAGAGAGATTGCATTTATTTCATGTCCTTCATCATAAATTGGGTATTTTTAGGGCATGCCTTACATTTCTTGAGTCTAAATGTTTTTCCTTTGTCATCAATCTAAAGAGCTTTCAACTTTTTAAGTTATTTTTTTTTATAACTTTACCTTTTAGGTTACCCCTTCCCAAACACATATTTCCAGACTTTGGGTAGGTATTTAAACCCCCTGTCCTTGCATGATTGGCTTGGTTCAGCATAACTTGTCTGTGTCCAGGGGATTATCAGTGGGTTTTCTTCACCTTCACAGGTGTGTTGCTCTGGACACTTCCTAGATCTTACAGTAGTACAGTAAGAACTTCCTGTAGGCTTCTTACCTGTAGGCTTCTTACTTGGAGGCAGTAATCCTTTTTTCTTCATGGCCTCATAGGACCTAATGGACCAGCAATACTGAAAAGTAACCCAAATTCAGACCTGCTTCTCAGCAGTTGTGCTCTTCAGGAGTCAACAGAGTAGACAAGAGTGGTCAAGTTTGCAACCCTAATCCCTTTCTTAAGGAGTTGGAGAAGGGGCAGCCCTAGAGACTCCCTTTCCTGCACTGTGTCTCTCCTCCTTTGATTCCCATAGGTACTAGACTATCCTTCATTTTTGGGTTCTTCATCAATAATAATGGGAAATGGATAGGTCTTTATATGAGATGAAGGAGCATGAAGTTTATGCTGTATCCATAGAACAATGCTGTATATGATTCAGTGACAATTACAACTCAGTTTCTCTCCTTTACCAACCAGTTGAGAGGAAGTGACAAAAAAACAATCCCCACTCCCTATAATAATGATACTCTGTCATATCTTTGCTGGAGATGATCAAGATCAACTTTTATGCCCAGATGACTTTGAATTTCTGTTTGTTATCCTCTATGAGGAGAAGGTAGGGTATGAAACATCTTTTAATTACTGTAAAAGACTCAGCTGAAATTTCAACATCCACTCTATCAAGGTGGATTGTCATGACCATCAAGAGGGCTTGATCCCTTACCATGAGGGACCTTTCATTCAAGAAGATTAAAGCCCATGATGTTTGAAGCATTGCTTCCTTATAGACATTTGCCTGAATGTGATGAAGGCAGTCCTTCTCCTTCTGCTTTTGCAACTTGATCTATCAAAGCAAAGGCTTTTTTTTGTCTATGACCCATTGTTGTTGCACAAAAAGTGGTCCAAGCAGATTCCATCTTACAGTACACCGCTCCCTCGATAACTCGCGCCCTGATAACTCGCGAACCCGCTTATAACGCGGTGTCTGTCGTGGATCCCGTTTTTTTTTAAAGAAAATATTTTTTAAAAATGAAGAAAATCGTGATCAGAACTGGTGAATGAAACCTTAATATATCGCCCGTTTTATCGTCGAAAATGACGGTTAGTGCTGGAAAAGTTAGAATCAACATCGTGAAATTTTCAGGTTTTCATAAGGAATCACATATCTTGTTCGATTTTATCGGAAAAAATATTTTCTCAGTTCATTGTAAAGAATAATACTGTATATGTATAGGGGAAATTAGTGTTTTAATCTTTTCATTGTGTTGCAGTGTAAGCAGTATAATCATTGCATGTTCTCTTCTATTCAAACATGAAAAGAGTCAATTGACCGTCACATCGATGCCCGCGAGCACATCTGTGAGAACCTAATTAACTGCCCGCTGCGTTTTGATCGACGACTTGAGGAAGTGTTTGTTGCATTATAAAACTCAATTAAAATAGACCTGCTTTGTTTTATAAGGCGGTCTTTTGTATCAAATCAGGTAAAAGGCGTACAATACATAAGTTCAAATGAATGCAAATCCTACATGCATAAACTCTTGTGGTTAATATCGTGTCTCAACATCAATCAAATTAGTTGGACCAATCGAACATGGTTTCAGATAGTATGTACTTATTGTCATTAAAGTATATATTAATCAGTAATTTATCCTAATCATTTGTAAATGTGATCATGGAGAGCAAGGGAATCCAGCGAAAGGCGTACTCGGTGAATGAAAAGCTTACTGTCATAGAGAGGGTTCGTAATGGTGAATCAAGATCAAAAGTTTGTAGTGAACTTAAACTTGCCGAGTCGACACTCAGAGGTTGGCTCAAGGATGAGCAGAAATTTCGGGATTATTTGCGTGAAGTTGATTCTGATGATGGATTTAAATGGAAACGAGCACGCACTGCAAACGACACAGAATTAGATGATACTGTGTACACCTGGTTCACACAACAACGTGAACAAAGTGTTCAGATTTCGGGAACAATTCTCAAGGTCCAGGCAGAGAAAATGGCAAAAACTATGGATACTGAATCAGATTTCATGGCAAGCCATGGATGGCTTTGGAGATTCCAGCGCCGACATGGTATAAAACAAAATTCTTTGGTATGTTAAGTTAGTTACACAGTAGCAACATTTTCTGTATGACAGTTTCTAAACATGTGGGGTTCAGGTGGTGAAACTAATCTTAATGGTGTAATAAATGTTGCTATTGCCTGATTCCCTTCTCCCAGCCCACACTAATGTTCCACAAGCTGTGGATGAAGTCTATTGGGCATAGGCCTGGAAAGTCTCCTCATACTACTGGTCAGGTTAATTTCTGTCCTGGATAAGCTACACAACAGCAACAGCAACAGGTATCATTAAAATTTGTATCCTCCCTCACCATCTGCACAAAAGTTAAGATCAGCAGCTGAAAGAAGAAAATTGGTTTATACACAGTAACATTGGTCTTTCATCACATACCTGATCCAGACTTGGTCGACAGCTTTGACTGGAATTAGCAAGAAACCTGTTGATTAAGGGATAAAAAATTCAAAGCAAATAGTCCCTGCGACTAAAAAAGAATACTGATTTCTGCACAAAAACTTCAGCTCGCAATCTTTATGTTTTAAAAAAAATCAGGTCAAAAGTTCACTGACTGAAAGATGATCATTAGTTTCTGCACAATAACATTAGTTACTGGGACCAAAATGTTTGTATTATTTGTACATAGGGTAGGAAGATGCCCAGTGATTTCATGGTCGAAAGGTGAAAGGTCATGGTCAAAAGATGAAATGTCATAGTCACTATAACTGAAAGAAGAAACATTTCTTTGCACAGTGAGATTAGATCTGCATCACAGACTTGGACCAAACTTTGTGGAGAGTTTTCACATGGGACAAGAAATAAGCCTATTGATATCAGAGACAAAAGTTCAAAGGTCAATGTTACTTAACGATAGAAGAACTGTTTATGCACAAAGCCATGCATTGCACTTCATGTAGACTCCCTGGTATCATTGGTACATTTATGGATGGATTGGCCTTCAAGTAAGCATCCTGGAAATATGGTTAAATTTGTTGATTGCTCGTCAAAGTAAACACCCTGGTTTCATAGTGAGGTCTTTAACAAATGAAGCCATGCGGTGCCCTTCCATCAGTTGCACTTTTTTACGTAACAGTGAATAATTCCAAAATCACATACACAAACGTAAAAAAAATAGTTCCATCTGAGAGGCCCTTTTTAATTGTGTAAACAATATGTAGTTGACAATGCTAATGAGAATTAAAGAACACTTCAGGGCTAACCAGATGAAGGGATACAACTTGATCTAAACACTTCAACCCTCAATGTAGATTGTCTTCAATATCAGATAATGGAAGTCACTTTGTCTGACCCAGATGTTTCAAGTAGCAGCATTCCAAGTTAAGATAAAGAATTATTTTGGATACACACTCACCAAGGGATTGAACTTTTGTGTTTTATTTAGAGTTGCAAGGGAACTGATCTAGCATCCAGCATTTGCATTGATTTGCCAAGCCAGGAAAATGGTCTTATGTTGGTAGGTAATTATGAATGGCTGATTCTCCTGGACTGGATGACATGACAGTAAAATGGTCTGTGTTGGTAGGTAATCATGAATGGGAATGGCTGATTCTCAAGGACTGGATGACATGACAGTAAAATGATCTGTGTAGGTAGGTAATCATGAATGATTGATTCTCAAGGACTGGATGACATGGCATTAATTTAGATTCCATTAAGTAAAATAATCAGTATTAGTAGGTAATCATGAATGGCAGTTTGATGAAAATCATATAGTATATGTTTCCTTGTAGATTGGAGATGAAACCGGTCAGCTAACAGCTCAAATGAATCTGGCTGACCTAAAGTCAGTCCTGGGGATAATTGAAGGTCCTTCTGAAGATAACAATGGGTATGTAAAAGTATACTTCATTATTATGCTATACATAATAACCATCAAATTCTTATTTAGTCATATACATTTAAATTTTTGCTTCATTTTGCAAATTGTATACTGTAGTATCATCAATATTCGTGGGGGATCAATTTTCGTGGTTTTCTTGGTTGCCACAAACCATGAATTTAAATCCCCAACGAAGAATGAGCCACATAGGTTTTGATGATCCCCCCCCCCCAATTCCCGACCCTTGGCAACACCATTATCGATGGAATATCTGGCTATCTTTGCCCGTAATTCCTCGCTATAACAGTTATACTCTCCTCGCTTTCTTTTCGGGGACACAGACTGAAGCGGTGGTTCTACTGCGTCATTAGCTGCCTGGTAAGCGAGAGCCTGCGCCGGGTTCTCAGCTTTTGATGGGTTAGGAAGTCCAGGAACCGAGGGTGATCTAAGTTGAATTTGACCACTCTTAAGCCACTATGTTAATGCCATGATAGTCATAAAATACTGATATTGCAACTTTATGGACAGTGGTTTAAGTAAGAGATCATTCAAATGTACTTTAATAACTGATTGGTCTGGTTTTGTTGGCGGCGTCGGCTTCCTTTGATCTTGAACACTCAAACGAAAACATGGCGAAACTGATTAATCCTGACGGGTGTTTGATATGTGCTCACATAGGTGGAAGTATTGTTTTAGTGTTGTTGGCTGAGTCTGCTTTGACAGATGTTAATAACTTAGTCAAAAACACGTTTTAAGTATTGAACTTGCCGGGTCTTAAATATGTACTCATACAGGTGGTAGTATTGTTTTAAACATTAATGTGACCGCCGTTTGCGTCGGCATCGTTTTATTCTTTTGTATTCTTTATTTGGGGTACTTGTAGAGGTTACACCATGAAATTAACTACCTTATAATATGCAAAATTTGACAGGCAAAACCACGAATTTACGTCCTCACGAAAATGCCTTTTTTTTACAAAACCACGAAAATTGAGCCCAACGAAAATAAATGATACTACAGTATTGCATATGCAACCCAACATATACTTGATAAAAATATTTCTTATTCAGGAAAACTTAAAACCACAATAAGAAAGAGCTTTGTCTTTTATAGCTAAATTTTAAAAAGCATCTATCTTTTATGCTTCAACTTGCACACAAACTCTTAATCCCATGAATAGAAATAAATGTCAAATTCAGAATGTGATCCAACAGGTGACAAGATGGCCTGTACTTTTTCAGTATGAAATCAGTCAACTATCATTGGAAACGGGTACTTTTCTCATCTGATAAGGGCCAATTATATATTGACAGCCTATACTTTTCCTTTCTGATAAGGGCTAATTATGCCTTGACAGCCTGTACTTTTCCCATCTGATAAGGGCCAATTATATATTGACAGCCTGTACTTTTCCCTGTTTGATAAGGACCAACGATGAATTGATGGCCTGTACTTTTGCTCTTTGATAAGGACCAATTATGCATTGACAGCCTGTACTTTTCCTGTTTAATAAGGGCGAATTATGCATTGACAGCCTGTACTTTTCCTGTTTGATAAGGGCCAATTATGTATTGACAGCCTGTACTTTTGCTGTTTGATAAGGGCTAATTATATATTGACAGCAGGTACTTTTCCCATCTGATAAGGGCAAATTATGCATTGACAGCCTGTACTTTTCCTGTTTGATAAGGGCCAATTATGCATTGACAGCCTGTACTTTTCCTCTTTGATAGGGACCAATTTTGCATTGACAGCTTGTACTTTTCCTGTTTGATAACGGCCTATTAAATATTGACAGCCTGTACTTTTTCCTATTTGATAAGGGCCAAATATACATTGACAGCCTGTACTTTTCTTGTCTGATAAGGGCAATTATGCATTTACAGCCAGTACTTTTCTTGTCTGATAAGGACCAGGTATGCTCTGACAGCCTGTACTTCTCTTGTCTGATTAAGGGCAATTATGCATTGACAGCCTGTACTTTCTTTGTCTGATAAGGACCAATTATGCATTGTTCAGAATATTTAGCATTAAGTGATAACAAGCGAATTAAATATAGATTTTTAGGTTTTATTTTGAAAATATTGTTAAGTATTTCAAAAGTGAATTTTCTTGTGAATCATTCAGAGGTACACTAAAAGCATCATTCAATAATTTTGTATTTTCTACAAGTATACAAATGAATGTTTAATTTTTCATTTTGCAAATCTTTGGGAAGTTTTCCAATGACATGTATGTTTGTATTTCAGTTCAGAGCTTTTATCATTTTTGATAAGTCTCTAAATACGAACTTGTACATGCTTTATAAGGTTGAGCAAGAAAACCATCATTTTCCTTTTTATTTTGTTTACAGAAAAATCCTTATTTTTCTTATATTTTTAAGAATTTTTCTATACCTGGATGTACAGACTGCATGTAGCCACAATGTTAATTTTGGAAAATGTTTTACTTCTTTTTTCTTATACACATCTTTACCAAGAGGTTTGTGTTTTGGATTCACTCCTTTTGTGCATCTGTTTGCCTTTCCTGTCCAGGGTGTAAACTGTTTTAGTATGTCTAATACTCCAGGGTGTAAACTGTTTTAGTATGTTTAATACTCCAGGGTGTAAATTGTTTTAGTATGTCTAATACTCCAGGGTGTAAACTGTTTCAGTATGCCTAATACTCCAGGGTGTAAACTGTTTTAGTATGTCTAATACTCCAGGATGTAAACTGTTTCAGTATGTCTAATACTCCAGGGTGTAAACTGTTTCAGTATGCCTAATACTCCAGGGTGTAAACTGTTTTAGTATGTCTAATACTCCAGGGTGTAAACTGTTTCAGTATGTCTAATACTCCAGGGTGTAAACTGTTTTAGTATGTCTAATACTCCAGGGTGTAAACTGTTTCAGTATGCCTAATACTCCAGGGTGTAAACTGTTTCAGTATGCCTATTAAGCCATTCTTCCAGTGTAGGTGCATTCTAAAATAAAAATGTTTTTGGAATAGAACATGCGAAGCTTGGGTCTATTTTCTGGAGTTTTTTGACAGTGTTTAAAAACTTTGTATTAGCTCCGACTCCAATGGTCTTTTACCAGATGCTGAACTTGGTACCATAGATACTCACTTAAAAAATAAATCCAAGAGCAGACAACTGTGACCCAAATATGCCATTGCATAATACATGGGTTGATATGGGTCTGTGCAGTTTGTTTGGAGTAATCAGTAGAACAAAAAACATAGACCCTATGTTACACTAGACCCTATGTTACATAGACCCTATGTTACACTAGACCCTATGTTACACTAGACCCTATGTTACATAGACCCTATGTTACACTATGTTACATCAGATCAGAATCTTTGTTGTTTTGTCAGTTTGATTCAGCTTGCAAGTGAGTGCATACTGTAGCACACTTTCCAGACTATTATGCTTTCCAGGGTATTCATTATTGCTAAACTGCTCTGGTGTCCTTGTGGTTAGATTGTCTGCCATGGAAGCAGAAGGTTGTGGGTTCGATCCCTGGGCGAGTCATACAAATGACTTACAAAAATAGTACTAACAGCTGCCTCGCTTAACACTCAGCATTAAGAGGGTAGTGTTTGAATTGGTCGGCCTGGTGTCAGGATAATGTGACTGGGTGGGCACTGGGACATCACACTATGTGTCTATGGCATGACGTACCAGTGCTAGACATAAACTGCCTCACATCAGACATTGTAGCAATATGACTGAAAAATTATTAAAGCTATGTTAAAAATCCTAATCACACACGGTATTGCTAATAATTGAAATGCATACCATCAAAGTGGTACCCTTGAACTACAGAAACAGTGTCAACCTCAAAATCCTGCATGCTTATCTGTACTACAGAAACAGGGTCAACCTCAAAGTCCCTATTTGGTTTTGTCTACTACAGAAACAGTGTCAACCTCAAAGTCCCTATTTGGTTTTGTCTGTACTATAGAAACAGGGTCAGCCTCAAAGTCCCTATTTGGTTTTGTCTGTACTATAGAAACAAGGTCAGCCTCAGAGTCCCTATTTGGTTTTGCCTACTACAGAAACAGTGTCAACCTCAAAGTCCCTATTTGGTTTTGTCTGTACTACAGAAACAGTGTCAACCTCAAAGTCCCTTTTTGGTTTTGTCTGTAATAATAAAGGAATAATTATTCAGAGAAGTTTTTCTTGACTGAAAAACATGTAGCAAGGTTGTTCTTTAATTTCAAAATTAACAGGAGCAATTAACTAAGTACTAAATGATTAATCTTTGCAACCCAGTTTAACTATATCATTAGATAGTTTAACCATGTCATTAGTTAGTTTGAACATGTCATTAGTTAGTTTGAACATGTCATTAGATAGTTTAAACATGTCATTAGATAGTTTAATCATGTCATTAGTTAGTTTAAACATGTCATTAGATAGTTTAATCATGTCATTAGTTAGTTTAAACATGTCATTAGATAGTTTAATCATGTCATTAGTTAGTTTAAACATGTCATTAGATAGTTTAATCATGTCATTAGTTAGTTTAAACATGTCATTAGTTAGTTTAATCATGTCATTAGATAGTTTAAACATGTCATTAGATAGTTTAATCATGTCATTAGATAGTTTAATAATGTCATTAGTTAGTTTAAACATGTCATTAGTTAGTTTAAACATGTCATTAGATAGTTTAATAATGTCATTAGTTAGTTTAAACATGTCATTAGTTAGTTTAATCATGTCATTAGATAGTTTAAACATGTCATTAGAGAGTTTAATCATGTCATTAGATAGTTTAATCATGTCATTAGATTTCTACTCTTATAGATTGTTTAAAAATGTTTTAAAATTGTGTCAACTTTTTATGGTTTTCTTTTTGGATATACCTATCACATTTCAGATAATCTAACAAGGCTAGAAATGGAAATATTCAGATGTGATGTACCTGCCCTACTTTAGACTCCTTTTTATCTCTTGTCTTATTTTTTAAAATTTTTAATATAATCACATTAGGTATAATTAGGACTTTTCCAGAATTAAAATGAAAAGATTGAAGAGGGGGAAGGGTCCCAGAAGAGAGTTGTTCAAACACTCCGCTACATATCTCCAGGTTTAAATGAACTGTGAATATAAAATACCTATAATAGTTTAGTGTATCCCTACCACTCGTATAGTCTGTCATGTGCTGAAAAATGGCGTTAAACCCTACAACAACAACAACAACAACCCCTACCTCTCGTACTAAAATTAATGCCTTTTGACACCCTACCTGCTCCTTCCAAATCTTAAATGGCTCCTTAAAGAAAATTGCAAATTCCAATTTTTGGCCCCATACAAAGGAGTTTGTATAATGTCGCCCATGTTTAGCCATCAAACCATGTCACCCAAGCTGTCTTGAATTTTTTTTCCACTCGACAACTTTTTATCAGGCTTTTTATGGAAAATAATTGGGTAAAGATTGTTTTAATCGTTTTCTTACAACATTGAATTAAGCTATTGTCTCTCTGCAATGTTTGTTTTTGCATACTGAACCAGACTTTAAATTCACTATATTAGTGAGACATCTATGATATATAGATACATGTCTACATTATTAATAAATTGGTCACGTATTAGAAGTTCTAAATATTTTTATATTTCAGCGCTCAAGAATCAAGTCAGAAGCACCCATTAGATGCAGCTGATGTAGGAATGTGTGCGTACTTTTCTTACAGCTAAAAATGTACAGTTTTAATGGCAGTAATTTCCCAATACAAAGCAATATCTGTCACTCAATAAGTTCCACTTAAGAAAAAAAGGCCATGGATTCAATATAATCAATAATTTAAATGAAAGCTTTACATTTTAAAAACTACCAGATTTGCATTATTTACAAGGGCCGTAACGATCTGAGCATATACTTTGATAATTCAACATGGTGGATATACTTGATATTGTATTGCTAAACAATATTATATTATATATATCATACAATAGACAATAAATGAGAACATTTTTGCTTCAAATGATTTGTCATTTGGCTGGTCTATTTATAAACTGAAAATTGCCCCTAAAACATATCAAATCTATTTTAAGAAATAATACTGCTATTTATCATTTTTGCAAGTTGATGGCTTTTTAAACTTGCAATCATACAATGATATCTACTTTATTTTGACAGCAACAAATAATTAACAATAAATTTGTGTTACACTTAACAATTAGTCATTAAATCTTTGATTAACTTGCAACACATAAAATGAACCCAATAAACAGAAATTTGCAACAATCACTATATAAAAAAAAATTAGATTTATGCCACAATTGCTGTATCAACAAAAATTAGATTTATGCAACAGAAATATGCGACAATCGCTATATCCAAAAAATTAGATGTATGCAACAAAACGTCCCCATTTAGACCAGCTCAGAAAATAAAAATATATGCAAACGATATGAATATTGACTTGACATCATAAAGCTGTTTGTAGCTATTCCAAAATGACTCCTTTTTTATTATGTATTCTCCACAGCTCGGAGATCAGCAAGAACAAGACGCCACAGCATGGAAAAGATGGAGGTTATGAAACTAACTCCAGACAAGAAGGTAAACATTTTTAAAAGGCATAAATTGTCAATATATTATAGGTACACAAAGAGATATGACAGGCACTGTCCACATATTAAAAGTACACAACGAGATATGATAGCTTTGTTGTTGTAGGATTTGACACCATTTTCAGCACAAGATAGGCTATACATGGTGGCCAGTATAAATGGTGGGGGAAAAATCTGGGAAAACTCCAGTAAGAACCACTGACCCATGAGAAGCTACTGGCAAGCTTTCTCACATACATTGGCCAAACCTGAGACTCAAACCCACACAGACATTGTTGAGATGGCAATGATCCATAATGGTTAGCGCTTTAGACCACTCGACCACTCTGGACCCCAAAGATACTATAGGCACACAGAGATATGATAGGCACTGTCCATATATTATAGGTACACAGAGATATGATAGGCACTGTCCATTTATTATAGGTACACAGAGATATGATAGGAACTGTCCATTTAGAGATATGATAAACATTGCACATTTAGAGATATGATAAGTACTGTCCATATATTATAGGTACACAGAGATATGATAGGAACTGCACATTTAGAGATATGATAAGCACTGTCCATATATTATAGGTACACAGAGATATGATAAGCACTGTCCATATATTATAGGTACACAGAGATATGATAGGAACTGTCCATTTAGAGATATGATAAGCACTGCACATTTAGAGATATGATAAGTACTGTCCATATATTATAGGTATGCAGAGATATGATTTTCAATAGGCACTGTCAATTTATTATAGGTACACAGAGATATGATAAGCAGTCCATATATTATAGGTACACAGAGATATGATAAGCACTGTCCATATATTACAGGTATGCAGAGATATGATAGGCAATAGGCATTGTCCATTTATTATAGGCACACAGAGATATGATAAGCACTGTCCATATATTATAGGTATGCAGAGATATGATAGGCACTGTCCATATATTACAGGTGCAGACAGAGATATGATAGGTATGGTCCATATATTATAAGTACACATATACACGATAGACACTGTCCATATATTATTGGTTCACACATATACATGATAGACACTGTCCGTATATTATTGGTACACACAGATACATGATAGGTACTGTCCATATATTATAGGTACACACCTATCTGGTATATAGGTGCATATACAGATATGATTGGCACTGTCCATATAATATAGGTACATAGAGATATGATAGGTACTGTCCATGTATATAATAGGTACACATAGGTATGATAGGCACTGTCCATGTATATTATAGATACACAACGAGATGATAGGCACTGTCCATGTATTTATTATAGGTACATACAGATATGATACACACTTTTTCATATATTATAGGTACACATAGATATGATTGGCACTGTCCATATATTATAGATTCCTACAGAGATATGTTAAACACTGCCCATTTATTAAAAGTACACATGTATGATTGGCATTCTCCATATATTATAGGTACACAGAGATATGATAGGCACTGTCCATATATTATAGGTACACAGGGACATAGGCACTGTCCATGTATATAATAGGTACACATATGCATGATAGGCACTGTCCATGTATATTATAGATACACATAGATATGATAGGCACTGTCCATATATTATAGGTACATATAGACATGATTGGCACTGTCCATGTATATTATAGGTACACACAGAGATACGTCAGCACTGTCCATATATTATAGGTACACAGATATGATAGGCACTGTCCATATATTATAGATACACATAGGTATGATAGGCACTGTCCATGTATATTATAGGTACACACAGAGATACGTCAGCACTGTCCATATATTATAGGTACACATAGAGATATGACAGGCACTGTCCATGTATATAATAAGCACACATAGGTATGATAGGCACTGTCCATGTATATAATAAGCACACATAGGTATGATAGGCACTGTCCATGTATATAATAAGCACACATAGGTATGATAGGCACTGTCCATGTATATAATAAGCACACATAGGTATGATAGACACCAAACGTATTATTGCCATTTGGTTAAAACTCAAAGAGTTGATATGAAGGTTTTTTTTTATTGCATACAGGACAAACAATACTTGCAGATTAAACAAATCTCTAAATGCCCTTATGCTGATGTACATTAGTGTGTGTGTCTATGTGTGTGTCTGTGTAACAAACGTGTTTCTGACATGGCTACTCACTACTGATATATACTGCTTGTTAATAAAATATGGTTTAGTCTGTGGAATCACAATAAATAATAATACACTACGCATTGTAGATGTATTTTATGTTATTATTTAAGGACCAGCCCCCAGCAGCCAGTGGTGGTGCCAGACCAAAGATTCCTAAGGTCCAAAAATCAGCCAGTGTTGCCACAGATGTCTACTATGAGAATCTTCACATGAACTCATCTGACACAAATGTAATTGAAAGTTTCTATATAGCTACTCTTGAATAGAATTAACAAGGCCATTGAAAGATTATTTATTATTGAACTTAAAAAATAATATTTAGCAAGACTGCAATGCCCTAGTACATATTCGTTTGAAAATGTATATGAATGGATCCCCGGTATACATGTGATTTTAAAATGGATCCCTGGTATACATGTGATTTTAAAATGGATCCCCAGTATACATGTGATTTTAAAATGGATCCCCAGTATACATGCAATTTTAAAATGGATCCCTGGTATACATGTGATTTTAAAATGGATCCCCAGTATACATGTGATTTTAAAATGGATCCTGGAATACATGTGATTTTAAAATGGATCCCCAGTATACATGTGATTTTAAAATGGATCCCCAGTATACATGCAATTTTAAAATGGATCCCTGCTATACATGTGATTTTAAAATGGATCCCCAGTATACATGCAATTTTAAAATGGATCCCCAGTATACATGTGATTTTAAAATGGATCCCTGGTATACATGTGATTTTAAAATGGATCCCCAGTATACATGTGATTTTAAAATGGATCCCTGGTATAAATGTGACTCTTGTTTTCTCTTTTCTTCAGAATCTAAACAAAGATGACGATGACAATTTTCTAGAATTGTTGAGTAAGTTTCAGAGCCGAAGACTCGATGACCAACGATGTTCCTTCAGCGAGCCATCCAAGAAACCAGACATTACTCAAGAAAAGAAGCTAAAAAGTCAGTGAAAAATAAACTGTTAAACTTTTAGTTGTGAATTGTTACATGCAAGCATAACTGACATATCACTTTTAAGGACTGTGAGTGGTGACCACATCAACAGTGTTTAATTTCTTGTTTTTTGTTCTGATGATTCCATCGAATAGTTTTTTTTATAGGTTTCATATCTTGAATACTGTTGTGTGCAGCATATCTGCCAACTTTAGCAAGGCCATCTCAGTAAAGCTGTCAATATTTTTCTACTTTTAAGGCCAAATTTTCTGTACAGTTGTAACAGAATACCATGTACTGCTATTGTTGACATGGAAAATAGTAGGGGTTATACAATTCATTGATATATCGATGCATTGATACCATAAAAGGTTTAATTGAGAATATATACTCGCTATCTCATCATCATCATCAGTATCTTGACCTAGTATGGTCGTTGAGGCACTGTGCTGCTGAACATCTGACCAGTTCCCTCCACTCATCTCGATAATGGTGCCAATGCCTGTGTCTCTGCAAAACTTTTCCTGGTCCATTCTGTGATGTGGTCAATCCACTTATTTCACTGTATACCTCTCCTTCTATACCTACTACCCTGCAGTACTGTTGTGGATAGACTATTGACTCTAGTGACATGGCCATACCATTTCAGCTTTACCATCTACAAGTTAACGAAAAGTGACACGGTTCGTATCTGTGCCCCCCACCCACCCATTCCATGCTAATTACCTTAACCCAGCAGTATGTTCAGCATATACTACACATTATAAACGTGTTCCGCACTAATAATGAAGTACTTTACTAATCATTTAATAACCACTTTTAGGCAAAGTTTCCACTTAGACCTCTATCTTGATTCCTTTGTTCGATTTGAAAGGTACATTACCAGTGTGTTGCATGTTGAAATATGTTCCATTAAAAATGTCAAGTACATAAGCAGAGATATTGTCAGGGTGTGCCATTGCTTGAATTGTGCAAAATTTGTATGAATTTGCATGCTTGAAGAGCAGTGAAACACAAGAACTCCCGCAAATTTGTTGAAAGTCACATAAAAATGTGCTTGGTGAAGTATGCAATTTTTATTTAACCATTCTTGTCGTGACAAATATTTTTTTGTTTTCAACTGTTCCACATCTGTGTTCTTCAAGCACGACATGAATGATTGTGAAACTAAATTTTGATTTGAACAACATGCCCAGGAATAAAAATTATGGCATAGTTTGAACCATTCATGAAGAAAGTTTTACAACTGTGTGTTAAAATTGCTAATTTAAAAAAAAAAAAAAAATGTCTGATTCACAGCATGGTTCATTACAATTTATTTAGGCTGTTGATAGTAATGATGACAATTATTTTTAAAGTTACGAAATATACCAGATTATTGGAGCTGGGAAACTGGTAATGGAGATACCAGTGAGTGATTTTGAGCTCAAAATGGTGTTAGATACGCATCAGATGTACATGCTGGATGGACTAGAAATAGATGGCATGACCCTTTCAGTGGTATTTCAAAATTAAATGAACAAAGGGCAGAATACTGAGCCTAATTAAAAAACAGACAAGTTAATTAAGTGATGCAATTTTTTTCAGTTCTTTAATTAATCGAATTTGCTCTGTGGATGATATACTACAAAACTATATACATGTATCCATATCAGGGTTAAAATAAGGGTTAAGAAAATGCAATTAAAATAAAGATATTTATTTTAATGCCTCTGTCTGCACAAGCATTGATGGACTAAATGCCCTTATACAGCATTATAGAACAGATCAGAAATTTGTCATAGTAACCAGTAAACTACTGATTTAACAAAGAAAGGTTATGTTAATGAAAAGTTCTATTTTAGATCAGATGTATCCAAAAGATAATATCTGTGATCTCTAGAAATTTGTACATAACATTCACAAAGATCAGTTTTCCAACCTGTTCAAGCTAACAAAGCTAGCTATGTACATGTTCTTCAGAAACAAGTACAGAACAATATTGATACATAGAAAAGGAGTATAGTATGTTGATACAAAGAAAAGGAGTATAGTATGTTGATACAAAGAAATGGAGTATAGTATGTTGATACATAGAAAAGGAGTATAGTATGTTGATACATAGAAAAGGAGTATAGTATGTTGATACATAGAAAAGGAGTATAGTATGTTGATACATAGAAAAGGAGTATAGTATGTTGATACAAAGAAATGGAGTATAGTATGTTGATACATAGAAATGGAGTATAGTATGTTGATACATAGAAAAGGAGTATAGTATGTTGATACATAGAAAAGGAGTATAGTATGTTGATACAAAGAAAAGGAGTATAGTATGTTGATACATAGAAAAGGAGTATAGTATGTTGATACAAAGAAAAGGAGTATAGTATGTTGATACAAAGAAAAGGAGTATAGTATGTTGATACATAGAAAAGGAGTATAGTATGTTGATACATAGAAAAGGAGTATAGTATGTTGATACATAGAAAAGGAGTATAGTATGTTGATACATAGAAAAGGAGTATAGTATGTTGATACATAGAAAAGGAGTATAGTATGTTGATACATAGAAAAGGAGTATAGTATGTTGATACATAGAAAAGGAGTATAGTATGTTGATACAAAGAAAAGGAGTATAGTATGTTGATACAAAGAAAAGGAGTATAGTATGTTGATACATAGAAAAGGAGTATAGTATGTTGATACAAAGAAAAGGAGTATAGTATGTTGATACATAGAAAAGGAGTATAGTATGTTGATACAAAGAAAAGGAGTATAGTATGTTGATACATAGAAAAGGAGTATAGTATGTTGATACAAAGAAAAGGAGTATAGTATGTTGATACAAAGAAAAGGAGTATAGTATGTTGATACAAAGAAAAGGAGTATAGTATGTTGATACAAAGAAAAGGAGTATAGTATGTTGATACATAGAAAAGGAGTATAGTATGTTGATACAAAGAAAAGGAGTATAGTATGTTGATACAAAGAAAAGGAGTATAGTATGTTGATACAAAGAAAAGGAGTATAGTATGTTGATACATAGAAAAGGAGTATAGTATGTTGATACAAAGAAAAGGAGTATAGTATGTTGATACATAGAAAAGGAGTATAGTATGTTGATACAAAGAAAAGGAGTATAGTATGTTGATACATAGAAAAGGAGTATAGTATGTTGATACAAAGAAAAGGAGTATAGTATGTTGATACAAAGAAAAGGAGTATAGTATGTTGATACAAAGAAAAGGAGTATAGTATGTTGATACAAAGAAAAGGAGTATAGTATGTTGATACATAGAAAAGGAGTATAGTATGTTGATACAAAGAAAAGGAGTATAGTATGTTGATACAAAGAAAAGGAGTATAGTATGTTGATACAAAGAAAAGGAGTATAGTATGTTGATACATAGAAAAGGAGTATAGTATGTTGATACATAGAAAAGGAGTATAGTATGTTGATACATAGAAAAGGAGTATAGTATGTTGATACATAGAAAAGGAGTATAGTATGTTGATACATAGAAAAGGAGTATAGTATGTTGATACATAGAAAAGGAGTATAGTATGTTGATACATAGAAAAGGAGTATAGTATGTTGATACAAAGAAAAGGAGTATAGTATGTTGATACAAAGAAAAGGAGTATAGTATGTTGATACAAAGAAAAGGAGTATAGTATGTTGATACAAAGAAAAGGAGTATAGTATGTTGATACATAGAAAAGGAGTATAGTATGTTGATACAAAGAAAAGGAGTATAGTATGTTGATACAAAGAAAAGGAGTATAGTATGTTGATACAAAGAAAAGGAGTATAGTATGTTGATACATAGAAAAGGAGTATAGTATGTTGATACAAAGAAAAGGAGTATAGTATGTTGATACAAAGAAAAGGAGTATAGTATGTTGATACATAGAAAAGGAGTATAGTATGTTGATACAAAGAAAAGGAGTATAGTATGTTGATACAAAGAAAAGGAGTATAGTATGTTGATACAAAGAAAAGGAGTATAGTATGTTGATACATAGAAAAGGAGTATAGTATGTTGATACAAAGAAAAGGAGTATAGTATGTTGATACAAATAAAAGGAGTATAGTATGTTGATACAAAGAAAAGGAGTATAGTATGTTCAGAATTAATTAACAGATTACAACTTGAAGTGACATCTGTCAATGACGTTGATTTAAATAGAGCTTTAAGAAAGTGGTGCAGGAAGAAAGACAGATATTGAAGTTTAGATAAATGTTGAACTAGGGCCATTTCTTCCTCCCTTCTTTTTTTTTTTTTTTTTTCGATAAAAGGGGAGGTCTCCCTTTAGATAATATCCTGTCAGCATGTCTCCTTAAATTGCACATGGGAAATAAATTCAGAATTTCTCTTTTTGTGCAGAGATATTTAACCAGTGAATGACGGTCCTGATGGAATAAGTGAAATTAGCATAGAACAAGAGATGGGGCAGATTTCAAACTGCTCAAGTTTATCACCTGGTGTAAGTTAAAAGAAAACTATTGAATAGGACTAGGTGTAGTTTTTCTTCTTCAGTAACAAATACAGTCTTTTACATCTATAGGAAATAAAATGATTTTGTTGGTATTCCCATGTCTGAATTTGTTCTAGATGAGATTTTCTTTGCACAAGTAAATTGTCTTCTGCTGGGAAGATTATATCATAATATCTTCAGACAGGAATTGGTAATAATATAATTTCAAATCATTCATGTTGTACAAGTGTAACTCAGACAGAAAATTGGTAATAATATAATTTCAAATCATTCATGTTGTACAAAACAAAGGGAGTTAAATGGAATAAAACTTTGGATAAAACTTGCTGCATCCAACAGGTAATCAGTTTGATGAAAGTTTTGTTTTTTTCTCATCAATGATATTTGCATATAAATGTATGATAACTATATGTTTATCTGTAGTCTGCATACTGGAAATAAGAATCAAATGTAGGCATTCTTGAAAGGGCACCACCTACCTTCCAAAGATGGAAAGACCATAAAGTTCTATCAATATTTGTCATATCGCAGGTTGCGTATATGCTGCACTGGTGTATCATTTAACCCCTAGAAAACAGGCATTTAAAATGTTTAATAGTGTGATCTGAGAATGATGCACTGAAGGCAACATTATATTTAGCTATAGTTTGTAAAATACACTTAGACTCGAATGACCTCCAGTACAGTTCCAAACCCAATTGCGTTCGGGCTTGTTTCTAGATTTTTGTAACTTTACATAATCTTTAGTTTTTTTCATTTCCACATGGTGACAATACTCCAAATTAATATGACACAATTTCCAATAAGCTGGCATTTCTTTTCATGCTATTTGTCCAATAATGTAAATATTCTTTTCTAACTCTTTTGATCATAGACCAGAAGAGCTTATGAGATTTTGTCAGTTGTCCATCTTCAATCTGTCCATTTGTTTCCTAATCCATCTAAACTACTTGGAATATTGCCATGAAACTTTACATATGCATCCAGTATGGCTGCCAGAGTGGCCATATTCTTAATTATTGTGCCTCCTATTGGATGGATTGGGTTATCAATCACTCAAAGAATTCCTATTGGATGGATTGGTTTATTAACATGGTGTTTTCACTAAAAGAATTCTTAGGATGGTCCTATCAACATGGTGTTTTCACTCAAAGAATTCTAAGGATGGTCATATCAACATGGTATTTCTACTCAAAAGATTTCTTGGGATGGTCATACCAACATGAGTTTTCACTAAAAGAGTTCTTAGGATGACTAGTTTGTCCAGAATGAGAATGGTGCTGATCATATTCCCAATATGGCTGCCATAGCAGCCATCTTGAAAATCTTGGTATGGATGCTCCTTCCGACTGGATGGTTTTAACAACATGGGAGTTTGACCTAAGACTTCTTATGATGTCTAATTGGACCTAAATAAATATATGTGCTTGAGGCCCCTGCCATTCATAAAGTCTGCCATGCTAATGATTGACAATACATAACAAGAAAATGCAGCACTTGCAAAATGTCTGCCATGCTAATGATTGACAGTACATAACAAGAAAATGTAGCACTTACAAAATGAAACTCTTGTATGTAAAACTAACAATTTCATGGAACTCTTGTATGTAAATCTAAGGATTATATAGAACTCTTTTATGTAAATCTAAGGATTCCATGAAACTCTTGTGTATAAATCTAAGAATTCCATAGAACTCTTGTATGTTAATCTAAGGGTTCCATGAAACTCTTATAAGTAAATCTAAGGATTATATGGAACTCTTGTAAGTAAATCTAAGGATTCCATAAAACTCTTGTATTTAAATCTAAGGATTCTATAGAACTCTTTTATGTAAATCTAAGAATGCCATAGAACTCTTGAATGTTAATCTAAGGGTTCCATGAAACTCTTGTAAGTAAATCTAAGGATTCTATGAAACTCTTGTAAGTAAATCTAAGGAATCTATGAAACTCTTGTAAGTAAATCTAAGGATTCTATGGAACTCTTGTAAGTAAATCTAAGGATTCCATAAAACTCTTGTATGTAAATCTAAGGATTTCATGGAACTCTTGTATATAAATCTAATGATTCTCTAGAACTCTTGTATGTAAATCTAAGGATTCCATGATAGACTTTTATATAAATCTAAGAATTCCATAGAAGTCTTATATGTAAATCTAAGAATCCCATCGAACTCTTGTATGTAAATCTAAGGATTTTATAGAACTCTCGTATGTAAATCTAAGGATTCCATGATAGACTTTTATATAAATCTAAGAATTCCATAGAAGTCTTATATGTAAATCTAAGAATTCCATCGAACTCTTGTATGTAAATCTAAGGATTCCATGGAAGACTTGTAAAATAATCATTGCTTGAGCTTTGTCTGTTTGGATGATAAAATGACATTGTTTTAATGCACTTGAACTTATAACCATTTAAAGAAATTTGAATATTTAAAACAAATTTGAATTAAAAATGTATTTTGTTTACAGTAAGCTCCCCTGGTGCGGAGGAATTCCTGGACATGGTTGCTGGGATACAGGGGTCTAGGATGAATGACCAAAGGGCAAATCTCCCACAATTCCCTGGCTTGAACTCTCAGGCTGTCATCAACCAGTACCTCAAACAGAGGAAAGAGGAGGATGTACCAGATGACAGTTTCTTTGAGATGTTAATGAGGTGTCAGGTAATAAACATGGGTACTGTATTAAGTTATCAAAAATATGAGTACTGTATTATCGAAAGGAAGATTCAAAGAATTTTCATTGTAGCTGTTTTAAGCCTTTACTTAAAGAAAAATAGGAAAAAAATGTACGCCATGACAGTCCATTTGAATTTAATAATGTTAAGTTGAAGAACATAATAAACATGTTAACATTATCATTATTATTCCCCATTATGAATATGATTGGGTTATATAGTGTTACACTTGTCTGTCCATATCATTATGTTTTTAGAGTCAGTTTGTCAGGTGTTGGGATTGATCATTAGGTGTATCTTTGCCTGTCCACATGTTTAAGTTGTGTTTCGAGATCACTTTATCAGACAATGTTTTTTGGGGGTGTGGTGGTGGTCATCTGGTGTGAGACTTTTCTTTCCATAGTTTTATGGTTATGGGGTCAGTTTATCAGACTGGGTTTTTTGGGGGTGTAGTGGGGGTCAGCTAATGTGAGACTTTTTCCATATTTTTGTTATTTTGGGGTCAGTTTTTCAAACTTTTTTTGGGGGGGTTGAGGTCAACTGGTGCAAGACTTTTTTCATATTTTTTTTATTTTGGGATCAGTTTATCAGACACTTTTTTGGGGAGTGTTGGGGGTCAACTGGTGTGAGACCTTTCTTTAGATATTTTGTGGTCAGTTTGTCAGGTATTGTAGTTGGTCATCTGATGTTACATTGCCTATCGATATGGTTGAGTTGTGTGTTGTGTTTTGGGCCAAGTTTGTCTGGAACTGAAGGGGATGCATAGTGTTACCCATATATGGCCACATTTTTTAACTTCTGGGCTTTTGGTTTAATTAGTGGGGCACTCAATCAAACTTATTTTTTGTATGTCTTATACTCTGGTTTCACTTTTTGTAGGGTAGCAGTTTTCATGGGTTTTGCATTTACTCCGATCGATGAAGTTAAAAACCGAGCCAAAAGGAACCATGTGTAATATAGATTGCCCTGCCCCAATTCTTACTTTTACATTCTTAGCTACCAAATCAGCTCTGCTGTTGGTTCGTTAAACTTGATTTCTTGAAGAAAATAGTATATTTGCTTCATGTTTGTTTTGTTTTAGGCATTTTTGAAAAAATATTTATCAAATATTTTGTATTGTTCCTGTCCATGTGTACATATCCATCATCTGGTAACTGTTGGCTCAACTCTCTGCCTAAATCAATGTGTGTAGTGAGATCAGTAAGGATAGAGAGAAAACAGGAAGGATAAAGGATCTAAGCAGTAATTAAATAAAGAAATGATTTACAATAATTAGAATTAAAGCTTGTTTATGTTGGTCATCATTAAGATAAAACTGAAAATACTTTAATAAAATAATGTCACTCACTTCATTCTGTGCAGTTATGAGTGATTTAAGATTCTGTCTGAATGAATAATCTACATAGCACAAAGATAAAAGCAAAGATAATTTCTCATTAGAGATATCAAACTTTACTCTTAAAATGTAATTCCTCTTGAAAGCACATCTCCCTTAATCCATGTGTTTCTAATTCAAAGAAACAAGAAGTCTGTAAAATAACTGGACTTGTTAATTGTTACTAATTAAACACTAAGTATAAAGTACTAATTAAACACTTAGTATATATACTCTAATTAATATGCAGTACAAAATGTCAAGTCCCCTGATACACTCAAATATTTGTCACATTAATCCTGAAGTTGCAGAATTATTCAATTCAGATTCTCAAATATAATTAGGTCTAGTCTCACTGACATTTTCTTTGCAAGCCGTGATTTTCCATTTAGTATAAACAAGAATGTTTGTAGGTCCACTAATAAAGTGCATTGACTTTAAGAAGGATGTCTTCCTTTTCTATGCATGGTACGTTCATCTCATTTAATATATCATTTATGGAAGAAGTTTCAGTTCCTCTGTATGGTGTTTGTTTCTTATGTTGGATGTTATGAGGTCGACACTAACAGAGGAGGGATTTCATCCTCTTTAGGTTTAGCTTTTATCTTTGCACTTTGATGTCTTTGCAGACGTCAAGGATTACAACAGCCAGTTCAGTGTATTGTATGAGAGTGCGAAAATTTCTCCATTATTTGAATTTTACCACATGTTTGTCAATGTGTTATGAACATTGGACAGTGCAACTTTGTGGACAGTGTTTGATGTAAAAGATCATATCTTTTTCAGTAACAGATTGGATTGGCATTATTCTTAGCTACATCATCTCTGTTTTTAAATTTGAGCTTTTGGACAAAAACAACGGAGTGATTTCATCGTCTTTAGGGGGTAATCATGTTTTAACTATTCCTTTATTTCAGGCTAGTTGTGTTTATTTATATTCTTTATTTGGGGTATTTGTATAGGTTAATCCACAGAAATAAATAACAATACAAATTCAGAAAGCAAATTTATGAATTTAAGTATCCACAAAAATGATTACATTTACACTAGTTACCTCCCATTAGTACTTAGAGTGGTTACCTCCCATTTCAATACAGTATTCTCATTCAAAGTAGTTGCTTTAATATTATCTTTGAATCCATTTTTATAATCGATTCTTTTTTTAAACAATAAAAAGAAGAAATTATTTAAATATTTAATAATCAGATCAAACGTTTCACAAGAGCTCTTGGTATTTTGGTATTAATCATAAAATAGAACATGATTGTCTGTATTTGATAGCCTATGTTCACAAGAGCTCTTGGTATTTTGGTATTAATCATAAAATAGAACATCATTGTCTCGATTTGACAGCCTATGTTCATTCCTTTGAGCATGGTTAGTGTGCCATATTTCCCCAAAGCATCAGTGTTCTTATTACTTTCATTTAAAATTTTATTTGGTAGGGTTCTCGTATTGATGATCAAAGAAGTAATCTTCCGAATAATCTTCAAGCCCCAACAGTTCCTGATGAAGATTTTTTCAACTTGATACAAAAGGTACAGTCCAGTCGGCTAGAAGAACAGAGAACTTGTCTACCTGATCAGAAAAAGAAGAAATGAAATTAACTGAAAACCAGTCACTCTTTGCTGTTTGTTAATAATAGCTGTAAAGGCAGTGATTCAAGAAACAATTTAAGACTAGGTATAGAATACACTGCGTATTTTCAGCACGTGATGTGCCATGATGGAGGAATTTTGTGTGTATGTCTCTTTATTTTTCATGACTTCTTAATATTTGTTACTATGTATAGTGTAAGAGGAATCTCATATTTTGTAGAATATGTAAATAAGTTCCCAGAAATCCCAACATGTATAAATGTATAACGTTCACATAGCAAATGTTTTGACAGCAAAACACAACATTTACCATTGCCACTAATGGGTTATAATTAGATCCTTGCATTGAAATACAAAAATTTCATTGGGGTTATAATGTAGGAAGCCATGGTAGCTCATTTGGTAGAGTGTCTGACTTATAAATTATAAGTCTCAGGTTTGATTCCCAGCCAGGCCTCGAGGATCAGCTGCCTCAGTGTCATTGGAAAGATACTAATTTCCCATTTCCTCAGTAAAAAAAACCATTCAATTTACTATCCAGCTCTGTTCCTTCACACTTTGTAGCTGGTGTACCTCAGTAAGATCACACATAACTGAATGGGTGAGAGAATTGCTTATTACATGTGGATGTGCCTCCTAAAGGTTACATCTTTTCAGGTCCATTGTTGTTGGAGCAGTTGCCATTTTCGATCAATATTTCATCTCCACTATAATAGATTCATAAAACCAGCTCAGGAATGATTGAACATATTCCAGTTCAATCTGGCGAGTACATTGTCTCATAACCCTAGATATGCCCTTTATGGGTTTTGTCTCAGCTTCATTATGAATAGAGTTACAGCCCATGACTTGTACTTTCATATTTTCATATTTTCACATGATATATTACTCATAACCAACATATCTCCATAACCCGTACACAGTGTTCATCTGTTGTCACGTCCAGTTAGAGTTGTGCCATACTCAAGAGAATACATGTTTGTCTGTCTCTCTGTCTGTCTGTTACCAAGTATAAATGAAAATAATTTTAAAAAAAGGCATTCTTAGAATGAAATTTCTAACACATTTTGAAGCTGTTTTCTAACACATGGCATTTCATTAGAATGGGAGCTTCATTTGATCAACACCAAACTTTGAAGATGAGTGGACATTTTTCTGTAAGTGCCAACATTTGGAAGGATAATTCTAATCATTGTTACTTTTAAAATAAAACTGAACAGATGTATCCCGCCAAACTTCTGCAACAGTCTTGGTATGAAACTACCTTTTTCAGTTCAGCAACACAATGACCATCGATTCTAATTTGAATTAGCTTTCAACTTCAACACTTTATCAAGAGCTGATGTAGAAAACTTGGGTGTGCTACTTTTACCGATTTTATCTTGTATAATCCAGTTGTGATGGCGTTATTGCCCTTTTCCATTGATATGTAGTATATTCTTATAACAAGCATAATTCCAAAACCATTCAACATTGTCCTAGTTTTAGATTTGATGTGTGTAGGCTTTGTTTTATGACAGTTAACATAAGAAATTAAGATGTTTTTTGTAACCAAAATAGCTCATGAACCAATCAACATATTCTAAAGAAATTTGGTATGAACCATGTTTCATAGACTTGCATGCTCCGTATGTGGTTTAGTCATTCTTGACAGTGTTACAGCCCGAAATTGCCCATCATTTTGGTTTCTGCAAGAGAATTCTATCAACTTTGCTTGTCATAGCATAAATATACAGGAGTATTGCATTTCAGTAAATGTAATGTTGCACTTTTTTCATTGATGATGCCTTGATTGAGTTTGATTTTCATCAATCCATGTTAAAAGAGTTACGTCTGTCATCACCAGATCCAAGATAACTTTGTTTAAGTCCATTTATATTGAAAATTCTCAATTCTTTGTGTATTGTTTTATTGTGTTTTCATTGATTGTATAAAATATTTTTCAATGAAAGTTTGGCAATTAATTTACCACTATTACATTCATAATGATTGTGGTTGTGTATTGAATCTTTCCTATCATTAGACAAACATTGTGAATGGAATTCAGATCAGATTGAAGTTTTAAAGACTGCTGATATTTGGACATTAGTGCAAATAAATAGTTTGGTTGTGTGATATGGATTAAACACTCGTATCAAGCACCACATCAGCCATGTTTTATTAAATGATTATGTAATGAATAAATGTTATTCTGTATATACTGTCTGATATCTTGAGCAGAGAGAATGCAAGTATGCTTCAGGTAAACAACTTGTCCATCTGAGTCTGCTTCAGGTAAATAACCTGTCCATCCGAGTCTGCTTCAGGTAAACAACTTGTCCATCCCAGATATCAGACAGCACACATACAGCAGGCTGTTTATTATATAATTAGCTTTAATTACCATATCTTTTAACATGCTGGAAAAGAAGTTACAAATATTGAAATATAATTTTATCCATTGAGCTTCATTTTTTTTTCAATTCTGACATACATAATAAATATCCGGTGAGTTACATGTCATTATATGCATCATTATTAACAATATATACTCGGTGTTGATACATTTGAGAAAATATTCAGTTACCCACTATGTTAAGTCCATGGGAAAAATCAATATAATATTTATAAATATGATATCCATGTAACCATGGTTTTGTATATGATATTGATATAATATCTATGTAACCATGGTTTTGTATATGATATTGATATAATATCCATGTTTCCATGGTTTTGTATATGATATTGATATAATATCCATGTAACCATGGTTTTGTATATGATATTGATATAATATCTATGTAACCATGGTTTTGTGTATGATATTGATATAATATCCATGTAACCATGGTTTTGTATATGATATTGATATAATATCTATGTAACCATGGTTTTGTATATGATATTGATATAATATCTATGTAACCATGGTTTTGTGTATCAAAAATGATATAATATCTACATAACCATGGTTTGTATATCTATGTAACCATGGTTTGTATATCTATGTAACCATGGTTTTGTATATGATATTGATATAATATCTATGTAACCATGGTTTTGTGTATCAAAAATGATATAATATCTACATAACCATGGTTTGTATATCTATGTAACCATGGTTTGTATATCTATGTAACCATGGTTTTGTGTATGATACTGATATTTCAAAGCATATTACCTATTGGTTATCAGTGATCTTTTTTTTTATTCAGTGTTTTAAGCCATTAAATGGTGTCACATTTAATTCACCTTAACCACAAGTCCTTTTGTTTTTGTAGAGCATGAACGCTTTGAAAACATTACCAATTTCATGTCACATTTAATTCACCATAACCACAAGTCCTTTTGTTTTTGTAGAGCATGAACGCTTTGAAAACATGACCAATTTCATGTCACATTTAATTCACCTTAACCACAAGTCCTTTTGTTTTGTAGAGCATGAATGCTTTGAAAACAATTTCATGTCACATTTAAACATGACAATGTTATCCTGAAAACAGAAGAAATAATTCAGTTTCTTTGTGCAAAGGAAATCTCATGTAGAACAAAATCCCGGCATGAGAATGAAGATGAAATTATATCACATTGTACAGACTGCTGCTTCCACAAATATTTGTATTTGTTAGAGAAAAAGGAAAATTATTGACAACATCCAATTCTATTCTGTAATTTAAAAAAAAAAAACAACGTGCACAAGGCGATAAACTGGAGTGATATCCAATTTTTCCCATTGCAGATTTTGTGCTAATTTTATTTATTCCATCAGCACCTTCATTCACTGCACTTCTACATTTAATTTTGAAAAAACACTGAAAAGGAGATTGCCTGTCATGCTGTATACATTTTATTCATCCAACATGTACATGTTACTCATATTTAACACCATTTTTGGGCTCAAACTTAATGGTATCTCCATTAAAACTTTCCCCATCTCCATTAATCCAATATGTGTTATAACTTTACAAGTTATTGTCGTCATCACTACCATCAGCCAGTATTTGGTGTATGAAAATTTAATGAACCATGCCAGGAATCAGACATTTTGGGTTTTGTAGTTAGGCGATATTTTAAACATGCCAGGAAGCAGACATTATTTTTGACTCATAATCATGCACTGATATCTCCATGAAGACTTTTCCAGCACCAATAACCTGACATATTTCATAACTTTAAATATTAATGCCATCAGTATTATCATCAACCACAATTTGCCGAACAAAAATATAAGGAACCACGCCAAGAATCAGACATTTTTGTTTTTCTAGGTAACCCATATTTTAAACGCATTTGTAAAACTGCCTTAATGAAAGGTTCAAACTACACAATAATGCTTATTCCAGGGCAATTTGTGCCAATCACATTTAGTTTAACAACCATTCATGTAATGCTTGAAGAACTCCAATGTGTAAACAGTTGTCTACCTAAAAAACAGATGTCACAACAAGAACGATTACATAAAAATTGTATTCTTTTGCAAGGCACATTTTCATATGCAGGACTTTCAACTAATTTGCAGGAGCTCTCCAAATGCGCAAATACATAAAAATTTTGCATTATTCTTGCAATTGCATACCTTGATAGAAGTACTATACATATCATTTAAATAACTTGTGCACAAAGTTTCTCTATTGTTTTGTCAATACTTCCTGTTTGTCATGCAGGGAATAAGCTACATGATCTTCTGATGGTTGTTACTGTTTGACTAGGACCAAAATAACCACCAATGAGAATTCAATGTAACATCAGTGTGCAGCAAACCAGTTGCGTAACTTATAAAACAACTAAAGTAGACAAGATACAATTAAAAGTAGAAACTTGGCATAAAAGCGGTTACAAAATGATTAGTAACGTACTTCATTATTAGTGCGGAACACGTATAGAATGTGTAATATATGCTGAACATACTGCTGGGTTAAGGTAATTAGCATGGAATGGGTGGGGTGGGGGTAAATTACAAACCACATAGCTTTGTGTTATGTTGTAGAGGGCAAGCAAGTATTCTCTATAGTTTTTTCAAATTTACTAGCACAAATGATTGCTTAGGACTGCAGATGCTGTTTCAGATGAATTATAATTTTAAAGAATAACAAGGCAAACTGATATTAATTATTCGTGACTGCTGATGACTAAAATAACTTGCATGTGTCAAGCATAGTTTTCTATTGATTTTCAGTATTTTGTATGATATGTGTTTCATTACAGCAAAAGCATTGATTTATCGATGAATTGATTCACCCCTTCTTTACTGGTTTTTAAAACATGTTAGTATGGATCATACATAAGACACATTCATTAGAGATCAAACTGAATAATGATTATATTAAATTCCAGATGCTACAGGTAACCATACGTTAATGAGCCAGGAATATGAATGATCTCTTGTAAAATGTTTACAGTTATATCTTATTTTTACAAAAATAGAAAACACTATAAGAAATTATTGTACTGGTGCCATGTTGAGATATTTTAAAGCCATATTTCTAATTTTGATGAAGATTAGACATTTTCACTAAGTACCAGTTTGAAATACCGTTTAGAATGACCACTAATAGATAAACTTTGTACATTTTACCTCTGGTCACCATCTTAGAGCTGTATCGGTAGTTTTCAAACTCCCCAGGTGCTTATACTATGCTTTTGATAGAGATAATACATACATACACACACACACACACACACACACACACACATCTTGTATCAGATTCAAAATTTAAATTCTAGTCCAAAATGTCTTGATTTCATAATTCACTGCCAGCCATCAACATTTTGCCTTTAATTACGGTAGAAATATTTTAGAATATTGAATGAAAACTTTTGTCAGGTTGAAGGCATTTCCATGTTTTATGACTTTTTTTGCATGTGTGTGTTTCAGGTTGTCTGAATTTGATCTTACTAGTACATTAAATTGTCTGGAAGTTCATTTTTCTATTTTATTTCATCACTTTATAAAATAACCCTGTGAGATATAAATAAACCTCAAGGTTTTTTCAGCAATATCTATAATCAGATATTTGCTAACCTACAAACATATGCTTATTAGCTAGTATCTTCACATCCTGTAGTGCATCAAATCATAGTATCTTTGCATTTTGTAGTGTATCAAATCATAGTATCTTTGCATTTTGTAGTGCATCAAATCATAGTATCTTTGCATTTTGTAGTGTATCAAATCATAGTATCTTTGCATTTTGTAGTGTATCAAATCATAGTATCTTTGCATTTTGTAGTGTATCAGATCATAGTATCTTTGCATTTTGTAGTGTATCAAATCATAGTATCTTTGCATTTTGTAGTGTATCAATTCATAGTATCTTTGCATTTTGTAGTGTATCAAATCATAGTATCTTCACATCGTGTAGTGTATCAAATCATAGTATCTTTGCATTTTGTAGTGTATCAAATCATAGTATCTTTGCATTTTGTAGTGTATCAAATCATAGTATCTTTGCATTTTGTAGTGTATCAAATCATAGTATCTTTGCATTTTGTAGTGTATCAGATCATAGTATCTTTGCATTTTGTAGTGTATCAGATCATAGTATCTTTGCATTTTGTAGTGTATCAGATCATAGTATCTTTGCATTTTGTAGTGTATCAGATCATAGTATCTTTGCATTTTGTAGCGTATCAGATCATAGTATCTTAACATCGTGTAGCGTATCAGATCATAGTATCTTCACATCGTGTAGCGTATCAGATCATAGTATCTTCACATCGTGTAGCTTATCAGATCATAGTATCTTCACATCGTGTAGCGTATCAGATCATAGTATCTTCACATCGTGTAGCGTATCAGATCATAGTATCTTCACATCGTGTAGCGTATCAGATCATAGTATCTTCACATCGTGTAGTGTATCAGATCATAGTATCTTCACATCGTGTAGCGTATCAGATCATAGTATCTTCACATCGTGTAGCGTATCAGATCATAGTATCTTCACATCGTGTAGCGTATCAGATCATAGTATCTTCACATCGTGTAGTGTATCAGATCATAGTATCTTCACATCGTGTAGCGTATCAGATCATAGTATCTTCACATCGTGTAGTGTATCAGATCATAGTATCTTCACATCGTGTAGCGTATCAGATCATAGTATCTTCACATCGTGTAGCGTGTCAGATCATAGTATCTTCACATCGTGTAGCGTATCAGATCATAGTATCTTCACATCGTGTAGTGTATCAGATCATAGTATCTTCACATCGTGTAGCGTATCAGATCATAGTATCTTCACATCGTGTAGCATATCAGATCATAGTATCTTCACATCGTGTAGCGTATCAGATCATAGTATCTTCACATCGTGTAGCGTATCAGATCATAGTATCTTCACATCGTGTAGCGTATCAGATCATAGTATCTTCACATCGTGTAGCGTATCAGATCATAGTATCTTCACATCGTGTAGCGTATCAGATCATAGTATCTTCACATCGTGTAGTGCATCAGATCATGGTATCTTCAAATCGTTCAGTGCATCAAATCTCAGTATCTTCACATTATGTAGTGCATCATGTCATAGTATCTTCACACTGTGTAGTGCATCGTGTCATAGTATCTTCACACTGTGTAGTGCATCGTGTCATAGTATCTTCACACTGTGTAGTGCATCGTGTCATAGTATCTTCACATTGTGTAGTGTATCTTCACATTGTGTAGTGTATCTTCACATTGTGTAGTGCATCATGTCATAGTATCTTCACACTGTGTAGTGTATGGGGTCATAGTATCTTCACATTGTGTAGTGCATTGGGTCATATTATCTTCACATTGTGTAGTGCATTGAGTCATATTATCTTCACATTGTGTAGTGCATTGGGTCATAATATCTTCACATTGTGTAGTGCATTGGGTCATAGTATCTTCACATTGTGTAGTGCATTGGGTCATAGTATCTTCGCATCATGTAGTGCATCAAATTTCATTGTGTATGACATTGAATCGTAGTATCTTTACATTGTGTACTGTATTGGATCATTGTATCTTCATAACCAAGGGTTGTTGATCCACTTTGTTTCACAACAACCCTTGGCATATTTAACTACCTCAAACAGATGTGACTTCTCCACTGTGAAATTGGATGCAGTTTAAAGAAACTGATCCAATCAGATCTCTTGTTACATTTAAATTGTTAGAAATAATCCTAGCAACCACTGTATACAACGAAACTTGATAAGTGTAAGTTTAAATATGCCAAACATTGATGTGGAATGCGGTGGATCAAGGGCCATTCATTATGCAAAGATGAGGGTCATATTTTTCATAGGATATAGGCTATTCCCCATTGCTGAGCTTTTTTCTTTCTATAATATCTGGGCTTTGGATTAATATGGTGATGCTAGTAATTGAATATGTCTGCTGACCATTCAAGAAGGCCAAGACTACTTGCAACATAGATATTTTTCATACCACTAACCCTTTTTTCATAGGTCAAGGTCATTCTTGCTGGGTTGTTAACAACATTGTTGTCGTTGCTATACTGAAAATGTAATCATATTACCACTATTATTTAATGCCATAATTTATTACATTATTATTAGTATTATTATTAGTATTATTATTATTATTATTTGTTCTGTGTCATTATAAAGATGTGAGCTGTTTTAATTATTTTAATCTCCAGGGATTCTCAAAACAAAATGCTTCCATTAATTGTACTTAATTGCCTGTTCATGATGATTGTGTAACAGTTTTTAAAATCTAAAAAGTCTTCATTCATTCTTTGACAAGTATATAGCCATGTGCATTGCAATTTTTATGGCTAAATTAATTAACTCCTGTTTATTTTATAAATAATTTACTTCTTGGATAGCCATTACCTTTGTTAATTTTGTTGACTTTATATTATTGTTAAATTCTTTCTGACCTGATTTGGGATCAGTAGAATTTGTATCTGGTGCCATCTAAACCCATTTTTGGGTTCACTTGGACCCCCATTCAGATCCTGTATTGAGTTAGTATCAACCCACATAACAGATTTATCCCACAAAAGATCTGAAAATAAATTGCCTCACTACATCATATGTATCTGATCAATTTATGTCCGTTTAAATTCTGTTTCTGATATTTGACAAGTTTTGGATTTTGGACCATTGTTCTTATTTTCTTCATGACAGATGTACTATTCTTATTGTTAATAGATACATTATGGTTTTTATTTAATTTTATTTCATCTCTGGGATAAAAATATCTGCAATATACTGTCATAAACTTGGATGCCGATGTGATGTCATATCTCTTGTTACATATTTATGCTTCTCTCATGTCAGTACCAGGTAAAGGAACTGCGTTAATCCAATGGTTAAGGTTAATGGTTTCATGACAAGAAGGGTGCAGATTCAATCCCCAGCATCTGATTTCCCCAATTTGGCTACTTTAGTGTGTATTGGGGTATAGTACTTGACTCTCTTTACCTTAGCACAATGTTACCTTGAAAGTGTTGCTGTGCCCCAAAAATGAAAACCCAACTGTGACTGACATATTTTTTAAAAGCGTTAATATTATTATCTTTGACCATTTTAATTTGTTTAGACTGTCAGAATTTCAGTCCTCTAAATTATGTATACACCTCAACCTGCAACAACCATCATAAGACCATCTAAAATTTGTCTTTATTGTCAATTGATCTTTATATACAGGATATGCCCTATGTGCAGGTGTTTGCTATAGCAGGTTTGACCCTACCATGCATCCCTAGTTTAAATTGGTTGACATTAGTTTCATCAAGATTCTGTCTAGATTCAAATTTGCTTTGATTTTGCATATGTATTGGTGCTGCTTCATAACCATTTGTAAAAATAGATTACCAGACATGTGTAAATATAGATTGCCAGACGTGTGTAAAAATAGATTACCAGACGTGTAAATTAGATCAGCAGATGTGTTTTAGTTCTGTACATGTTTCCGATGACTTGTTTCATGAACTGTTGACAATAGTTTTACAAAATATCATGAATAAAAGTACCAAGTGATAAGATATCTATCTTTGGGGTTCTTTTTCCTATCTGTATTATCTTATCAGCATGTCGTCTGCCTTGTCTTTATGTATTCAGAGATTAGACCCATCTGTCTGTCATGTGCCTTGTCTTTATGTATTCAAAGATAGGATCCATCTATCTGTCGTGTGCCTTGTCTTTATGTATTCAAAGATAAGATCCATCTATCTGTCATGTGCCTTGTCTTTATGTATTCAGAGATTAGACCCATCTGTCTGTCATGTGCCTTGTCTTTATGTATTCAAAGATAGGATCCATCTATCTGTCGTGTGCCTTGTCTTTATGTATTCAAAGATAAGATCCATCTATCTGTCATGTGCCTTGTCTTTATGTATTCAGAGATTAGACCCATCTGTCTGTCATGTGCCTTGTCTTTATGTATTCAAAGATAAGATCCATCTATCTGTCGTGTGCCTTGTATTTATGTATTCAAAGATAAGATCCATCTATCTGTCGTGTGCCTTGTATTTATGTATTCAAAGATAAGACCCCTCTGCCTTGTCTTTATGAATTCAAAGATAAGACCCATCTGCATGTCGTCTGCCTTGTCTTTATGAGTTCAAAGATAAGACCCATCTGTATGTTGTCTGCCTTGTCTTTATGTATTCAAAGATAAGACCCATCTATCTGTCGTGTGCCTTGTATTTATGTATTCAAAGATAAGACCCATCTACCTTGTCTTTATGAGTTCAAAGATAAGACCCATCTGTATGTCGTCTTCTTTGTCTTTGTGTATTCAAAGATAAGACCCATCTGTTGTCTGCCTTGTCTTTATGAATTCAGAGATAAGACCTATCTGCCTTGTCTTTATGAATTCAAAGATAAGATCCATCTGTCTGTCGTCTTCTTTGTCTTTGTGTATTCAAAGATAAGACCCATCTATCTGTCGTGTGCCTTGTCTTTATGTATTCAAAGATAAGACCCATCTACCTTGTCTTTATGAATTCAAAGATAAGACCCATCTGTCTGTCGTCTTGTCTTTGTGCATTCAAAGATAAGACCCATCTGTTGTCTGCCTTGTCTTTATGAATTCAGAGATAAGACCCATCTGCCTTGTATTATGAATTCAAAGATAAGACCCATCTGCATGTCGTCTGCCTTGTCTTTATGAATTCAGAGATAAGACCCATCTGCCTTGTATTATGTATTCAAAGATAAGACCCATCTGCATGTCGTCTGCCTTGTCTTGATGTATTCAAAGATAAGACCCATCTGCATGTTGTCTGCCTTGTCTTTATGAATTCAGATATAAGACCCATCTATCGTCTGCCTTATCTTTATGAATTCAAATATAAGACCCATGTTTGCAATGTGCAACTCCCGACTGTAGCTGTCAAGTATAATGGAAAATACATGTTACTTATATTGTTTTGTTGTTTAAGTACATTACCTTATTTTAAGAAGTTAGGAATAGCAACTTTGCCACTTTAAAACCAGCCCTCACAGGAGAAATATTTTTTTAGAATGGCTTTTCAAAGTTAGAGTAACTAGGAGGAACTGAAACTCTAAACATATATCAATTCTAAGGGAATAATGCCTCTTGTAACATACAATTCTTTGTTTCTCCTGTCACGCGACTTCTGCATAAATTGTGTTGGGTTTTTTTCTGTGTGGAAACGGGTTGTTATTCTCACAATATAACTAATGTTGGTATGTTACCATTTTCTGTACATTGCAATTACAACCTATATTTTACAATATCTAGTACCTTGATGTAATGGTGTTTCTTAGAGGTGTCACCTCATGTACAAATATATTACCTTGGGTTTTGTGCCTAGCACCATCCAGCTTGACAATGTGGATGATCTAGCCAGACCGATATTCCATAAACCCAGCCAGGTCATGTAGTTCAGTGTGGTATGTCCGCGTCCGCCTTGGATGCTGGAGGTCATGGGTGCGAACCCCGGCCATGTCATACAAAAAAACCTACACAGATGGTGCTAGGGGCTCGGCATTAAGAGGTTAGTGTTAGGACTGGTCGGCTTGGTGTCAGGATAATGTAAATGGATGGAAAATCATGTTACGTGTATGCTGTATGATACATCAGTGCTAGACATCAAGATATGGTGCCACAATTAAGTGTTCGTAGCGATATGGCAACTTTTTTAAAACTGCGTTTTATGACCTTGAATCCAACACACACACACACACACACACACACATTATTTCAACAGACATATTCAGCAGGCTGTGCTTCATGATGCATCCTGGTCCAGCCACCAGTCCTGGTCTCGTGGCTTTCTTCGTACAGTTCACAGTCTTTATGTCCATACTACTTCATTTATCCACGACTTCTCATACAGACGCTTCACCCCGTCATTATCTCCTTAGCACTCAATATGTCCAAGACTTTTACTACAGACAACACACGTCTTGATGTCCATTTATCCAGGACTTTTCCAACAGACAGTTCATCCCGTCTTTATCTCCATACAAACCAATTTATCCAGGACTTTCCAACAGACAATTCATCCCGTCTTTATCTCCATACAAACCAATTTATCCAGGACTTTCCAACAGAAAATTCATCCCGTCTTTATCTCCATACAAACCAATTTATCCAGGACTTTCCAACAGACAATTCATCCCGTATCTCCATTCAAACCAATTTATCCAGGACTTTCCAACAGACAATTCATCCCGTCTTTATCTCCATACAAACCAATTTATCCAGGACTTTCCAACAGACAATTCATCCCGTCTTTATCTCCATACAAACCAATTTATCCAGGACTTTCCAACAGGCAATTCATCCCGTCTTTATCTCCATACAAACCAATTTATCCAGGACTTTCCAACAGACAATTCATCCCGTCTTTATCTCCATACAAACCAATTTATCCAGGACTTTCCAACAGGCAATTAATCTCGTTTTTATGTCCATACCACTGAAGACATGAAGGACATGTCTAACAGACATGGTGGTTCTAATAATAAGAATTACAAATATATTGGGACTGGAAATTCGAAAGAGTTTCCAGATATCGGCCATTGCATATTGGTATGCAAACGATGTTGGTAGTGGTCTGTTGAACGTAAGAGATCTAAGGAACAGCAAGGCTGACTGCCCTCGAGCTATAAAATCTAAGCTGTGTTCAGGCTATAAAATCCAAGCTGTGTTCAGGCTATAAAATCCAAGCAGTACACGGGCTATAAAAGCCAATCTTTGTGTTCAAGCTATAAAATTCAAGCTGTCTTAAGGCTATAAAATCCAAGCAGTACTCGGGCTATAAAAGCCATGCTGTATTCAGACTATAAAATTAAATCTGTGATCGGGCTATAACATCCAAGCAGTGCTCAGAAAATAAAATCCAAGCTGAGCTCGGGCGATAATATTCACACTGCTCGGGCTCTGAAATCAAAGCTGTGCTCAGGCTATACAGTCTAAGCTAAGCTCGGACTATAAAATCCAAGCTGTGCTTGGGCTATAAAAACCATGCTGTCTTCGGGCTATAAAAACCATGCTGTCTTCGGGCTATAAAAACCATGCTGTCTTCGGGCTCTAACATTCATGAAGTTCTTACCTTGGTTAGAGGCTTTACTTGTAAGTGTTCTGTTAAAAAGGCTTATGCTTTTTACGATTCCTATTCTTCAAAAAAAAATCTTTAATTTGAGGAAATTTAATATGAATTGAAGAAAACATTCCCCACTTTGTTAATTGTATTTCTTCTAATTTATGACTTGACAGAAGCTGAGACATATTCTGTAAACAATATGTAATAATTCTATCAACAAGTAAAACTTTGTCTCAGATTTAAAAGTCTAAATTTGAAAAAAGAAGGACACCAGTTTTCTAGCAGTAAAACATAGTGTGATGGCAGTAGCATTTGCTTTATTTGTTTGAAAAATGGACGCACTCGCCCATACACTAGTCTTATGCTGCCTTGCAGGTCGGCTTTGGTTAGCCAAGGCTAAGGGAGTAAACCCTAAAAGAACATCTGGAGTGGAGACCTTACGGCAGCTGGACGATGTACTACATCCCCTTCTGGCAACTCCTTGGTCTGGAGAGGAATGGGCTCCGCTAGATGCCTTTTGCCCAAGACACATTGATAATGCTGGACAAATGTGAAGTTACCATCTTCCGTGTGAACAAGGACTGCGCCTGACGGAAGTGACATGTGTGCTACTGGTACTTTGCATAAAATCAGATAGAGAGCCAGCATCGTCATCGCCACCTGGAACATTAGAAATCTGGCGCAAATTGGAGGACTCCAAGAGTTAACACGTGAGGTGGAACACTACCCATAGCACATTCTGTTACTGTGAAGTCAGATGGAAAGCCCTAGGAGAACACCTAGAACAGGAGAGTTGGACAAGTCCATAAATGGAGTAGGCTTCCTTGTAATCAAAGCAATCAATGGATCTCTGCTTGAATGCCTCCTCATATCTAGTACGATCATCTTCATTCGTATAAAATCATCTCCCATAAACATCACAATTATCCAAGTCGATGCTCCATCTACCGAGCATGACGATGAAGAAACAGAGGACTCCATGGTATTCTAAACATGGTCAGTAAAAAAGACATCCTCATCATCCAAGGAGACTGGACTGCCAAAGTTTGCAAAGATTCTCTAAAACACTGGGATGATTCGTGTGGACCGTCTTGCAATGAGCTTACCAATGAAAGAACTTGGTACTAGCAAACACCTTGGGCCAACATAAAGCTTCACGATGCTGGACATGGCATGCACCAAGTGGAACCCATCATAACCAGATGGACTACACACTGGTTAAAAAACATTACCGATTCTTTGGTTGGAAATTCATGTGCATGCCGTACCCAACAAGGCCAGCCTTTTGAGCAATTATACTTTACGACGGCAATACTAATAAAACGACAGTAATGGACCGTCCAAGCTGCCGAAAGGTGAAAATAATTAAAACGGTACAACAGCTGTGAGATGAAATCGTCAAGAAAACAGTTTACTCACGAAAGATAAGCACATCTGTTTTGTCGTAAATGTCAATTGTACACTCTTTCCTGTTCCTTGAGCTGCGACTACGGCAATTACTGGCAGAGATAGGTAGATCGGGGGATATCGATAGCAACTGGTGTGTACGGCGGCGGCGCTGGCACAAACATTTTCGACGCATTTGCAGAAACGAATACGTGAGTACATGTATTCTGAAATTATTACTGCCGCCCAAAGTATTCACATCACATTGTCAAACTGTACTATGTGTTCAACGAAGATAAAGTGATTATCATGATCAAATCTGGAGCGATGAAGACACAATCAATGTTTGGAAGTGTAATTGCAAAGTGCTAGGGCTGATGATGTTCATTTTTATACTAAATGGGACACGAATCGTGTTCTGGTTGGGTTTCTAACCTATATTAGTCTCTCTGTCTGTCTGTCTGTCTCTCTCTCTCTCTCTCTCTCTCTCTCTCTCTCTCTCTCTCTCTCTCGTACCTTGATGAGAGGAGAAATATCGGACATTATAAATTTAATGCAGCCCAAACATGACACCGTAGTATCTATGAGGCAATTAAACAAGATAGGGAAATCGAGATATCGTTTGATATCATGGTACTCTAACACATTAATAACGGTACTATACATGGTAACCTGGAAACAGAAGAGCATAATGTTGAGGTGAAGACCATGGCAAATAGCACCTACATGGGTGAACATAAAATATATGTCAGCTCAGCCAGGAGACATTTTCTATAAACCATTTTTAAAAAAAACAACTGCATTTGTTGTTCTTTCGGGCTTAACGATAGCTATACATTTCCATCATTATAATTGATGGAGGAAGAACGCAGGAAACACCTGGGTGAAACTACGAACACACGGGAAGTCGCATGCAATCTTTCTCACTCCCCTACATTGGCCGAGGCCGAGACTCGAATCCACGCTAAGAGGTGAGGTGGCAGTGATGGGTAAAGGCGAGCGATTTAGACCTCTCGGCCACCCAAGAATCCTCAAATCTGCACGTCATTAATTACAAAATAGTCAGTGATAAGTAATTTGTCTACTCTAAATCATACAGAGGTAAAATGTTCATTTTGTGTATTACTTATCTTAACAGAAAGTATGTACGAACGTTTGAAACCACGTGTGAAGAAAAGAGATTAAAGGGCTTTCTGTTTATATTCATTGTAACGATAATTTCATTACTGGATCTACAACAGAGCGGACGATGTTCGCTTCAAACTGCAGCTCAGTGGACGAATATTTCCGCGGCGAGTTGATACGACACTTCAATGGGAATACTGTTAATTTCTTTAATTAGGCGGAAACTATGCTATATGAAAATTTTGTCAACAAATAAACATTATTTTGCTCGACTATTTTGTATTTTATCGTCTTATCGTTGAAATAAAATAATCTACGCACTTACCTACTAATATACTAACACTATCTCTGCAAGAAGCTTTAAAACAATATTTTAAATAAATGTTTAGGAAACTGTCTAAACTGCATATTTAATCCCTAATATATGTTGTTTCGTTTATTTACAAAACACCAAGAACTCAGTGTTTTCTGCATCTATGCCGTACTTGTTTGCGGTATGTGTAAACAGTGATTGAATTGCAGGTTATCTACTCTGAACTTACTTGATAATGCACCTTTCAAGATGGCGTCACTAACGTTCCCCATAGTCTTCTTAATGGCAAGATGGAGTTTTTCTGAAGGATACCTCACATATATTGCAGCCAGACTCCCCTTAAAAGTGAGTATCTTTTCTATCTACACGCTAATTTGTCCAGAAATAACAAACGAGCACAAAATGTTGAATTTTTTAGAAAATTAAATTTTGATTCGCAAGTTTGGGCAAAAAATGCCTATATTATTTATTGTCTGTATTAAGTACTCGGTTAAGTGAACATTTAATTTCTAACAAATCACTCTTTTCACTGCCACATAACGGATATATGTCAATAGTTAACACCTCTACAATGGACACATGCTAATAAAGGACCCATATTTAATGACATATTTCATTTATATACAGGGCACTTGTTAAGAAAAGGCAATGTTGCCTATTTTTACCGACATACTTCACCACCAAATAGCAGACATATGCTAATAAAAAAGAAGGTTACCCATATTTACTTATCAATGGCGAAGAACAATTTAAATTGTCATCCAGATTGGAGAAAATGAGCAATTTATGACAAAATAGCTACCACTCTGAATTAGGACTTTAGGTATGAAACCAAAAATGTTTGAATTTGATTTTTTATGTAGGTTTAAAAAAAAATTTCAGTCATGTCACTATGATATGTGCAATGTAACAATTGATAGTGATGTCTTGTATTGAGGCATCATATAGCAGACGTGTGATATTATGTCGCACCCAGTCACATTATCCTGACACCAGGTCAACAAGTCCCAACCTACAACTCAAGGCCTAGTTTTGTACGGACAGTATTATCTTATTGCAAGATTGTCTACAACTCAAGGCCTAGTTTTGTACGGACAGTAATATCTTATTGCGTGATTCCCTACAACTCAAGACCTAGTTTTGTACGGACGGTATTATCTTATTGCGTAATTCCCTACAACTCAAGACCTAGTTTTGTACGGACAGTGTTATCTTATTGCAAGATTCCCTACAACTCAAGACCTAGTTTTGTACGGACAGTATTATCTTATTGCAAGATTTCCTACAACTCAAGACCTAGTTTTGTACGGACGGTATTATCTTATTGCGTGATTCCCTACAACTCAAGACCTAGTTTTGTACGGACGGTATTATCTTATTGCGTAATTTCCTACAACTCAAGACCTAGATTTGTACGGACGGTATTATATTATTGCGTGATTCCCTACAACTCAAGACCTAGTTTTGTACGGACGGTATTATCTTATTGCAAGATTGCCTACAACTCAAGACCTAGTTTTGTACGGACGGTATTATCTTATTGCGTGATTTCCTACAACTCAAGACCTAGTTTTGTACGGACGGTATTATCTTATTGCGTGATTCCCTACAACTCAAGACCTAGTTTTGTACGGACGGTATTATCTTATTGCAAGATTGCCTACAACTCAAGACCTAGTTTTGTACGGACGGTATTATCTTATTGCGTGATTCCCTACAACTCAAGGCCTAGTTTTGTACGGACAGTATTATCTTATTGCGTGATTCCTTATCTTATTGCGTGATTCTCTACAACTCAAGACCTAGTTTTGTACGGACGGTATTATCTTATTGCAAGATTTCCTACAACTCAAGACCTAGTTTTGTACGGACGGTATTATCTTATTGCGTGATTCCCTACAACTCAAGGCCTAGTTTTGTACGGACAGTATTATCTTATTGCAAGATTGCCTACAACTCAAGACCTAGTTTTGTACGGACAGTATTATCTTATTGCGTGATTCCCTACAACTCAAGACCTAGTTTTGTACGGACAGTATTATCTTATTGCGTGATTCCTTATCTTATTGCGTGATTTCCTACAACTCAAGACCTAGTTTTGTACGGACAGTATTATCTTATTGCGTGATTCCCTACAACTCAAGACCTAGTTTTGTACGGACAGTATTATCTTATTGCGTGATTCCCTACAACTCAAGACCTAGTTTTGTACGGACGGTATTATCTTATTGCGTGATTTCCTGCAATTCAAGACATAGTTTTGTACGGACAGTTTTATCTTATTGCAAGATTCCCTACAACTCAAGGCCTCGTTTTGTACGGACAGTGTTATCTTATTGCATGATTCTCTACAACTCAAGGCCTCGTTTTGTACGGACAGTGTTATCTTATTGCACGATTATCTACAACTCAATGTCTCATTTTGTTTGGACAGTATTATCATATGGCGCGATTCGTTACAACTCAAAGACTCTTTTTTGTACGGACAGTTTTAGCTTATTGCATAATATTCTACAACCCAATGCCTCTTTTAGCGCCAGTATTATCTTACTGCATGATTGTCTACAAGTTAAGGTCCCTCTCTGTACGGATAGTGATTGCTTTGCTGTTCAACACGTGACAAAAACGGTTATATGCCTTGTGTTAATTATACAATTATAAGCTTTATCAATGTTCAAGAGTTCAGAATTTGGGAAAAATGTCACTTGTATCCCCTTTTGGCTGAATGTTAATAATCGTGGGCACGTAAAAGCTCCTGGCTCGATCAGAGAGAAACAAAACCAAGCACTTGTATCCTTGAAAACAAAAATTAATAAACATTGATCAAACAAAAGCAAGTAGAAGATGTGTTCAAGTAATCTGGATCTCTGACTAAATTAAAGAAGAATCATGTTCTGATTCTCTTTCTTGCCCATTCGTTAGCGAAAGAGCACACCAAACTCGGTCTACCCTTGAACCCTTCCTCTCTAATGCATTGACAAGGAAACGGGAGAGATAGAGAAATGTACCTATCGTGTAGGTAAACCAACACTTAATATCGGTGCTTGATGTGCTATATAATATTTACTATTACAAATTGTACAGTGTCCACGCAAAAGGGCTATAAAACAGGTATATAATGCTATGTTAGTTTAAACGGCACCTCCTTTGAGTAGTATAAATAGTACCTAATCTTAGCAAAGATGGAATTTTACATGTCCCCCTTTTGTAAATGCAAGGCAGTGTTTAAATACAAATTAATAAAAGAAACGAAATCAAGCTGCTCTAAATAATTTATAGAAAAAGATTGACATTTTTCAAGATTTTATGTATTTTTTGTTTTAATAAGGACGGTTTCAATGCCGGAGAATATCTCGAAATTGATTTTAATTAGACATAGATTTTGGGTTTTAAATTTGAGTACATTGTAACCACTGATTGCATTATTAGATTCGTAATGGAGTGGAAAACGTTTCCTAGAAATCCCAGATCTATTAAATAGTTATGTTAAAGTGCTGGTTTCTTCAGCAGAGGCTTTAAGATGGCAGTTTTAAAAAATGAGTGGAATTCCTCCAATGAGACCGAGATATTAATATTAATGAGATCAGTTAGTGAAGGCAATATTGGGTCTAAGCACTCCAGCAGCAGTGATGTTGGAATTGGACCAAGCTCGCACTCTTCATCACGATTTTCCATACTAAATCCATAGATCCCTTGTATTACATATATCCCTGGTATTACATAGATCACTTGTATTACACATATCCCTGGTATTACATATATCACTTACATTACAGATATCACTGGCATTACATATATCACTTGCATTACATATATCACTTACATTACAGATATCACTGGCATTACATATATCACTGGCATTACATATATTACTTGCATTACATATATCGCTTGCATTACACTGGCATTACATATATCACATTACAGATATCACTGGCATTACATATATCACTGGCATTATATATATCACTTACATTACAAATATCACTGACATTACATATATCACTGGCATTACATATATCACTTACATTACATATATCACTGGCATTACATATATCACTTGCGTTACTTATATCACTTGCATTATACATATCGCATGTATTGTAAAGTGCCATTTGTTTATGTAAAGTGGCATTTGCTATTGTGAAGTGCGATTTGGTATATATAGTGCCATCTGGTATTGTAAAGTGCCATTAGTTATCGTAAAGTACCATTATTATGTAAAGTGCCATTATGTCTGTAAAGTGCCATTATTATGTAAAGTGCCATTATTATGTAAAGTGCCATTATTATGTAAAGTACCATTATGTCTGTAAAGTGCCACAAGAGTTTCATGATCTCTGTACCACCCTCCAAGGTACCCATCTCAATGTTTTCGTCTGCTCATTTTGTTTCATTATTGTTTGACGTGTGGTATCGTAAATGCTCTTTATATTACTGTTTGCAATATTGATTACAATTCAGATGGTGTTGAATTGTTGTTAAACAACTCGTGAGAATTTAATTCGTTCTTTCCATTTTCTGTTTTCTTCAGTCTGTGTACTTTTGGGCTCTTACTAGGCTTTTTTAGTACTACTATGTTTAATATCTGTTAATTTAGTGTCAATTTGATATCGGCATGTTTTCATATCTTTTCAATTACTGTCTCCAAAAGTCTTAGGTATTTGGATATCAAAACTTCTCTGTAGAAACCGATTAATGACTGAGTCACTTAATATACATAATCACATTAATTTGTCATACGGTTAATGTTGAGATTTGAATCACTTTTTATTGTTTGACCTAGTATTGCATTTTGTACTGGTTCTGCCATCATATTTTCTGATCTGTTTTTTTCTTAGCGTTTAAAAATAAAATGAACTCAATGCTTTCTCATATACATTTATGTACATACAGCGCACTTCATCATTTATTACATTTATTATATGCATAACGTGACAAGCATACTTTCGGTATTCTGTAAAAATCTAAATAATGTTTAGTTTCATATCTTTAGCTTTTAATTGCACCCTCTATAATACCATTACCACTGCATACAAGAAAGTCATGTTGTGAGAAAAACAGTCATCAGACAAAGATTCATACAAAGTTGAAAGACTTCAGTTCTGTTGAGGCCACTCCCTTATTATCGAATAAAAAGGCTTTATATAAACCCATGGTACATTACTTTATTTCATTTTTGTAATTTTGTTCATGGCTGTAAATTGAACTGATTATTATTTAGTTAGATTTTGCATACGTGACTGGGTTTGTTAAGAGCGTAAAATTACATAGGATCTATAAATAGCAGTTTACGTGTGTGTTGGTAATTATTAATAATAATCTCAATAATAAGACTTAATGACAATTTTAGGTTGATTTCTCATTAGCTTATGCGGTTTGGGCGATATTGGGAGAATTCAGTAAGTTTCCGATGGTTAGGTTACGACACGTGAGTAAGTCATTTCGAGAGAAATTGAGTAGTATGATTTGTCATTTGGAGATAAATTGAGTAGTATGATTTGTCATTTCGAGATAAATTGAGTAGTATGATTTGTCATTTGGAGATAAATTGAGTAGTATGATTTGTCATTTGGAGATAAATTGAGTAGTATGATTTGTCATTTCGAGATAAATTGAGTAGTATGATTTGTCATTTCGAGAGAAATTGAGTAGTATGATTTGTCATTTGGAGATATAGTTGTGAAATATAGTTGTAATATAAAGTGTGTATCAGAAGAGAACTGAGCAATCAGATTCATTCCCAGTTTTAGAGTCATCCTGATTTATTGTGTTCCAGTTGACAATCGGTAGACGTGTTTTATGTTGTACTAAGCTTTTATTCGACTGGAGGAACATTTGTTCGGACTGTTCTATGGAAATAGAAAGTGCTCATTTTTTTGGACTCGAAAATTATTTTGGAAATATTGTGAAGGTGTTCCGGACAGCGAAAACAATCCTTGCCGGTCCAATACGGAACTTTGCATTCTTTTTGACTTTCTTTGAACTTCATCACAATTATTTTGGATTCAGTTCATAATACTGTAAGTTCCTCTCACATTTTCATTTATAACAACGATAATTAAATTATTTGTTAAGCTTAACAAAACATGTTGATTTTGCATCTTTCTGCTTTTGACCATAGAGTCGTACCAATGGAACTATCGATTTGAATGAGAAACGTTTGTCAGTCTTACGATTTAACAATCCATAGCATGTCTAAAATTTAGTAGACCTTTGTAATTCTCTGGATAATAAAACTTAATGTTAGTAACCTAATAGGTTAGATACACTGTTTAGTTGTTACTTGAAGCAAATTTGACCTTTGAGTGGAGTTTCAAGTATTCGATCATTTCTTCTCTGTTACTATTTGCAGTCCTTCCCTATTGGAACCTATTCATTTACATCTTGAGGTTGTAAAATCTACAATCATTTTTAAAGCAGCTTGATTTATTTCTTGCTTTTGTAGAAAAAATACATTGTTTTTTTAAGTTAACTGAAATATTGTCATGACAAACAACAAAATATGTTCTCCTAAATAAAATAAATAGTTTACCATTTCTGATGTCATTTGAACAGTGACATCTTTATCACGCAATGTACGAAATATTTATTGCAATATAATTCCCCATTTCGCCATTCTGCCCTGCAGAAACTACACTATTTATATATTGATAAAAGTTCGCTTGCGTGAAACATTTCTACCGGAACAATTTAAAACATCTAGAAACATCAAAATGGTATGCCGCAAGCACACACATATTCCAGTCTGTTACTGCTGGTAGTCACTCTAAAATAATACTGTCGTTTTGGCTGTGCTTGCACATGTCTGATTTGCAGAACGTCTGAAACTATTTTTGGTCAACTTCATCTGAATGATTCTTGCATTCATTTCTCTTTCAATTTCACGTACACCTCTATATAAATGTTAAAAATCAAATCTGTTTTTCTGCTGTGTTTATTTTATATTTTGCTTAAAACTTCTTTGTGCCTGTTGTTATCGTTGAGAAATAAAATAAACTCCTTATAGATAATTTCATTGTCATTGTTCCTTACGTTGACACAGATTAGTTTACTAATGACATATATCACTCTTTCATCAATTTTTAAAAATTCTGGAAGTCGTATGCAACAAATACTCATGTCGTATCAGATCCACTAAAAGCCAAAGGTAGAGCCACAACGATAGCTATTCTTGCAAAACGTAATCCGGCTGCTGTTCTATACCCTTGGTATCCGAAACCGTGTCCATTCTACTTGTTATCCAGTTTAAAACTATAATTCCAATTTTTATGAATTGACCGAATTTTCTACAATCTGATTGGATATAAATGGTCACATGATACTGATCTGGAATGTTATACATTTCGGTAACTTCTGCGACTATGACTGGCTCCCTGTTTCCTGGTATTTTTTGGGAAGCATCATCCATATCAACGTGTTATGCCATACTACTTACAACGACTACTACTATAACCATATGATTTCCGCACAAAAATTAAAAACCCTAGATTAATATGGCCACTAGGAGTCAAAACAATGTAATTGTACAGACACTCATGTACTCTAACACTCACTTCCGTTGTCAAAGAAAGCTTATATATGGCTTCACTCGCTATTCTTTAGAAATTATTACATTTTAAATAGAGAATATGATCCACCAGCAGTTATTAAAGGTCACGATCAATATGACGAATAATGGATGTCACTAAAACTGGACATTATATCGCGCATGAGCGATCGAAATGCGTATAAAGCAAGAACAACGAAAGCAATAACAACACGTGCTATACGTAAGCGTGATGTTAAAAATAGAATAGCATGGTTTGTACGTCAAAACCCATTGTTACGACACGATGGTATTACACTAAGCAACCGAAAAAGCGAAAACCAATGAGTTTGGAAACATTCAACAATAATTAATTTCCCTACAATATAAAGTGAAAATTGAAAAGGAACATACAGTATTGTGAATGAAAACCAAATAGTCCTAAATGTTCAATCACAAGTTCAAATGTCTGAAGCTCGAATTGGAGTCCATTGGTATGTACACTTTCGTACTAGTCCCTATTTTCATAGGATGAGTAATAAATATTTTGTAACTCTGATATTTGGTTAATTGCATAGGTGGCTTACACAATATTGGTTGTTAGGTTGTCCATTAGTATAACTGGACTAAATTTGATATATATGAGCGTGCTTGGCTCTTCGCACCCTTGCTTATTGCTGCAGTAATTACTCGTGCGTGCACGACCTAACTACGCAGACACAGGCGATATGAGTAAAACTATTTTTCTTTCGCTTATCTATCCTGCTATTGCAGACGGCTAGGCATACAGAATAGGATGATAGGGTGGGTGTGTGCAGGTTCTATTCCTACCCACCCAAACGGCCTTCCAATCACACCGCGTCAGTACAATTATTGACCAGATGTGACGGCCAAATTAAATAGTGATCTCTGATCACATAAACGCCTAGTGGGTGCGCGGCACAATTCCCACCCACAGGATAATTAAATAACTCCTTTTAGGAGATAAAACGTTGCTAAGAGCCCACGGGACGGAGCAACTAAAGCCCATTATTCAATTCAATTCAGCTTTCCAACCACGTGATCAAGGGGTCATTGAAAACTGAATCTAAATCCGCTGAACTTTGTGAAAGTTTAAAGGCAAGCCAAAATTAAATTGTATATTACAATAGCAGGTTTTTGACTATCTTTTAAACGTATTTTTACTTACAATAAATGCTCTACGTTTAATATTTGTTTTGAACTAATAACAAAGTAGCGTCAGCTTTGGCTCTTAGTTTAAACATTTAAAAAAAATGTAGCTGAATAGAACAAGATGTATACTACAGCAGTTAAATTATTAAAACAAAAGTCAGTAACTTGTACAGTTATTCTCATTTGACACACACACATATATATATATATATATATATATATATATATATATATATATATATATATATATATATATATATATATATATATATTAAAAAGAGATTAAAAAGTTAAAGAATATAAAGAGAGAAAATTATGCCAAAGATGTATTGAAGAAGTGAGTAAAATTGGGAAAATCAGGAAGAAAGAAAGAGAAAGAAGAAAAGAAAAGAAAAATAGAGGTTAAAAGCGAACAGTACTTCGTTGTGGAGCAAGTCATTAGATAATGGATGCAAACTATTTGGATAAACAGCAATAGCAATGTGAAGTCATATGGCCAAAATTCATTGACCAAAACGAGCACATAAGACGCAAGAAAATAAAACTGTATCTTTTTCATTTTAGGGATTTGTAGCAGCTCCCGGTGCTCCTTGGCCCATGCCGAAAGAATGGACTAACTTCACGGAACAGTTTACCGTTGACCCGAGAGAGTTTAGCTTTGTTCATGACGTAGACTGTGATATCTTGGTAGCAGCTGAAAAACGATATCGGGATCTTTTATTTGAAAAGCAGTCTGGACGCAAGGCCCCCTCTCTAAAACAAGTCAAAAAGCTTCAGATAACAAGTGGAAAGTGTGAACGATATCCTTCTATTGACAGTAACGAATCATGTACGGTGAACAATACCTTTTCTCTAGACAGTAGCGAATCATATACGTGTGAACAATACCCTTCTCTTGACAGGACTTAATGATGTACGTGTGAACAATACCCTTCTCTTCACAGAGCGTAATGATGTACATGTTAATATATTACATGTACATCATTAATATACAAGTTTCCCGCCAATCTCGAATGACATCGGAGTAGCTTATCTTCCCTTAATTCACGCAAGCTGGTCTTAGCGACTAATGACGTTTTGTTATCAAGATAAAAGATTTAAACTTGCGATTCTAATGTTGACCATGCCTTGCTTAATTCCGGGTGGATGTTGATTCATTTAATTATCAGACACTGCCCGCTCCCAACAGTCCGTCAAGGGTAGATTTACGACGTTCTTTTAATCCGAAAATAGAATTCCATCACTTACCTGTGATCGCAATTATTATGCAACTGACTTGCCCAAAATACGGCTAGTTACAAATTTTATGGCCATGTCAATTAACTGGCTTGACAACTTTTGTTCGCCGAATTGACCTTTATACATATTGACGGCGCGAAATTTTTTGCCTCAGGGTCTAACATATACATGTTGAAATCTGGTTAATCCTTACAACGTGACATCAATTTACATGCTTTTATTAGAAAGGACGAGAACTACAAAAACATCACATTTTAAGAATATGATTTCACTTGATTGGTTGTTTCGTGATCGAGCGTGTGAACACTTGTGGATCAAACACAGGTCTTTTTAAGCTGACTCTAAACCTTGAGGAAGCAGCTAACTCCCCGGGTCTTTCCTTTCAATTTAAAATCTTAACTTGTGAACTGGGTAATGTTTACACTGAACAGATTAGGTATAAACTCTATATTAATTTGATCAGTATGTACGTCTGACTATCAGTCAGCAGATACTATTTATACACTTTAAACCACACTAGATTAATTGTTTACAATTTACTGTACAAATAAGGAAGCCCATTTGTCATTCTTCTTTCCTTGTGCCATAGTACAACGCAAGATAAAGACTTACTGAAGTCCGTGTATATATGAGCTATTATCTTCCAAGCCCTCTCTAATAGCTTAATCCCATTACGTATCATCTATACTAATTTAATCTTAATTAAGAGTAATCTATAATAATCTAATCTTAATTAAGAGTAATCTATACTAATCTAATCTTAATTAAGAGTAATCTATACTAATTTAATCCTAATTAACAACTATACTAGTGGCGTAATCCTAGTTATGTTTCACTTATACTAACCTAATCATAGTAAAGTATCATCTATAATAACCCAAGTCCAATTACACATCATATATACTTAACTTAATACTAATTAAGTATTATCTTAAATTAATCACAACTAGATATCAGTTGCACTAGATTAATCCTACTTTAGTTCCACCTATCATATCTCAATCGTAGTTTCGTGTCATCTATGCTAACTCAATTCTAGTTAAGTGTCATCTATGCTAACTCAATCCTAATTAAGTATCAACTATGCTAGCTTAATCCTAGTTATGTTTCACTTATACTAACCTAATCATAATAAAGTATCATCTATAATAATCTAATCCCAATCACATATCATCTATACTTAACTTACTCCTAATTATTATCTATACTAAACTTAGTCCTAATTAAGTATCAGCTGCACTGTTTAATCCTAATTAAATATTATCTGTACTAATTCAATCCTAATTTATAGATGAACGTAGCATCAATTTTGAAAACTATATATTGCCTAGCTCTGGTACAGCAAACTTTATTTTAATTTGTAGGGCGTGAAGGTGTATATGTTTGGTGTTTACCAAAAGTGATTTAAAATGTATGCTACACTCACCAGATTGAATCACCAAGTTACATCAAGCACTTACTTTCTACTTGATTAATGGTTTTATTTGTGATTTTATTTGCAGATGTCTTAAAAGTGTCTCCAGGGATAGTGATATTAGAATCTTCTGCTGTTTGGGGCGCCTTAAAGGGTAGAGTATTGTGACTTATATCATTCGTTTTGAAAGAGGGAATGATTAAGTCCCTTCTTTCTGAAAAGGACAAATTTGGGACTTAAATTTTAAAAAAAATGATGATTGTTTTTATAGGAGATTTCTCGATTAATTTTTTTTACAACAGGAAATAATCTTGACATACCTTTGCCAGTTATAAACAATATTTGGCATGTTGTGACATCCGTAAAAAGTCTTATTCATGCATTATTGGATGTAAATAGAACACTCATGAGCAAAATAATTTAGTAGGCATACAACTACATGCAGATCAATGAATCTTTTTTGAATTGTAGGTTAACTTGAGTATATATTTATCGCTTTACATTCAGTCTTTCTAATCAGGAAGAAATAACTTTACCCATATATAACTAAATTCCTTGTAATGGATTCTTATATATGCTTCCATTGATACATGATATAACTGTATTCATTGTAATGGACTGTTACACATTCCCTGCCCTAGGACGCATGGTGCCCAAGGCAACATGCGGTGTCCAATGCAGGAAACCCCAAGCAATAAAAAAAATTGCATTGCGGAGTAGCGCGGAGCGCAAGGCGGTTGTCTCGTTCGCCTTGTCCTAGGGCCGGTCCTGTTGTTAAATATGCTTGCATAGATACAGGTTATGACTACATCAATTGTATTGGATTGTTACATATGCTAACATAAATATTTAAATGGCATTTATTTATTATGACACTATTCATTGTTCTGCAGGTCTCGAAACGTTTAGTCAGCTTCTCTACATCGACAGTAACAATGAGGTAAGTAAAACAATAGTTTCGGTACAAACATAAGTCGTTGTACCGCATAAATAATTATTTCTTTGCAACTTCTCTCCCGTTCTGTCATTGTGCCTACCTGCCCATCTACCTACCTACCTACCTACCATAAGTGCAGCACCCAGAGGAGGCGGGTCGATATGACATGTTGTTTTTAGGTAATATAGCCTATTTCTAGTTAAGCGAACTCCACGACACCGAATAAGAGATGGCGATTGCGCCTCGTACGATGTTTTAGAAGATTGATTAGATGACAACGAACATTTAGAATACTTAATGCAGTGGGCAGGGTCGGATTATCCATAAGGCTAAGTGTGCAACGTGCCCAGGACCCCCGATACTCAAGGGGCTCTTAATTTTATCGTCTGATTTCACAGGCAGTGTTGTTAATAGTACTGTAACCATATCTATGGACCATGCAGGATAGCTATGGGCCACAATGTTGGCTGTGCCCAGGGCTCCTAAGTCCTTAATTCAGCCCTGACAACGGGGGTTGGGTTTGGTGATGGTTAGGGACGGAGGCAAAGCGTTTGGGTCGGTGGTAGCAAATATAAAAAGTGAATATATTCTATGACTTCCATTTATAAAATTATTATTATTATTATTATTATTATTATTATTATTATTATTATTATTATTATTATTATTATTTCAGTTCAAAATCAATGCAACAATCATAATTGATTCGCCACGATTCCAACATCGGGGACTGATGCTAGATACTGCTAGACATTACCTCGCTGTTGACACCATTCTTACAAATCTGGTAGGCCGCTTGTTACTGTCTTGGCTTAATTGTTAATTATAGTTTGAAATGAAGTGAATTCAGTAGAGAGATGACAACTTAAGAAATTACATGGTCGAATCAGTGATATATGTTACGTCGGATCGAAGTATCTGTACATATTATTTTAGAATCCTTACAATGGTGTGTGTGTGTGTGTGTACACGAGTTCGTATTTTTTGTGCTAACTATAAACAATACATTTTGTTCGATCTAGTTGTTGAGTGGTTTTGACAAATATCACGAACCCCATATTTATTTAGCCCCTGGGATAAATTGATAGATTGATACAGATCCACAGATCATTTGATAGTTGTAGCAATATATATGTGGATACACAGATATGTGGAAATAACGGATAAATGGATTGATGTAGAAATGACGGATAAATATATTGATGTAGAAATGACGAATAAATAGATTGACGTAGAAATGACGGATAAATGTATTGATGTAGAAATGACGGATAAATGGATTGATGTAGAAATGATGGAATAATGGATTGATGTAGAAATGACGGATAAATGGATTGATGTAGAAATGACGGATAAATGGATTGATGTAGAAATGACGGATAATGAATTATTGGTTCGTATACTGACCACTCAAATCAATCAAGCAAATTTATTATTCTGTTGAAAAGAATTTATTTTTTTATCCACGATGATTTTGTATTTACCTTCTCTTTGGAAAAGAAAGCCAAGCACTTAAATGCTGTTGCTTTTCTCATTATTGTTTAAAATATTTTTTTTTTCTTTTTTTTTTTACTGTAGGATGCCATGGCCTACAATAAATTTAATGTTTTTCACTGGCATATTGTGGACGACCAGTCTTTCCCCTACGTCAGTGAAGCATTTCCAGAATTGTCAAGAAAGGTAATATTCATAGAAATTCTAAATTGTCACGAGGCAGATTTCCTAGTTTGTGATACATCAGACCATGGTCCTGTGTGCTACATCAGGTCATGTCCCTGTTTTATGATACATCAAGTCATAGACCTGTTTTATGATACACCAGGTCATGTCCCTGTTCTGTGATACATCAGGTCATGGCCCTGTTCTGTGATACATCAGGTCATGGCCCTGTTTTATGATACATCAAGTCATAGACCTGTTTTGTGATACATCAGGTCATGGCCCTGTTTTGTGATACATCAGGTCATGGCCCTGTTCTGTGACACTGGACAACAAATTTTTACAAAAGTCATGTTACTGAAATAAAATTAGTCAATTCTTATCAATTTTTTCGTGCTGAACACGAATATGACAGTCAAATTGCAAAATTGGCTCTAGTTTTTTTTGTAATCTGCAAGAAATTAATGTTTACATAACGAAATGCATTCCAATAGTAAAAGGTCAACTGTAATAGCCTACCTATAAAAAATCAAGTCATTGACTACATCTTAGGTTTCTTCGCCTGTCTCTTGTACAGCTGTTCGGGAGCATCTCTGAGGAGTGTCCAGCAGTAGTCAGCCAGCATTGTAGTGGACCATTTTCCCTGGTATCTTTGTTCCATTGTTGCAATATCTTGATGAAAACGTTCACCGTGTTCATCACTAACAATACCACAGTTGCTAGGAAAGAAATCCAAATGGGAATGAAGGAAGTGAATCTTTAGAGACATATTGCAGCCAAGATTCTTATACTTCATCAACATGTCTTCTACTAGTTCCTTATAGTTTTCTGCCCTAACATTTCCGAGGAAGTTTGTAGAAACTAGGCGAAAAGCATTCCATACTTGTTTCGCGTCACCTTCCAGCAAGTTGTTGAACCGGTCATCTTTGAAAAGCTCTCGAATCTGAGGACCCACAAAAACTCCCTCTTTAATCTTTGCTTCGCTGAGTCGAGGGAATTTTTCATGCAGGTATCGGAATGCTGGCAAAGTCCGGTCAATGGCTTTCACGAAGTTCTTCATCAAACCTAGTTTGATGTGAAGGGGTGGTAGCAAGATTGTCTGAGCCTCAACCAGAGCTGGGTGTTGGATATTCTTCTTTCCAATGGCTACATTCTGCCTGTGAGTCCATTCCTTCCTCATGTAGTGCATTTACCTTGCTCGGCTATCCCACTCGCATAAGAAACACATGTATTTTGTATATCCTTGCTGCAGTCCCATTAAAAGGGCAACTACCTTCAAATCACCACAGAGGTGCCAGCTGTACTTGTTATACTCAATGGAATTCAGTAGCTGCCTTAAGTTATCGTATGTCTCTTTCATGTGGACAGCATACGCTACTGAATAGATGGAAGAATGTTTCCATTGTGCAAAAGCACAGCCTTGAGACTCAGTTTCGAAGAGTCCACAAATAGTCTCCATTCTTGTGGGTCATGAGTGATTTTTAAAGCATTCATGAGGTCCTCAATATCGGAACAGAATATCAGATTACTTTCCTTTCTGAAGAAAGGCTCCAATTGCTGGTGTCGCTTTCGATATGCAGTAATTGTGACATCTTCTTCTAGAAGATTCCATTGTTGGAGTCTTGATCCTAGCAATTCTGCCTTGTTCTTTGATAAGTCCAAATCACGAATCAGGTCATTTAGTTCTTCCTGTGTTATTCTGTGTGGGGTTGATGATGCACCACAGTGAAAATCTGGATCACTGCATGCTGATGGACCAGGAGAAGAACAGGTCGACTCACCTTTGTTTTCGTCAGATAAATCAAGAGAATATTCTGCTGGAGGTTCTGGAATAAGAAGTCCCTCACCATGTGGAACTGGTCTCAATGCAGACGGAATGTTTGGGTAGACTATTCTCGACTTCTTTCGCTTCGTTATTCCGCCGGAAAGAGGAGGAACCAAGCAGAAGTAACAGTCATTTAGGTGGCTGCTTGGCTCTCTCCACACCATTGGGACTGCAAACGGCATTGATGACCTTTTGCAATTCAACCACTGTGAAAGCTGTGTTGTACATGTAGCACAGCATATATGCGGAGCCCAAGGCTTGTCTTGGTCACCACACTTGCATCCGAAGTAAAGATGATATGCCTTCTTCACTTGAGAATTGATACTTTTCTTCTGGTTGGCAAATGTCACTTCCCCACAAATATAGCAAAAATTGTCCGCGGTATTAACACACTTTCGAGGCATTACTGTTCTTTATTGTACGTAAATGGATAAAATAATAAGTTTAATGTAACAGTAGCTTGAACTGTCTCGCACATCGTCTAAAATATTTTAAATGCTAAACCTATCTGATTGGGCTTTATATAGTACACTGCTTACGTCAGCTTCAGCAGCCGCCTGGCATTAGTATAATAGGCCTACACATGTATAGTACACTGCTGACGTCAACTTACTTCAGCAGCCGCATGGCATTAGTATTGCATTGCATCAGAAAATGATGCAATCAACTGTGGATGATGTGAGCATGATGGTATTATGCAATGTTACATCATTATTCCGGATGTTGCTGCAGTCCTACTGGAGCAATTTACACAGTGAAACATAGAAAATGAGGTATATGAATATCTTCAAAACGAGAGCCAATAAAAAAAATTCACGGTTATATTCGTGTTCGGCACACCAAAATACTACAGATTAGGGCCTTTTCAAGTCAGTAATGATTTCACTGTTGACCAGTGTGATACATCAGGTCATGGCCCTGTTTTGTGATACATCAGGTCATGTCCCTGTTTTATGATACATCTAGAACTCTATTAGATAACAAAAACAGCAGGAAGTTTTTATATATAAAAATCATTTCTTTATTTATTATAATGTATATGGAGAAATGTTTAATTCTTGACATTAAAAGCAAGTATTTACAAAGGTTTCTTCTGGGTCCTTATATAATGCAAGTAAATAAAGGGAAGTAATTCACGAGGTTATATTTCGGGCATGGCTAGATTCATATTTTTATTTAAACAATAGCTCACAATATATTTATAGAACACTATAGTATAGAACCTGAAAAACTCAAACGCAAAATATTACCGATGTGTGACGGATTACTACCGCATGCCGCAAACACTGCAGTAGGGCATTTCAAACACCAAGGACGTACATAGTAATTAGTAACGATGCCGCAAACACCAAGGACTTACATAGTAATTAGTAACGATGCAATCGGAGTCTTGATATTTAATACATATAAGATATATAAGTAACGCATCTCTTTGGATACTACTATAATATCTGCCTATGATATCTGTTTCTCTTTGGAAATTGCTACAGTACCTGTATCTTTCTGGATACTGGTAAAATACTCTTTGGATACTGCTACAACACGGCATCTCTTTGGATACTGCTACAACACGACATCTCTTTGGATACTGTTACAATACAGCATCTCTTTGGATACTGTCACACTACTTTCACCTCTTTGAATACTATTAAAATACACGTGTCTCGTTTCAATACTGCTACAATACCTGTAACACTCATGATACTGCTACTATACATGTAACATTCATGATACTGCTACTATAAATGTAACATTCATGATACTGCTACTATAAATGTAACACTCCTGATACTGCTACTATAAATGTAACACTCATGATACTGCTACTATACATGTAACATTCATGATACTGCTACTATAAATGTAACACTCATGATACTGCTACTATACATGTAACATTCATGATACTGCTACTATAAATGTAATACTCATGATACTGCTACTATACATGTAACACTCATGATACTGCTACTATACATGTAACACTCATGATACTGCTACTATACATGTAACATTCATGATACTGCTACTATGCATGTAACACTCATGATACTGCTACTATACATGTAACATTCATGATACTGCTACTATGCATGTAACACTCATGATACTCCTACAATATATGTAACACTCATGATACTGCTACAATACATGTAACACTCATGATACTGCTACAATACCGGCATCTCTTTGGATATTGCTACAATACCAGCATATTTTTAGATATTGCTATAATACCTCTCTCTGGATACTATTGTAGCATCTGCGTATCTTTGCGTATACAATACCTGCATCTCTTTGGATACTACTACACTATTTTTTGCATCTCATTTGAAAACTGCTACAGTAACTGCTGTTGTTGCTGTTGTTGTAGGGTTTAAAGTCATTTTTCAGCACAAGTTAGGCTTTAATGACGGCCAGTATAAATGGTGGAGGAAGAACCCAGGAAACCCGTGGAAAGAACCAACGACAGGCAAGCTTTCTCGCGTAATCACATTGACCGAGACGCAGATTCGAACCCACGCAGATGGAGGGAGATGGCAGTGATCCGTACCAGTGTGCGCTTTAGACCACTCGGCTACTCGGGGCCCCACTACAATACCTGCATCTGTTTTATAATATCTGCAGATCTTCGAATACAATCTGCATCTCTTTAGATACTATTATAATAGCGGCATTTATTTGGATATTGTATTATTACGAGTCTATGCTTTTAAATAAAGTAACAGAAAAGAGTGAAGGCAATAAGCTTTGTAAAATTTAACGAATTATTTATTTCCCTAGGATAAAACGTGAAAAATGAAAATAGAAAACGTACTGTATTTCGAATCTAAATCCAAAATAATCCAAGAATTATAAACACAAGTCCTATCATTGAATTGTTTTTAGTGAATCTCAGTTAAAGTCAAAATTAAATTCAAGATAGCAGGCGAAGACTCGCAGTTGTTGTCAGCGAAGTACTGATGTGTCAACAGTATCTTGTTTAATCACATACATTTTTATTCCAGTTTTGATTTCAGTATAAATTTCAGTGAATGTCTTTATTCAAGAATTGTATAAGAGCACTTTTTTATTTCCATGGAAAATCATCACTTGAATTCAATAATTTGAATAACATAAACATTCGGCCCTAACTAGACACAACATAACACAACTTAACCTGTTAAGTGTTTTATGCCCAACTGACAATCCTTTATAGAAACATCAGTTATACGACTAGCTAAATCGCAAAACAGATTCCCGGATGAAGGTCAAGTGTTAATTCTTCTGAAAGATACAAAAGTTTGTTACCAGGATAAAGATCACGTAGTCCAGGTATGACCTTGACTCAATGATTCTTACTCTAAGACAGACAACAAAATTAAAAAAAACTTGTTTACATGGATAATAATTTGATCAATCAGATCATACACATACCATTTTATGAAGCTATTTTAGTTGTTTACATAAATGAAATCAAAGTTTAAACGTAAATCAGGTCAGGAAGAAATGAACTCAGTTTTGGACAAGGTCAAGTTCAGTAAACAATGTTACATCACGATATCATGTAATTAAATAAAATATTTTAAAACTAACATACAAAAAAATTTAATTAAATATGCATAACGCTATAATATCGGCATCTATTTGGTTAGTATTACAATACCTGTATATCTTTTGGATACTACTACATTAACCGTGTCTTTTTGGATACTACTAAACTGCTTGTATATCTTTCGATATTAATACGTAACCTTTATATCTTTTGAGACTATGATAATACCTGCATCTCTTTAGATACTATTACAATATCTGCATTTCTCTTGATACTTGTAACATAATATACCTGAATGGAAGCTTGGATAAAATGACAATACAACACAATGTGATGACAGATTTACATGTATGTAAGTAGTAACGTGGGGCGATCTGGCGTCAAGGGAAAATCCAGTCAAAAAGGGCTTTGGCCTGTCTGGCGTCAAGATTTCTAGCGTCAATGGGAAATCCAGTCAAAAAAATCGTGGGCCTGTCTAGCGTCAAGTGAAATTTTAACATGGTGGGTCTGTATAGCGTCAAGGGGAATTTAACATGGTGGGCCTATCTAGCGTCAAGGGGAATTTAACATCGTGGGCCTATCTGGCGTCAAGGCGAATTTAACATGGTGGGCCTATCTGGCGTCAAGGGGAATTTAACATGGTGGGCCTATCTAGCGTCAATGGGAATTTAACATGGTGGACCTATCTGGCGTCAAGGGTAATTTAACATGGGAACTATTTGGGCCTATCTAGCGTCAAGGGAAATTTAACATGGGGAATATTATTTGGACCTGTCTAGCGACAAGGGAAATTGAGGCAAAGAAAGCAAATATCTTTTCGAGGTATATGAGTGGAATTGAAAAGGGCCTTTGGGTACTTCTTCTTTTATTTTCTGCCGTTGTTCCACCACCTTTTGATTTTCCAAATATTCCCTTTGACTTCTTTTCGTCCTCGGGAATCCAGTAAGGATGTCCCATAGCTCTAAACGTTTCCTGAACTTCAATCCATCTCTTATTTAGTTGATGAAAATCCTCTTTCTTCTTTTTGTTGTCTTGTTCCTTTCTCTCCTTTGTCCATTTATCTTTAAGCTTGATCACCTCCTCTTCCATCACTTTTCTCATCATTGCTTACGCTTTCTTTAGCTGGTCTAGCCCTCCCCCTTCACATAGGCCCACTCTGTCAAATTTAACGTTTATTCTAGAAAGCACCTGACTTTGATGACATTATCAAGCGCCTCCTTCAATCTCCCTACTCTTACATATTTGTTGTAATAAGCCTTCTTAATTTCTTGGCTTCCTCCTCTATCATACCTTCTAATAGACCTCTCCCTAATTTCAAATTGGCTACAAAATCCAGGCCACACTGAAATTCTTTCTCAAGCCTTTCCACCACATATTCTGCATCAGTTATCCAAAACCAGCTGTGTCGGAGTTGGTTGAACAAGTCGATGGACATCTTGATGTGTTCAGAATTGAATGGCTCCAATTCAATTCAATTATATGAATTAAGGTCGCATGCAATATGTGCTTTTGCGACCAGTTAATGCCCGAGGGTCGGGACCAAAGGTAACTTTGACTACACTAGGCTGTGTTGTCGCAGTCTCCCCGGCACCCGCGTTAAATGGCAGTCTCGCCTTAGAGTAACATGTCGGGTCACGGCAAAGCAGGAAGGCACCCGGTTTAGGTAAAATAGTTTGTCAAATTGTTTCACTCTAGTTAAAGACAGAATCCAATCGGTTTGATATCTTATTACTTCTAAAATGAAGTATTAGGTATCTGTGTAATTAGTGAATTGCCAAATAGTTTAGTTGTACTTTACATCAGTGTGAGAATAGGCCGAGCTTGAAATCAAGATTTACAACATCTAATCAGAACCCGTGTTACGTAAAAGTAGATAAAGTCCAATGGATCAGCCGTGTTTTCATCGACAATCAGGTTAGCATAGTTATGTTTCTCCACACTCCTGGATGTTGCCATTGTTTACGCTTGAAACGCCCGGGTCGCCCTTATTTCTAATCTAGTCCAGTTTTACTATGGACAGAAAAAATACAAATAATGTGTAAGCCACCTGTGCAATTATATCAAATCCATATAGTCATAGAATATTTCATCTTTCCTATCAATAAATATTTCTAGAACATAGTGTACATGATGTAGGTCCTTAACAAATTTAATTGCTAAAATGTCTTAGTGACATAAATGAGTCTAGTCACTGTTAGGTAATTTAGCTTGATAATTTTGAGCCGTGGTCAAAATTGAGAAAATTAGATTTCGAGAAAGAGATTGTTTGAAAAGGGTTTTCGTACCAAATGAGAACCCTGGGAAGGGAAAAATAATTAGAGTTGGAGTGGGGTGTGTTTTTTTTTTCATTTCTTCCTTCTTCTTTTTCTCTTCTTTACCCTTTTCTCTTTCCCACTTTCTTCCTACTCCCTTCTTCCTTCTTTCTTTCTTTTTCCTTCTTCCCTCCTTTTCCTTTTCTTTTACTTTTGTTTTGTCGGTTGGTTGGTGTTATGTTTCCTTGAGCTATCACTATTTGATCCCGGTGTTCTCATCACACTTGTATTTATCTTGCCACTTGTCGGTTGATTGGTTTTACTGTAACTACATTGTGCCACTACTTAGTGTAATGTTCTCTTTTTTTCTTTTTTTCTTTTTCTTCCTTTTTCTTTCTTTTTTCTCTTTCTTCCTTTTCTCCCCTTTCTTCTTTTTTTCCTCACATTACAATGTTTATATTATCGCCCCCTTTCCCTTCCTTTCCCCTTTTCTCTTTTTTTATATATATTTATTTTAGGGTAATGTTAAGTGGTTCTGCTTTTTTAAGCTAGCGGTATTACTATTCGCTCAGATCCCTTTAACCGATATACCCTCGTTAATTATTTATTTATTTGGTAGTTATAATATTTATTTTTTGTCTGTTTTTTTAAGGCATTGTTACGTGGGTCTGCTTTTGAGCTAGCGGTGTTATTATCCGCTCTGGCCCCTTGATTGATAAATATTAACTCTATGGCTATGTTTATGTTTTTTTTATTTATTTGATGGTTTTTAAATTTATATTTTGTGTTCTTTATCTATTGATTTTAGGTAATTAAGTATATTTATAAAGGTAGTATTTACGTTTTTGTTATACCTTTTATCTAGAATTTGGGGGAATGATGTAACTGAGTCAAGTTTTCTTTGTTGGAGGACGGTACGTTGTCGATGGTATTTGTGACATATGTTGAATACATGTTCCAATGTTTCAGTTTCTGGACAGTGTGGACATTTATCCGGCGTGGCTCCTGTACTTATATGTTTCATAAAGCTGCCATTTAGTAGTGTTTTACCTGTTCTGATTCTGTTGATGATTTTAATATCAATGGCTGCCAGGCTTTTTGGTAAACGTTGGGTTCTAGTGACTTTTTTTTGTAGTTGGAATAGATGTCTACCCTTTGTGGAGTATTTCCATTGTCGTTGCCATTTATTATGAATTCTGTCCCTGACATGACTATATAGTTCCTGAGTGTTGTACTGTACGGGTTCAATTTGGTCTTTCATCAGACTGCTTTTTGATGCTTGGTCTACTTTTTCATTTCCAGGCAAATTGATGTGAGATGGCACCCACAATAAGTGTATGGTTTGCAGAGGCGTAGCTGGAAGGGGGGGGGGGCAGGGGGTACATATGTCCCCTGGCGCCATACTAGTGGGGTTGCCAAAATGGGCTTTGAAATAGGTTGTAACGGGTATTGGTGATTTTATTGATGAAAATAATGGGTTTCAGAGTTTAGGGGGTGGGGCGGGGGAGTGAATATTGTCCCCGGGCGCCAAACGCTCTAGCTACGCCTCTGATGGTTTGGTGTGATTTATCTGCTTCCCTGATGGTCAGCATCGTGTCCTCTAGAATGTTTTGTCTACTTTTGGAATTATCTGTCCAATACTTTCAAGTACACTAAGTGAGTCTGTTATTATTACGTACTGTTTTTGATTTTGTGTTACTATCCATTTTAGGGCTCGTTTGATGGCCCAGAATTCCGCGGTATATATGGAACAGTTATCCGGTAGTCTTGTTGTAAATGTGGTCTGATGTTCTGGGATCACTACCGCTGCAGCCTTTCTATGTAGTTCTTTAGATTTTGAGCCGTCAGTATAGATTTTTACATATCCATCATAGTTGTTGTTGACGAGGCTTTGTACTTGTGTTAATGTGATATTGGTGCTGTCGCGCTTATGTGCTAGTTGGAGTGGTGTTAGGTTGATGTTAGGTTGGTTATTTCTCCAAGATGTGGAGTCCTTGATAAGTAGTTGTTCTGCTTGGAGTTCTATTTGATTGAGTTCTTTGCAGAGTGTGTGTATTTTGTTAGCTGCTTGAGGATGTGGTACTAGTCTTGAGCTAAAGGTGGTTTGACATTTACTTATTATTTTTCTGGTGGGATTGATCTCCTTATGTATTGAGATTCTACAGGCGTATCTAAGTATGTGTTCTTCTCTTCTCAGTTGTAATGGTGGTTCACATGCGAGGATTTGTAGTTCTTCCAGGAAGGTGTTCGGTAATGCACCTGTGCAGAGTCTAAGTGCTCTATGTTGGATGCTGTCTAGTTGTCTAAGTGTTTCCTTGTTGGCCGAGGAATAGATCTGGCAGCCATAGTCTATCTTAGCTCGGATTAAAGATTTGTAGATCATTAGCATAGTTTGCTGATCAGCTCCCCATGTAGTGCCTATGCTGTTTTTAAGTATGTTTAGATCTTTTTGGCATTTTTGAATAGTTTGTTGTATGTGTGGTTTCCAGTTGATTGTTTCATTTAGTAGCATTCCCAGGAAGTAGGTCTCGTTTTTGAATTGGATGGGCTGATTCTGTATATATAGTTTAGGGTATTTAGGTCGTTTTTTAGTTGTTTTTATTTGGGATATTTTTAAACCCCAGTTGTTGGCCCATGTGCCGATGATGTCTAGTCATTTCTGAATTTGAGTGATGTTCTTTTGATTATTGGGGTTTCCTGCTTTCCAGATACTACTGTCATCGGCAAATTGTGACAGATCAACTGGACAATATTTTTAGATAGTTGGTTAAATTGTTGACCGTTAGATTGAATAGGGTTGGGCTAATCACACTTTCTTGGGGGGTTCCATTATCCAGTGTATATGTTTGGGACAGGGTCTCTCTTACTCCGGTTTTAAAGGTTCTTCCCGTAAGGAAGTTTGCTATCCAGCGGTGCATTCTTCCTGTTATGCCAAATTGGTTGAGTTGAGAGATGAGACCATTGGTCCGGACTAGGCCGAAGGCTTTCTCTAGGTCTACACATATTGCTATTAGGTGTCTATCTTTTTTCCTTTTGGCATTAAATGCTAATTTGATGTTGGCTTCCAGACGGATTAATTGATCAAGTGTAGATCGTTTATTCCTAAATCCACTTTGGGTTTCAGCCAGTAGTTGATTTTGTTCTAGGTGGTGTTTTAATCTATTGTTGACCATTGTTTCCATTACCTTACAGATTGTGTTTGTTAGTGAAATAGGTCTGTAGGAGGTTACATTAGCAGGGTCTTTGCCTGGTTTTGGGATGGCTATGATTATGGCTTGCCCTGTTCTCCATATCAGATTTATTAAGTCTAAGGTAATGCTCTGCATATTGGGTGGTAATTGTTTGTATATTTCATAGCCTAGGTTATCCTCTCCTGGTGATGTACTTTTTTTGTGCTGAGGGCTTGTCTCCATTCTTTCAGATTAAAAGGGTCATTCAGTGGCGAATCTCTGTTGTCTCGATCTTTGAAAATGTGGGGAAATTCTTTTTATAATGTTGATTTTTGCTGTAAGAACTCGTGTTTGCGATTGTTTTTGCTGCTGGAGTTACCGAAGTGTTGGGCTAACTTCTCTGCTACTTCCATGTTGTTTTTGCTCCCTGGATTTTCGGCGCTGTTGTGGGTGTTTTACCTTTCATGGCTTTTATTTTATTCCAGATTTCTTTAGTATTTGTTTTATGATTGAGCGTTGTGCAGTATCTTCTCCATGAGTCCTTTTTTTGCCTCATGTATTACCGTCCTAGTGTTGATTTCTGTTTGTTTGTATATGAAAAAAGTCAGAGGCGGTTTTTGTGTGTTTAAAGCGATTTAAGGCTGTTTTTTTCTTCTGAATGGCAATTCTGCAATTTTCTGTCCACCAGGGGATTGCAGTCTGTTTATAATGGAAACCTTTTGTTTTGGGTATACTCTTATTTGCCGCTTCGTTTATAATTTGTATGAGATTGTCGTAATATTTATTTGTATCCTCATCTTGGATTTCCGCAAGGTTTACTAATTTAAGTTGGTCTTTAAAGCTATTTCAGTTTGCATGTTTGTGTTTCCATCTTTGTTGTGTTTTTATTGCTCCGTTGGGCACGAGACATATAAGGTGGTACATAGGGGAAATTGGTCGCTGCCTAATGTAGAATGTTGCATCACTTCCCATTGGGTAATTACAGCCAGGCTAGGCGTCGCAATGGTGAGGTCAGTGGTAGAGAGTTTGCCTTGGCTGGGGTCTATACGTGTGGGGTTCCGTTGTTCAAAAGTTCTAGTTGTTCTTCTGTTATGTATTTTATGATGTTTTTCCCTCTCGTATCTGTGCGGTCACTACACCATTCTGTGTGATGTGCATTAAAGTCGCAGCAGATAATAGTGTTTGTGTCCCTTTTCTTGAATATTTGTTGAAAAAGTTGGTTGTCGTTTTGACTATTTTGTCCTGGATCATATTTGTTGTACAGATGTATTGTTTTGGTTGCTACTGTGAGGACAATTTTTTGAAATTCAATTGGTGTTTCTGTTGAGTTCACATTAATAACTTTCCCTACTGCGTCTGTGATGGTGTCATGTACACATATGGCTAGGACTCCTCCTTTTTTGACGGTACTTCTGTGTTTTAAGAATGTAGTTTGATAGCCTGTTATTTTAAGAATGTTTGTACTGGTTTCCTTAAGTAGAGTTTCTTGAAGACAGATGATCTTGGGCTTGGTGATGGTTCCATGGATTGCTGCGATTAGTTATCCATGGTTTTTATTTAGCCGTCTGCAATTCCATTGCCATATAAGTAACTTGTATGGGGTCTTGTTTTTTGTTTTGTTAGCCGAAGCATTATTTTATTATTATTATTATTATTGTTATTGTTATTATTATTATTATTATTATTATTATTATTATTATTATGGCTCCAGTGACGGACGATTGAGTATATATATCTTAAGCACGGAAGTGAAGGAAAACATCCCTTACACTCACTTTTCATATTATATAATATTCACAAACCATACAATTTACTATCCACACACGGGGAATCAGCTAAAATAAACCATTTAATCTACTATCAACAATCACACAATTTGCTATCCACACACGGGGAAGCAGACAAAACAAACCATACAATTTACTATCCACACACGGGGAAGCTGTCAAAACAAACCACATCATTTACTATCCAATATCACACACTCAACCATCCACACAAGGGGAAGCAGCCAAAACAAACCACTCAATCTACTATCCAATATCACACACTCTACCATCAACACACGGGAAGCAGCCAAAAAAACCCATGCAATTTACCATCAACACACGGGGAAGCAGCCAAAACAAACCACATAATCTACTATCAAATATCACACCATCTACCATTCACACACGGGGAAGCAGCTAAAAAACCCACACAATTTACTATATAAAAATCACATAATCTACCATCCACACAAACGCACCCGAACACATACACACACACACACACACACACACACTGTATTATCAGTAAAAGAGTCAGTGTTTATAATCACACTACTCCTCTCTCATACGAATTGGCAAATTGAACAGTCTCTTTTCTAGACATTTGGTTAGCCCTGAGAAGGGCTGTTTTTTCTAAACTCCAAACAATGCACCTGGCTAATGCTGACATTTCACTGGTCTAGCCTCGCACACACAACGTCGGCTCCAGTCATTCTCCCAATTAACTGTTTTTATTGGGAGTGCAGATGAAGCTTGAGCGGCTTCACTATCCCAATCTTCCGTTTGAGGGATAGTGAAATCCTCTTCATGTCTTCCTTTATACTGCAACCGTGGATGAAGTTGCTGTTGTTGCGGCTGAGGTTGTGGCTGTAACTATGACTGTGACAGTGACTGTGTCTTTTGCTGTGGTTGTCCTACTGGTTCTGCTTGTGTCCTCACCTCAGGTTTCACCTGAGTGACTTTAAGCATCATGAGGTGCGATAAGATTGCACTTTTCATATCCTCCTTCTCCTCTTCTTCAATCCTGGCCTGTTCTGCTATGGCCTCCATAGCCAGCTCGTCCAGAAGACGTCTAACATTATCTAGGTGCATCTGAAGTTCTATTAATTTTTGTATTCTGCTCATCTTTGGGTCAATGGGTCAACGAGAGGTAGCCAGACTGACGAATGTTTCTCTATATATGGGACAAGCGCGAACGTGAAGGAAAACTTCTTTGTGATCAAGAACTTACGTTACCCCTATTATCACCAAAACACGCGGACTTCAAGAAACACTCGCTCACTTTTTTACTTTACAAAGATAAATTAGAAATTTAAGAAGTTACTTAAAAAACGTTGTGCTTATAGGCGCACTTCAAACAAAGGTAAAAACACAATGTGATTATAGACTCACTTGAGTTTTTTTTCTAAATTCCTCACATAGCATTAGCAAATTGAATTATTAATTCTTTTTGAGAGTATTGGGTAGCCCTGAAAAGGGCTGTTTTTTTGTGCACGACGAGTGATGGCAATCTTTTATTGTCTAAGATTGCGTCCTCGTCTGGAAACAGGATAGGGTCTGCTTCTTCGGAAAGAGAAGGAGAACTCTTTCGTGTCCACATGACATTCGACAAAACCTCTGTCTGGTTCCTGCTGCTGCTGTTGTTGTTGCTGCTGCTGCTGCTCTCTCTGCTGCTTCTGAAGTCTATAATTCTCAGTCCATTCTTCTTTTTATTTCTGAATTTCCTCTCTGAAGAGTTCTTCTATGAGGTCTTCTGTCACTTGCAACATTTTAACACTCTATCTCTTCAGGAATTGGCATCAGAACTTTTCTGATACGATGCAGATTGACGTAATCTTCCTTGAGCTTGGCTAGTCTTGAGCACATCTTCGTAGGAGGATGAGTCAAACAATGGATGGTCAGACTGGAGACTACTCCTGCTTAATATGGCTCAAGCGCGGACGCGATAGAAAACACCCCTCTACGGTTTAGGGTTGGAAACGTTAAAATAGTTTGATGTGAGGGATAGAAAGAAGTAAAAAAGCATCTATATTAATAAAAATGTAAAACAAACGACAGGCTACATGGTTTCAAAACACAACATTTTTATTCAAATAGCAAACAACTAACAAAACATAATTTTGTCAACTAACAAACATTTTTTAATTCACAAACAAACATGTTTTTCCAACTAACTAACATTTTCTAAACTAACAAACATTTTTTCAATAATACAAATACAATATTTTTGACATAGTTTACAACGTTGTGAATTAAATTGAGATTTCCACTGTTGGAAGTCATTGGGCCATTGATGTACACTACATTTCTAAGCTAAAGACAACATATAGCCATAATGGTCACAAAACCATAGAACTACTTTGTCATCGTTTCGAGACTAATGGCGATCAAAATAAGTCACTAAATGTTCTAAAGAATATCCATAACTGCGATGATCCAGAAAATAGACACAATATTGTCCACACACCATACAATCTGTGCCTTGTAATTTCACATTATTGAAGCTTGTCGTCTGGGCATTTCTTCTCATAAAGTCAATGATATCGTCTTCCAAAGGGGGTAATCCATACAAATCAAAATACTCCACACATCCCTCTTGAGGAAAGTAGACAACTATCCAGTGAGTTCCTGGAAGATGACTGTCGTCTGTGTTGATGACATAAGCTTGATTCTCTTGAGGTTTGCGATGAGGTAGTTCATCTTTAGCACACACGACAGGATTTCAAGAAGCAGTGTACGAAATGCGGTTCATAAGATAATACAGTTTTCAGGTATCCATTTTTTGTGGTCTTGTTTTTCCTTCTTCACAGGTGATGATAAGTCATCAATGTAATACAGACTTTTTGCTTGAAAAGGTCTGTCAAGTAACTATTTCTTTGCTTCGTCTCCTCACTCTTGGCCAAGAGAGCTTCGATGTGATCAATCTCTCGAGCAAATAATGGAGGAGAGGAATGATGACGCAAGTCTTTATACCACTGGTGTAGCACGGATTCTTCTGAGATGAGACTCCATGCTGCGTTCAGATAATCTTTCAATTTTTCTTCTTGACTCATCATCATACATTTATAGTGTTGAATTTGACTGAGATGATCGTTTTGACATCCATAACAATCTTTCTTAATCATGTCCCTCATGTTATCCTTCAAGTGTTTGGCAAAACAGGTGACTAAATGTTGTTCCTGTTTTGGCCATCTGGAGTGCATTATCACTAGTTCTTTTTTATCTTCGGGAATTGCTTTCTCTGTAACCTTCCATTCCATTTCCATCGATTCTCCACTGTTCAAAGAACGACAAGGGTCATCCATAGTTTCTAATAGCCTAGAATTACTTCTCTCAAACTGTTGATTTCTATGGTATTATTGAATTCGGCATACACAATGACATTCACCGTTTCGGCAAGAGCCTCTGCAAACTGAAGTTCCACACGCAGTTGCCCAGATTTTATAGGGTGGAATTGTCCCTCGTCGCTGCCTTGGTCTGGAGTGAAATCAAAAGCCCACAAAGTGTAACCTCCTGCATAATCGTCGTAGGAAATACCGTGACTGGTGTTGGTTCCTAACTGTCCTGTGGCTTCGTACAGCGACAAGTACGACCTCAAGTAATTCTTTTGGGCAAAGTCTGGTTCGAAGTGTCGGGTACACAAAGTTTTGCCATCGCGACTGACTTCGATTTTAGATACTTTGCAGTGCTTAAACTGGAAAGGATTTTCATTGTGAGCACCGTTGAGGGCTGCAGTGCTAACGATACAGATGAATAAACGTTTGGTTAACTGTCCTTGGAACAGATGATCTTCGATCTTAGATCGGAGCCCAGTGGCAAAGGTGAAAGTTTTTACTTCCACGCGTCGTATCGGACATTTGGCTGTCGTTCTGCTCAAAGTGTGGCTGATGTCATTTCCCACTTTAGGTAATACTTCGACACGACACACGTATAACCTGGCTTCTTGGATAATGGTTTTGTATTCGTTGGCATAAGCCATCAAACAGAAAGCAGTACTGCTACGATTCAGTCTCAAGCGAATATCCACACCGTTCAGGAAATATTTCTCTTGAAACCACATGTCCAAATGCAAACTACGTCCTTGCAGAATTTTCTTTCGACGGTCGTTAAAACCCACATTATGAGGATCGTCATCTGCTGTCAATTCTGTGTCGTTAAACTTATCCTCGCATGCTGTGTCAGGTTTTCATACCACGCAAGCATTTAGCATGTACGCTCGGCAAGGGAAGGAATCCATGCTACTGACGTTGGAAGCAAGGCTCCCAATATTGTTACTGTTGTTCCCGTTTTAAGAGTATTTCAGGGAAGGAATGGGAAGAAGATAACCGATGCAACTGCTGAGTAAAACGGTCCACAATTGTTTATCTCCTTGCTGCAAACTCCAATTAGCAATGGCTGCACCGATGACACAATACACCACAAAGATTTGACAAAAAAAAGACGATTTGCGTTTTAGGTACACGTTCTCCACACGACACCCACAAGGGTTGCTTTTGTAAATATTGCAGAGAAGAACTGGGTGATGGAGTAGTTACTGTGGTAGCTGAAGCTGTATTGAAGGGCATGATGGTCACTTCTTTTTATAGTCGATGACTTGTGAAGCGTCAATCCAAGAATCAAAACTGGGAGGATATCCTTACCAACGTACTTTGACTTCTTTTACACGACGTTTTCCTACTTTACGGGTTCTTTTTTCGAGAATGCTTTCAATGTCGTACACGTCGTCTTCTTTTTTGGTGACACGTTGTAACTCAAGCAAGTAAAAGTTTCCTTTTAATACTTCTCCGTTCATGTCTTCCAATTAATAGACGGTAGGATGACGATCACGCACTCATCCAGTAACACGAAATAATTCGGTGGTCCAGTTGGGTAAGTAACCTTTGTCGAAAGTGCGTTTGGTTTTGCCAATGCGAACCCAATCTCCAATGGTTAACACTCCACCTTTCTTGAAGACAGCTATCGTCCGGGACGTACTAAATAGACGCTTAAAAACAGTCACTTCGTTGTCGGGCGTCACATCTTGTGGGGCACGTCCAATGCTTCTATGGTAAGACTGATTGTAGGCTTAAACTAAGTGCGGTAAGACGTCGATGTACTTGAGAGTGTGTTGATGCATAAAATATTTCCACATACGTTCTTTCAAGGTACGTTGAAAATGTTCCACGATGCTAGCTTTGGTTTCAGGATTTTTGGTGATAAAAAAATGAATGTCACGTTTCTTTAATTCTCGTTGGAAAGCTTGGTTCAGAAATTTGGTGCCTTTGTCGGATTGCCATCGAAGAGGGTGACGACCACTTTGTTTCAACAGCAGTTGCAGGGCTCGTACTAACTCTCTGTTCGATTTGGATGTCAATGGTACGACCCAGGAAAATTTAGAAGAGACGTCGATGACACAAAACAAATATTTGTAACCAAGATTGTAGGAGCTAAATGAGAGACATCGGCTAAATCGGCTTGCCATTGATGATCGATGCCTTCCACTTGAGTGCGACTTATGTAAAATTTTCGTCGGATGGGTTTGTGTAAAGTGTACGTAGATTGTTTCCTGTAAAAATCGTTGTACTTCAGGTGAAGGGAGCTTTTTAAGGCGAGTTTTAACAGCACGATGTAATTTCGGAACGCCTCCGTAACCTGCAGGGTGAGCTGCATCGTAGTAAATGCTGGCTAACACCTTCTCCATGGTTTTGTTAATAAAGTACCCACTCTTCGATGATACTGCTTTGGGCCGGGCGAAATGGTGGTTGTTCGGAAACGGTGTTACGTGTCCGATGTGCCACAGGAGTAAACGTCGAGCGTACTGGTGGGGGTGGTGGAAGTAATGGGATAGCATTGGTCTTCGTTTCTTTTCTCACCTCTGGTTTCCTTTATTTCTTTTTCACTTCTGTCGAAGGAGGAGTGGCCATCATCTTTTTAACCCAAGTTTTTAGTTCTTCTCGTTGGGGAGTGGGTGAAGGGGTCAATAAGGAAGCTGCAATCTTACACGGGATGGGAATGGCAGTGGGTGTTTGAAAGATGTCATGGGTCTCTTCTTCCTTGGGTAATTGTGGGATTACGTCTGTCGTGTCCGCTGTAGATAGTGATGGCAACGGACTATTAATTAGAGCCTTAAAATCGGTCAGAGTGGGTAGAGCTGTTTGTTCCACAGCTTTCCGATGAAAGATTTGCAGTCGTTTCAAGAGATGACCGTACTTTTGCGATTTTGTCGGTCTCGGACAAATCGTTGCGTTGCATCAAGGATTGCAATTCGTGTTGTAATTGAGACATCTCGGTCAAATGAGGATCGGGTAGTAAATGGCGGGTTCGTTGTTTTTGCCAACGATAGTATTCCATCCATCGTTTGTAATGACCAAAGTCAGTTTTCATCGTTCCATTGGCTTCCAAAGGTTATGTCTGAGATCGTTGTGCTCCATTGGTCCCATTTATCTTCTGGAAGGATTATACATATTTCTACCCATCCCTTGGGCCATCCCTTGTGTCATCCCTTGTATCAAACCCGGTATTAAGCCTGTCAATAAAAGAGCAAGAAAGGGTAAAAATCCTCCGCATTGCACATCTTTTTCTTTTGACGGATGGGTATTTTCTTATGGACCATTTGACGAAGAACGTGTCGATGTTTGGCTAAACGAGGTGTGGAGACAAAGGTATCGTGCCTTTCAAGACATTCAAACAACATTCGCACACGGTATCGATGACATCTTTGGACGCAATTTTCATGATTTGTTTTCGCATGGTCGGAGAGACTTTGGACAGGACGGACAACATATCTATGTGTTTGGCTAAACGAGGAGGTAATTCTTTCCTTTTCTTTCCTTTGTGGGGTGAATACGAATGTTTTCTGCGAGGTGACATCTTTGCTTGTTCGATCCAGAAATACACGTCAAAGACTTGGTATACACCCTCTTTTATCTTCCTTTTGGAACTAGCGCTTTGTCAAAATGGTAACGACGTGTTTCCTTAAATCTTGAAAAGAATCGCTAAAGACACCAGTTTGTTTCTGCAATGATGTGTTTGGTTTGTTCAAACCTTTAAGTAAAAAAATATGTCTCCCTTTTGGTGACTCCTCCTTTTGTTTGGATGACTGCGTTTTTGTTAGGGGATGACGTCGATTTTTGGCTAAGCGTTTTGTAGGATGACGAGATTGTCTTTTCTTTATTGGACAGCAGAACGACGATTGTTGTGGTGTGCACAATTTTGAGGAGACATCATTGGGTATTCAGAAGTAGCACCGAAAATACTGATTCACGTTGTAAAAGTACCGTGACCGTTTGATTTACACTATTCTCTTTCTGTCCTTGGTCTTATTTCTTCTCTGCTGCTGCTGTTTCTTCCTGGTGTTTCCTTCTTGCTTCTTCTTCTTCCCGCTGTTGAAGGAGAAAAGCTTGTTCTGCTTCTTTTTGTTGTTGTAAAAATCGCTCCGATTCTTCTTTCTGTTTTTGTTTAAAATCATCAACGTGTAAAAAAGGAGAAGGTGACGAAGGTTCTGGAACAAATTCTTGTGAAGTTAGAAAATCCACAATATCCCAGTTAAAATCAATTTCTTCTGGATGTAGATTTGTCATGACTTTGGTAGTCACTGCTGTACCATTACTTGCTGTCTCCACTACTGGTTCACCCCCAGTCATCGTCTTCTTAGTTTCCGACATGATTGACAACTCTGTCGCATGGATTGACTGCGCGCAGACGCTAGTACCTCTATATAGGGAATGTGACGTCACAGACTGCTCTCCTCCGTATGGACGACTGTGACTGACTTTGGTAACGCGTGTTTGGATTGTTGAATAAACTCAATCCGTTTCGATCCACTCTTCCCCTATAAATAACCGCAGTTCATGGCATTCGCTTCACCTGTTCTCATCACAAGATGTGGACCAACGTAGAATCCTCTACCCTTGGTTTATCCATGCTCTTTCACCTGGACTATCCCATGTATGTCAGAACATCATGGGCAATCACTCATATGACTGATACTGCTCTTTGGAAAAGAAGAATATATGTGGAGAGTCAAGATTGTTTAAAGAGAGTTCTCCTCTATGGACCAGAAGTGAGGAGATGTTTAAGGAAGAGAAGAACGTCCGTGAGATGTCGTCTGCGTTAACAATATAATGTTAAACAAAAAAATCCAAAGGCCCTTTTCATGGCCGCTCATATACCTCGAAAAGATATTTGCTTTCTTTGCCTCAGTTTCCCTTGTCGCTAGACAGGTCCAAATAATATTCCCCATGTTAAATTTCCCTGGACGCTAGATAGGCCCAAATAGTTCCCATGTTAAATTCACCTTGACGCCGATAGGCCCACCATGTTAAAATTTGCCTTGACGCTAGACAGGCCCACGACCTTTTTGACTATTGGCGCTAGAAATCTTGACGTATGTATGTATGTATGTATGTATGTATGTGTGTGTGTGTGTGTGTGTGTGTGTGTGTGTTATTGTATGTATGTAAATTCCTAAGTGGATATCTGACAATAAGGGTTTGTGTTGTTGCTTGTTTAATTTATTGATTGATTTAGGGAGCCTATGGACCAAATCTTGTCTACACAAAAAGTGACATCCAGAAAATTATAGAGTATGCTCGTCTCAGGGGAATACGTGTCATCCCAGAGTTTGATACTCCCGGACACACTCAGTCATGGGGAAGAGCGCTTAAAGGTACGCGTCATCTTTTTTGTTTTTCTGCTGTCTTTATTGTTTTGTTTTGCGCGCGCTTTTTACCTCACACCCAACAGAAGGTTTGGATATTGTGACAGCGCTGTCCGTTTTACCATTCGTAGCCGAGATCGTTTCAGGAACACTTTTTTGCTTCATATGTACTTTACCAATGGGTAGAGACAGAAACATGTTATATATAAGGTCAAGGTCACTTCAGATGTAATTAGCATTAGCCTAATTTTCATTAGATTTCATAGGCAGTAATACTGGGGTTGGTCCTAATTGATTCTGAGATAGGAAAATGAAAGTATGACGGAGTCCTCAGATGCGTCAGTATTGAGGACATAGGCCGCAAGAGATAAAGCGATGATCAAGGCAACGGACCTGAAATTGCAGTAATAATTTTTGTATAAGAACATCATATCACGTTTCGCAGATTTGTTATGAACCGTTTTGTAACATTTTAAAGAGTATACTTGTTCCAAAAGAAATTTAATAACGTTTTAAGAAATATCGCACCCCCCCCCCCCAATCATTACTAGTCATAAATTATTTTGTTTTTACCCGTGGTTAGAGAGAAAAAGAGTCCCCGCTCCCTTAAAAGGGTGTCATTCCTTACAGTTGATGATCTACATCGTTTGGGGAAGGCTGCACGGGAGGTACGGTAATTACTGCAAGAGGGAAGAGCTGTGAGCCTTGGCGAACGAACTAGCTCTATTGAAATTATTTGATATAATGAATTACATACAGAAATACATATAAAATGATAATATTCCTGCAAGCTTACCAACTTCATACTGTACTAGAATTTCTGTCTTTTAGAAAATAGTGTAAATTATTGAATATCGAACAAAATTAACGATAGCCAAAGTGTATAAAAATTCAATATTTCAAACTAATACAACAATGATTTGTTTAGAAATTATTTTACTAAATTTGACCTAAAATATGAAAATATTATACCCTTTCACTTAAAGAATATTTTATTTATAAATGAATTATTACTGAGCATGAAGTTGGCAGTGAACTCAAGGTTTGCAACCATCTATAGTATGATTACAAGTAAATATACATTCTTTACACAATTTAACTTTCCGATATATTTATAGTAAAGAATAATGAAAGGTATTTAAAAACGCGTCGATCTCAGATTGAACTGCTATCTAAAAATCTCCATAACATTTTAAGGCATTCAAAATCTCTTTACACTAGAGAAACTTTAACAAATAAAGGCAGTTACTGAACTGCAAGAAAGACTAGCCGTCAGCTCTGGTGTATGAACTAATTTTCACAAAGCCGCTTCTCGCTTACATGCGATTTGGGCAATAACCAAATACGGACACACGTTTTGCTGATTATACACTTTCTGATCTTCCACCAGAACTCCAGGGCTTTCGCATCTTTCCTACTGTCAGTTCTCTGGCATTGTAACCTCATTACATACAAATCTGCTTCAACATCTTTTTCCATGAAGCACATGTTCTTTACCTGTTACCGTCAGCAGAAGAGAATTTGGCTAGCACAACAAACCTTACCTTATTATTAAAGTCTAGCTTTGCTGATATAGAATAAAAAAAGAAATGCGTCATGGAATGAGAGGAATTTTAAACTTTCAATATAAAAACACTATCTTTATTGAAATAATACATATTTGCGTTACAAGAATAAAAATGTGATTTTAATACAATCTGCAGAACAATTTAATCATGACAGATTTACTACATTTGGAAAGTAGTAATCAGAAACCAATTATTTGGGCCGAATGTTACTAACACTAGAATCAGAACTGAAGAACTTTGCATTTAATGAAGATAAAAGTTGAAACATCAGTATGAAATGCGTTCCGATTTGGAATTGTTTTGTATTAATGCTATCAGGTCAGATCATCAGGGTCATATGGGGTTATCTTTAGACAGTTAATATCAAAGGGAGACTATCCATTCTTCTGATTTCTTTTTAATTCTGAATTTAGCTGAAGAGTCACGAAAGCTAATGCTAAATTACACAGAACCCTAGGAGGGCACATGAAGACTTATTTTCAAGTTAACCTTGAGGAAAAGGAATGTTAAACTAACTATTATAATGTTTAAGTACAAGTTTATGTCAGTGTCTAAAATTAAAAAGTAGAATTAAAGGGACGCAGCTGCTTTAAAAGTACCCATTTTAAATGTGCTTTGGATTTTGTCATTTTATTAATTGTTCTTCAATAAGCGAGCCAGAAAAATTTACATCCTAAGTACACATAATGCTTATATTCGGTACCAAATTGATCTTGCTCTCAACATATGCTCAAAATATTTCATAAAAATACCAATGCATCATGCTTTGTGGCTAATCCATTTTGTTCATTTGTTATAAAATAGAATTTGTTTATTTTATTCTGATTAGATTTTTTGACTCCTTGTTATGGAGATGGAAAGAATCCGGGTACTGCAAATTATACAAGTCACGCGGAGTTCGAGATTGTCAACCCAATTCTAAATAGCACATATGACGTCATCCATAAACTATTCAGTGAGGTGAAAAAGGATTTTCCTGATCAGTATCTTCATCTAGGAATGGACGAAGCCTATCATGCTTGCTGGTATGTCTTAGAACAACAACAGCGTCAACTACATAGACGTTACACGTCTGTTACATTGCATTGAAAGTCTTTTTTCTTCTTCTGATTGTATGAAGTTTGAGTAATGTGATATGAGTTTTCTTTGAAATTGCTTTTTTGTCGACCACTGCATCTATGTTTTTGAGAGTCGCTAATGTTATGAGTGAAAACTAAAAGTTGTGTAACATTGAACAGATAAGTTATTTCCCTGGAATACAAAATGAAATAAAACATGTCTTACAGAATGGTAAATGAAGCAGTAAGTAGTCATGAAAGTTATATTAGAAGTCGAAGTCCAAAATTATGGATTATTCCAAATTAGTTACAATGGCATTCCGAAAGAAGTTCAATCCATTGTGCTGAAATGCCAATAGTCTTGATGTATCACAACGATATAGTCCGAACTATCTTTAAATTGATTGACATTAGTTAGAAAACCCAGCTACTGAATCTTAAGATCTGAAAACTTTGTAATTTCAGTTGAATAAATGAAATAGATAAATCTTCTTAATTGAACTGAATACAGATATTTGACTCCATTATGACTAGGATTGTTATATATACATGACACTAAGTTATCACAAACCTTTTCTGACTATATACATCTCATTCTCTCAGACAGGACAGACGTGAATATTACAGCTCTGTTGTGATAATAAGATTTTTAAAAAAAAAAGTAATTCCATCTATATATTTCCTGCAAGGTTTACTGCCCACGAGTATTATTATTATGGAAGAGGAATAAAAAGTCTTATTTAAAAACAGATTGGTGAAAACAAATTTCGTATTATTATTTATTTCCTTTAAAATTATTTCATGTCGGCCACTATTGCCATGTTTCGCCTGTTGCTAGGCTTTCCGCTAGCTGTTTATAGCTCGGCGCATTTTGATGTTATTGTTGTTGTTGTAGGGTTTAACGCCATTTTGCAGTACACGATAGGCTTCACATGACGGCAAGTATTATTGGTCGAGGAAGAACCCGGGAAGACCTCCGGAAATAACCATCAACCCACGAGAAGCTGCTGGCAAGCTTTCTCACGTAACTACATTAGCCGAATCTTAGACTTGAACCCACGCAGACAGAGGTGAGATGGCAGTGATCCGTAACGGAGAGCGCTTTAGACCACTCGGCTATTCGGGGCCCCCTCGGTGTATGACAAATATGCAAACATTTTGTTCTTTCAAATGAAGATGTTTATTGTTATTAAATCAGATCAAGACTGACAGTTAGATATAAAGAACGGAATGGGTCTTTCCGTACAGTCGCCTTATTGGGATACCATGCTAAGAAGTATGGGTAAACATTATGACGTCATATATATAAATGTTTTAGCATGCATCCATTCATAGTAATAGATACAAAGATATACAAATGTTGTAATGGTCATACAGACATAATAATAATAATAATAATAATAATAATAATAATAATAATAATAATAATAATAATGAGGACTTTGTATAGCGTCTAATCTTTCGAAGCTATAAGCGCTTTACACCATCTATAATGATATGACTACACTACAGAACAATAAATGACAAAAACGATGAAATTGGAAAACATAAAAACATGCTGAAGACATATAAGATACAAAACATTTTTAGGTCTCTAAGTTTGTCCCTGCAGACGAAGCAGGTGAGTTTTATGAGCACTCTTAAAAGTGTCTTTGTGTCTAATTTCAATGGGCTATTCGTTCCACATCACCGGGCCCTGGTATGCAAAAAGAATGTTGTCCATATTACTTCGTTTTCATAGTGGGAACAATGAGTATACAATTGTCAGAAGAAGAGCATAAGTATCTAGCTGGTGTATACACATGGGTGAGGCTGGATAGGTATATTGGACTGGAATCTGACAAGAAAACATAGCACAGAGAACAAATTTTGTGTTTGATTCTGTATCGAATCGATAGCCAGTGTAGGGTACAGAGCAGTGGTCAGGTGTGCTCTGATCGAGGTACTCTAAAGATGATCAGTGCAGCTGTGTTTTGAACTTTTGGGAGTAAATATTGTGACGAACCAGACAGAATTGAGTTACAATAGTCCAGTCTTGAAAGTACTAATGAACACACAAGTGTTTTAGTGACATCAACTGAAAGATATTTACGAATGGAACTGATGCGTCTGAGTTCAAGATATGCAGCATTGCATATGTTCATGACATGTTGGTGCAATGTGAGAGTACTGTCATGAGTAACGCCTGGGTTTCGTACTGACTGTGAGAATTTAATGTTGGTGTTGCTGATATTTATTGTCTGAGGTTAAGGATGTGAATGAGAAAGTCTTTGTGTTGTGATCAGAATAGCCTCAGTTGTATCATCATTCATCTGCAGCTTGTTACATGTGATCCTTGATTTCACATCAGAAATACACCTCTCTACTCCATGGATGGTAGCATCAACTTCAGTTGGGTTTCTAGACTTGTATATTTGGGTGTCATCAGCGTGGAATTGGTGCGACACAGGGTGATGATCTATGATACTTGAGAGCGGCTGAGTGTATAGAATGAAGAGAACAGGTCCAAGAACACATCCCTGTGCAACACCACAACATAGATCAACTGGACTGGAATGTATTCCATTTGCAGATATAATTTGTGTCCTGGTCACTAAGTAGGACTTGAACCACTATAAGGCAATATTCTGAATGCCGAATACATGCTGGAGACGCTGAAGTAATATATCGTGGTCAATTGTGTCAAATACTGCAGATAAATCTAGGAGAGTGAGGACTGTAATCTTTCCACTATCCAAAGCAGAGAGAATGTCATTAAATACTTTCAGAAGAGTAGTTTCCGTACTGTGGGAAGGGCGATATACAGACTGTACATTGGTTAAAAGACTATTTGAATTCGAATGAGATACAAGTTGGGTTAGAACAACCTTTTCTAAGATTTTTGATATGAATGGGAGATTAGAAACAGGTTAAAATGCTCCTAAAGGTTTTCGCTGAAATTCTGCATCATAACTGTGTGGTAACGAGTCAGTTGAAATTGTGCTGTCAAGCGAATCTTTAATGGTTTGTACTTTGTCTCGGAATAAATTTGCAGATAGGTCCGGAAGGTCTACTGGAGAGAAGGTTGTTGGAAGTGGTGTACATTTGTTCCTCGACATTAGTTTGTTAGTTATCTCGAAGAGCTTTTGCAGCTGAAACTCTCCGTGATCTTAGTACTGTACTCGGATAATTTGGCTAAATGGACTATGTTTGTAACGTTCTTTTTAGCGGCTTCATAGATTTGTTTATGAATAGTGAGTCTGGTGGAAAGCCAAAGCCTCTCTGCTTTTCGGCGATGTCTTTGAGCAGTGCGAAGCTGGTCCCTAACACTGCTATTCCATAGAGAACACTTTGTTTTATTGATACTCTGCATTTGGTGGCTGGGGCATGTTTTTCAAGCAATGAACGCAGGCATTTATCAAGTTGTTCCGCTGTTGGATGTAAGAAAGTTATTCGGTTTTTTCTTGGATGTCATGCATGAATTTGATTCTATTTATCATACAGAGGTTTCTCTTAGCAGCAAATAGAGGTGGAGGGTTAGGGACTGATACGTCGAGATGGCATACCATGCAGATGTGATCCGATGCTAGTTCGTGGGATACAAGGGTGGATTGCAGAATATTATCATCAGGTCTATCAAGAAACCAGTCTAAAATGTGACCAAGTTTATGGGTGGGTGTGTTAACTGACTTTAAGATTGAAAACATGAATGGAATCTAGGAGTTTTGACGTGTATGGTTTTCCAGGACAGTCAAAGTGAAAGTTGAAATCTCCAAGAATAATTAGGTTGCCATTTATTGAATTTCCATACTCCAGAAGATTTGGAAACTGCTCCAAAAAGAGAGGTTCAGTCAGCTTGTTTTCTTTACTAGGAGGAGGACGGTAGAGACAGAAAAATTGGACTGGCCTTTGTTCCAGTGTGAGCGTTGTTTGGACTAGTTCAAACGATGTGTGGCAGAAATTGAAGGTTGTGTTGTACTTAAGGCATTTGATCATGGAATTCTTTGTAATGATAGCAATTCCACCTGCGCGAGAGTTGCGAGGGAACGACTTGATTGAGTAATCGCTGGGTGTTAAATCCGCACATTTAGGTTTATCGCCTGATGATTGTAACCATGTTTTTGTCCGGAAGAAGACGTCGATATTCTGGTCGTTGATAAAATTAACTATTTATGTGCACCATCGATCGTCTAGATGCTCAGTAAAGTTCCTCCAAACCACCATCAAGGCGATTCAATGTGTGAGGATTACTGCACGTTTTCGTTTTTGTATTTACTTCACTGATTGTTGCACTAGAATATTGAATTTGACTGGTAGTGTTCAAATATCTATCACGGGAAATACAATACAAATGATGGCCACATAGCAAAATGTTGTTACATTGTTACGACTTTGTGCTGTTTAAGTAATGCAAAAGAAGTTAAACCAAAATACAAATTTTTAGAAATACTTTATTTGCATATAATACAAATTTAAATTTCAGAAGACAGTATTGTGAATTTAATGAAAAATAACCCTAACTATCCTATCACACTATCACAAGTCCAATAGAACAGAGTATTCCGAATGAATTCCTACAGTGTCGAATATCCTGATGTACCACAGTTGTATAATCCAAATGTATTTGAGTTCTAAATAACCCCCAAATCAATGAGCATTTTTAAAATTATAATGAATAACTTAAATTATTCCTTTCAGATGATATATGAACACAATTATAAATCCTGATCGTAGATTAACAAAGGCTGATTTTAAACAGAAATGAATACCTCTTTACATCTTAGTGTTGCAGCACGATCCGGGATGAAGACACTAAAAGCAAATTCGTGAACAAGAGCTTTATTGAAAAATTAAATCAGTCACCATACTCGTGCGCATAATGTCCACAATGGATTTTTAAAAATGATGCACAATGGATTAAGCTGATGAAAGGAAAACTAAGATTGTTTTTAACTGGAACGAATAATAAACATTTAAGTTAAACAAGTAATGAATAAGAACTAATCCGCATGAATTATGACAAAATATTATTGACTTATGATGAATCTATCACCATGGATGGTAAATGTTTAGAAATGAACACAAACGGTATTGTATCTACCACTAATGGTATCTACTAATTTACACAACACATACGCGATGATTTTTCACCAAGGATGGATAAAGTATGGGCTATGTACAAATACGGATATTATTTCATCCAGATGTAGATTTTACACGCAAATATTAATAGTCTATACATTTTGACTTTCACTCAAATAGTGATACTGAATACATTTACAAAAAGCGGAAAAAAACTATTGCGTTCACTTGACGACCACAACATACTTTTGCCCCACCACCCTGTTCGATGATCAAACAGCCACTCGCATAACCTGCCACTTGTAGCCTGGCACAGGATCGCAAATGAGCCCTGTTTGTTCATTGCAGACAGTGCCGGATTAAACCATGTGGAAGCCCTTAGGCAGATCTTAAGCAGTTGAAGTCTTGTGGTCCCCGCCTCGCTAAATTATCTATTACTTGGATCCGTTGTCGTGGGGCCCCTAAAAGGCGCGGAACAGATAGGTCGGTGCCTGGTCGGCCTATTGGGTAATCCAGCACTGATTGCAGACGCGTTAATCCTGCCGTTTTGATTTCTCAACCTTTCAGCCCAGGTCACCATCGACAGCAGAATAGATAGCACAACAACCCATTGCCACGACTCTGCATCCAAGCTATTGGCTCTACAGCTAAAATAACACCTCCATTTAATAAATGTGATATGTTAATGGGAATGCTTTGATTTGATATGTGTTTTCAGGGCAACAAATCCAGATATCAAAAACTTCATGGCTTCGAAAGGTTTTGGGTCCAATTTCACTCTGCTAGAACAGTACTATATCAGAAATGTCATGGCCATCGTCAAGAGTTTGTCGACTAAAATCATTATATGGCACGATCCAGTCGACAACGGAGCAGAGGTAAATACATTCATAATTAATTAACTTCTTCTAGATATACTAGTTCTGTCATTATGTGAAGTATCATCCCATACAATATTTCAAGTGAGAAATGCAAGAGTAGCGATGTAGGTGTTTTGGAAGCTAACCTGCTGCCATTCGCTCGAGACGCTTTTACATATAGCGCCAGGTCGAGTCTGAAAACAGTGTGTCAATATATCAAGACTTATCGGACCCACCTTCCCCTTTGATGCAATAAAAACATCGCAATCAACCTGAAAATAAAACAAAACAAGAAAACAAAGCATTGTAAAACACAGAAACACTAGAAGGTAGAAGTAACGTCTAGCTAAATGACCATCGTAACAAATTAAGACAATAGTAAACAAAATGACTAACTAGCTTGATCCTGTATTCCCTGAGAAATTAAATTAGTAAGTTGGTTTGACTTTCAGCCAGACCTGTTGATATATTATCAAACTTACCATTTGGTTAACTCAGAGGCGTAGCGAGGGGGGGGGGGGGGGGCGGTGGGTACATATGTCCCCGGGCGCCAAGATACAGGAGCGCCAAAATGAGGCTTGCAACGTTACATTATAAAAAGAAAACAAGGGTAATAAATCTGTCATAAGATCGCTGGGGCGCCAATTTTATAGTTTGTCCCCGGGCGCAAAATATCATCGCTACGCCTCTGGGTTAACTAACTGGAATAATAACTAGTGAAGTAATGTAACTTACAAACTGTGTGACTGACTGACCATACAAATAGCCAATGATGCTGATAAATCAGCCCCACGCCTCTTATGATATTGATTGGGGGATTCAGGGACTGAATTGGCCTACTCATTTAAACCTGCGAAATTCCGCCGGCAGTTTTTCTGCACTCATCTTTGTACATTTGATACACTAAGTGTGTTTCTTGCGGCCTTTGAGCTACCCTCAGTTAAAGGGCTCTTTTTGCGATATGCATATAATATTTCTGGATAAAAACCAATGTTTGTTGAATTATAAATATGTGTGGTGTGGCAGGATTTGTTATGCCGCCACTGTTGTAGGTGTGTTATTATGGTTGCGGTGGAGTGCGCTGAATGTATTATTTAAATTACTATAGAAGTCCCACACATGCTCGAATTTGTAGGAAATGAAATTAGTGATAGAGAAAGGTGAAAGGTAAAGCCTCGAGCCCCAATCAGCAATTATTGAGTACTCAAAAAGGTGAAATTCAAATGAATAACAATTTAATACAATTCAATAGTCAAATGATAATAATTCCCCAATTACCTTGCTTCCTCTAGACCTATTACACATCATTTAATTTATAGAGTGAGATAGCTTTTCCACCTGCCATTTTTTTCTACTCGTATGAATCTCTCCTATCCCGTAAATTTCTTCTCTCCTTCCGGTTCTTCTCCTAACTCCTTCTCATCCTTGACTACGCCTTCTCCAATTTCTCCTCCTCGACTCCTTTTCCGACTAGCCTTTGATTCACAATCGACTTCTTCATTAGTCTTTATTCTGTCACCCTCCTTGAGTAAACTTTACCGGAAGTCTGTCCCCTAAAAACTTCCTGTGAAAACACAAATACGTTAGCATATTTCCTCAGCCATCTCGTCTCACACTAACCAATAATCAATCATCAGATAAATGCTATTACATTTTCGGTCTCGCGTTCGTGCATATCGAAATAACCATACATTCTTGTATGGTAAACAACATTATAATAAAAGGACGGTATCAGCTACTTTTCAAAAAGACATCAATAAATTGCGTCACATTAGTATGTGTGTGTATATATATATATATATATATATATATATATATATATATATATATATATATATATATATATATATACTTTATCTCATTATACTGAACAATATCACAACAATCCGAGGCATTTATGTACATTACACTCCTACAAAGTGTACACAAATATTCAAATATATATTCTCTGTATATCCTTACATGCATATTAATCAATTTTGCACACTGCAATCATTTTCCAAAGTTACAATTTAATTCAACAGTTGCAACCTTCCGAATATCACATGAATAAATACACTACTGCGAATTACAATATTAATCCCGACTACGAGCTAGCGATCCACACAATTCTTTACATAATCATAGCTAATTTCTCACATACACATGTAAATTAAATATCACAAAGGATATTTTACTTACTAACGATTCTAATAATGAAGTACACATCCTGCACATAATTACATTTACAATGCCGTAATATTATGCAACAATCGAGCAAATAACTTACTGATCTTTACGAAGCTTTGTTTTTGATGTCATACAATATATGATTTTCGATAAAATAGATAAGTAGATTATCACCATTACCGTGATTATCCGTGATTGTGATTCTCGCCTGTTGTATAACTTTGTACACAATTAGCATATTTTTAAAACACCAATTATCCGGAAACATCAATATACAAATATTTTGTCCTGAAAATCCATCGTTAGGATAATACATTATAGTCAATTATGATTTAAATGTTTGATATGATCTGGTGGTAGTCAGTACTAAATAATAATCTCGACAAACTACAAACAATTAGCTTTCTGCTGTATAATATAAATTTCATCTTTCACAGGTCGGAAATGATACTATAGTACAAATTTGGAAGGACGCTGCCTTCGATCCCAATAAATTTCAATCTGGGCACGAGTATTTATCCAAAGTTGTCAAAAAGGGCTACAAGACTCTTTTTTCTGCCTGCTGGTATTTGAACTATATCAGTTATGGTCAAGACTGGAGAAAGAGATACGAGTGTGAACCATTGGACTTTGCAGGTCAGTTCGTGGCTTCAGCCGCCTTCGCTACTTCATTCATCCCTTTATCAATGGGATCAGATTTTAATTAGGCCCAGTTTTAAATTAGATGTTATTAAGGAAGGTTGCTCTTCGAATAAATCTGTATGGTTAGTCGGTCTTTGTAAATACATGATGCAAATTTACGAATCGTTGAATGAGGCGGTTCTACGTAGTTTTTGCAAGGTATTAACTGAAAGATACGAGATATAAGAGGTCTGAAAGTTGATCAGCTATCAACTAATGCTATGTAGTCTACTGGGTTATTTACAAACTTCTATAAAGTGTTGTCCTATTATTTAAAAACTAATATCCACAAACCTTGACCATGACGACAAAATGTGTTACAAACGTTACCTACCGTTTCCAGTCTAACCAGACTAGATGGACACTCAGTTGATAGTATTCAATTGTCTTCTGTTGCTCAGATAAATATACCATCAAGGAAAATTGCTTCTTAAGTACATGAATTTTATCATACTGAATTGCATACTAAGACTTTCGGGCCAAAATATAAACATATGTATCTGTTAGCATGTATGTATACGTCTGTATTATCGATCAGTCAAATGCTATTTCTAAATTTTCAAATGAATTCTTGTGGATTTTGTAAGCTGTCACACACTCTAATGTATTGAATTTGTTTTATAAAAGAATGATGTACATTTTAAATGATTCATTACTTTAAGCTCGTCACCACATAAAAGTCCTATAGCTTATTCTGGTGTTCATATTGTTGGAATCTCTAGATTTCATGCATGACAGGAACATGATGTCTTATGGTTAAAAAGTAGCCGTGTCTGAAATGGTACAAACCATATTACAATACATACTTGAGAAAAAACAGCATACTTTTTTTGTAGCGGCAAGTGACATATAATGAAAGTTCATCGTATGAAACCTAGAATGTATAGTTTTTTCAACATTACTTTTAAAATAATGAAACATACAAATTCTACTAGTATATTTTCAGATATTATCAAAATGATACATGCCTCCATACATACACACACACACACACACACACACACACACACACACACACACACATATATATATAAACAAAACAATATATATATATATATATATATATATATATAAACAAAACAATATGTATATATATATATATATATATATATATATATATATGTATATATATATATATATATATATATATATATATATATATATATATATGTATATATATATGTATATATATATATGTATATATATATATATATATATATATATATATATATATATATATATATATATATATATATATATATATATATATATTTTGTTTTGTTTAAAGGAACTGAGGATGACTACAGTCGAGTGATTGGAGGAGAAGCCTGTATTTGGGCAGAATACGTGGACGAGACGAACTTATTGTCTCGCTTATGGTAATTAGCAGCTTCAATATTTATAGACAGAACTTCGATCAATTGTTTAATCGATTACCATTATGAGTTTTCAACTACTTCTTTCATCTGAAATTACAGTCGATATAAGAAGCGATGTTTTACAAATTAATCTTGTTGAGATGAGGCTTTAAATTGTGTATTTTGTCAAAACACAAATGATTATGCGTACGATAACGAAAATAATTTTTTATTTTTTGAAACACATTTTATGGGCGGTTGATTATTTGGAGTGGGGTAACTCGAAACCTAACTGTTGTATCTGACAGACTTGAATACCTAAGATCTTTAAAAAAAAGATTTTTTAAAGTTAACTGATAATGAGTATAGATCTTCACTTTTTTATATCCACATTCCAACGTAAGTATTTGTATGACTTTGGCAGGCGTACATTCTAGCTCGGCAGCAGACGGTGTATCCATATTTCGATTGTCACTTATATTCAGTTTTCAATCAACACTGATTAACGCTTAAATTATGTCGTTTTCAAACACTACTGTGATACAATGTCTATTTAAAAATTATATTACTGTATTTAAAAGCGATGTTTTAAGTTTTCTAAAAGTGTTTACCATTTGTCGTATAATATTACAGGTAGGTAGACACTACTGTTTGGGTGATAAATATCAAGTGGTCATTTATGTTCAGTCACGTACAGCTTCCATAATTCATGCATAAAACTATTTATGAAAACGTTAATACATGAATACTACTTTTTGCGGTTTGCAGTTCGTTTTAATGCATTTCCTGATATCACCTCATTGATTGCATAAAGACACAATAGGAGGTCTAGAGTTCACACACTTTAAGTTCTAAATATCTTGATGTGTGTGTGTGTGTGTGTGTGTGTGTGTGTGTGTGTGTGTGTGTGTGTGAGAGAGAGAGAGAGAGAGAGAGAGAGAGAGAGAGAGAGAGAGAGAGAGAGAGAGAGAGAGAGAGAGAGAGAGATTTGGATTATTAACGTAGGTTTTAAAAATTCAGTCATATCGTTTCGATGCGGTGTGGCAGTATATAGTGATGTCTAGTACTGGGCCGCAGACATGTAGCATGATGTCCCACCCAGTCACATTATCCTGACAACCAGTCCTAATAGCTTTTAATGCTGGACGCCTAGCGGGGCATCTGTCAGTCTTAGTATCATTTTTTATATCCATGGAATGAATCGGCCGGGTTTGAAACCGCGACGTCCCGATAATATGGGCCTGAATAACACACATCAAGGCTGATATAACTGCTAAGCAGAAAAACGAAAGTAGTTCCAAAATTTATAAGTGGTATAGGTAAATGGGTGATGAAAAGGTGGCCCAGAAAATTCAACCCCATGAGTCGACGATGGACTTTTCGTATATTGTTCGAGAGGCACAACCCAGGCACATTTGGTGAAGACATCGACGACCGTCATGAGATAGTGTAATCTCTCATTGCGACGAGATTTGCCGACCATAGATCATCTGCGATGGTTCCTATGACTGCGCCTTAGCAAATGCTTGCGTACGGGTGTATGCAGTTCTTCTGCCAACAATGACATGGCTGGAACAAAGACGCTCAACAAATGTTTAGTGCCAATGATGCCACGCACGAAAGCTCGATCTAAACGTTCTCTGAAGTTTTTAGGTTTTAGTTCTTTTAAGTGGCTTAGCATGACTCGATCGTATCCCTGGTTATGGTCGGGATGATCTCGGTAAAATATATCGTGTTGCATCGCGATGGCATCGAAATCTATGTAAAATTATTGACCGTGTTCATCCAGTTGTTGTAGTGGATTCCACGATGCAGTGTATTTATATCCTAGCAGTGTCCATCCTCCACGAGATTTACGATAAGCTCACGAACGTCTACGGCTCCCCCCCCCCGACAATGTGTCGTTGTCCGCATCATTTGCAGTCTCCAACACATATATTTATTTATACGTGAAGGGTTTCGCAGCTCGTGTAGGGTTCGCAGTGTCTACAATGAAACACATTGAATACAGATCATCTCTACTTTTAGTCCCTATCTCATGTTGGTTGATCAATTGTGATGTTTTGGAACCATTAAGACATTATGACAATTGTATCATATTTAAAGAGTTCTTATTTTTTTTTTACTGAACTATTTACATTTGTTATCCTAATCTATTTAATTAAAATATAATTATGTTTCATTGATATATTCGTTTTTTTATAAGGATTAGCTCAATTTTCCAACGTAATCGATTGGATGGAACAATTTCGTTTATGTCATGCTATAAAAAGGTTTGCATCCACCGTCAAAAGCCATATGGAAGTAAAGCTGAATATATTTCCGGTCAAACTAGCCAAACTACACCAGAATTACATGTACTGGCATGTACTGGCATTTAAGGGAAAGACTGGTTGATTATCATTCTGTATCCGAAGCAGAATTTGTAAAATAAAAATAGTAAATAAATAAAGAATAAAACGAAATCAATATTACAAAATATTACAAACAATGTCATTTTCCAAAATGCGCAATTTCTCTAACAGGCACATAATTATTTATTTATTACATTAATGTGAGTGCAGGAAATGCATAGTTGGGCCACTTTTAAATAATGTAATCCATCTTTTTAAGGCCACGAGCGTCTGCTGTAGCAGAACGATTGTGGAGTCCTCGTCTCGTGAGAGATACAGACAGCGCCGCCTTTCGTCTCGACCAGCAAAGGTGTCGTATGCTCAGGTAACTGCTTGCTATAGAACTTTGAAAAATAACACTATTTCAAGCTCAAAACTGAAATTAACAATCAATGGCAGAATTCAAAGTAAAATGTGAGATAAACAGAATGGAGAAACAGTAGCTGTTAATAATAACTGTATTTTAAAAAAGCTACCACTGAATAATCGGATTAACGATATATTTGGGGATAAGTGAACAAGTATAAATTCATGTAGGCAGATAAAAGCCAAAATAAAAAGAAAGCAGTAACAAAAGCCTAACAATCAAGCAAATGAGATAGAGTGCAGGCAGGCGAGACAGGCAAATGAATAAGTAATCATAGCTAATTTACTTTCAGACGAGGTATTCCAGCGGAACCAATTCTGAATGGCTACTGTGAGCAGATTGATAGGAAAGCTGATACAAATCCCACTGTATCTGCAGCCAAATGTACCAAGGCCACCATGCTGTGTTTTGCATTTTTTATTGTGATGAATATTATATGACTGTAAAACAATTAACAATAAATCCAAAGGAATGATATAAACTTTAATTTTTCAAAATATTTATGATTATACGTAATATAAACACCATGAACGTGATTTTACAAACATTTTTGTAAAACACGTTTCAATGACGAGGTCACAATTTAAGTATTTATCACCTTTAAACCGAATGGCTATGTTAATATTAAAATATTTTAAACCAGTGTTATGCCTAATACTGAATATGATTGATGTATCTAATACTGAATATCATTGGCATAACTAATACAGTATATCACAGGCGTACCTAATACTGAAGATCATTTACATACTTAATACTGAATATCTTTGGCATACCTAATACTGAATATCATTGGCTACCTAATACTGAATATCATTAGCATACCTAATACTGAATATCATTGGCATACCTTATACTGAATATCACTGGCATATCTAATGCTGAATATCATTGACATACCTAATATTGAATATCATTCATTTACCAAATACTGAATATCACTGGCATAGCTAATATTGAACTCCTACATTGTGTATAATCAATTCGGAATAAAATATAAAATGACCAACAATTTAGTCTAATTTACCAACACAGCTTTATAATTTTCATTTGGGCTAGTTTTAGAAGAGATATAAACAAGTCCCCATTTTGTTACTAAAAATTACTTTTAATACTATAGAAAAGTTTAAATAGCCCAGATCCACTAGTCAGCAATGTTGATGATCTAGGAATATTAACAACTCAAGATGAAAACTAAAACAATTCATTAAAATAGAACAAATGTATTCAATAATTTAATTGATTAATTTCTCCTTAGCAAGTTTGTTTGAATAAATACAATAAATGACCTATAAAGAGTTGACAATTATTATTTCATCACGTGAACTTAATGGTCTTAAGTGAGAATGTCAATCACTGTCTTGCTCTCGTTTCTATTTGGCACTTCCGACTCCGTTGCTCAGACACTTCCGGTGCTAACTACCACGTGCTCCATCCGGCACTGCACCTCGACATAAACTGCTGACGTCACAAAAAGCGTCTAACATGGGCTCTGCACGTCTCCCACCTTGTCTCCGATCCTTGGTGTTGAACTTCAACACCCACCAGAAAAGCTTTATGTAGAATTATAAGGGAACTATATTCTTGTCTCCAACTCTAATCTTAGGAAAATTCACCAAACTCACACAGACCTTTCATGTGAATAATGGAATAAATTAACAGGTCAAAGCACGTACTCAAATCATAATATATCATACACGCTTTGGTCTATAGTAAGTGTGATATAATAATAGTATTATTAACGGGTTCTAATATATACATACACATTCCTATTTATTAACTTCTCGATATTGTAAACTATCATCATCAACAGCAATCATACGCGTTTCACACCCTACAAATTATAAATAAAACTTACAAATATACAAATACCTAATTATGTGTGCTTCATTCAAACAATAACTAATTCTGCAAAATTAACTATATATACATACTAATAATTAACTATATACTAATACTAATACATACTAATAATTAACTATATGCTACATTACTATATGTTGATAATTCAGCTATACGTAGAAGATTTCATTTGCAATAAACTAACTGTGTGTAATAATGTATGAATCTTACAACACCTATTTATGAAAGTAATACAAATATTCCGGCGAAAATATGTTACCTTAAGAAGCCTTTGTTCGCGAAAGCAACATCTAGAATTCCAATTAGAATTTCCTTCTATCCTTTGACTATTATACCACTTTTGCCACTCGAAGTACAGTCAAGTCGCTCTTAAATTTCCTATGATCCGCCCCTGGCGTTTCACACACAATTGAAAATGTCCGAACATAAGTGGCTTGCCTGTTTAGAATCCGCCCTAGATTTTGATCCTTCAATTTTGACTGTATACGGTCTGGTCTCTTTTAAAACTGCCATCACTGATGGATTGCAAAACAAACATCCTAGTCTCTACTTTGTCATACTGGTTATAAAATTTCCATTTGAACTTATCCCTGACAAGTCGTTGCATAATGGTTAAACAACATACAGGCAGTTCTTGGTGTCGAGAACCGGGTCCATAGTTGTAATCTTACCTAGTACATATTGACATTAATAACAAAGAGAGTTGGACGAAATAACTATAAGAATATATACATGAGGCATCTGCACATTTTCTCAAAAACTGATGATAACACTCCTGACCTTGTCGATGAATAATGATAATTAGGGCCAAAATTATTAACCATGTATATATATATATATATATATATATATATATATATATATATATATATATATATATATATATATATATATATATATATATATATATATATATATATATATAGATATATATAGATATATATATATATATATAGATATATATAGATATATATATATATATATATATATATATATATATATATATATATATATAGAACTGCCTGTATGTTGTTTAACCATTATGCAACGACTTGTCAGGGATAAGTTCAAATGGAAATTTTATAACCAGTATGACAAAGTAGAGACTAGGATGTTATATATATATATATATATATATATATATATATATATATATATATATATATATATATATATATATATATATATATATATATATATATATATATATAAAAATCTTGCAGTTATAAACGTTCGACATTTTGACAAAAACGTTTGACAAATCATGAATAATATGTTATTAAAAGTGAAACTGGTGATATTTCCTTGTCGTTCGCCGACCTCCTTTCAATTAAGGGTCTTTTGCTGTGCACGGTACCTGTATAATCAGCCAATGATTGAATTGCAAACTAGTCTTGGTGGTGAAGAATTGGAGTATATGTTACTGTTTAATCCTGCACTTTAGGAGAAAAATATCAAGCTAAAGTTCAGTCAAGTGCAACACCCACTATTCAGGTTTGTACGTTATCTAAATTGATTGCAACATAATGATAATTTTTTTGAAGAAATTGAACAAATGGTCCTAGACGGTCGTAACAATATGCTTTGAGTATACAAATACATAATTTTAAAAAAATCTGGTTACTAACACCTCTTTAGGTTGCAACATTGCCATGGAAAATATTTCGTTTGATTAAGCAAATGTATCTGTGCCTTATCTGTTAATTTTAACAACTTTTAAAGTTATATTTCTCCCGGAGAAAAGGAGAATATCAAAGTACACAAAGTACAGCAGCAGAAATAATTAACTCTGACATTGTTAACTACAACGATGTGAGTAAGACAAAATTATCTGTTTCTTCCTAAGAGTAAGTATAATTATTTAAATGAAAATCTGCAGTTAGTTTGATTAGTTTTCGAGTTGGTGGCGTCACATTTGCTAGTAGATTAAAACAAAAGTATGGAAGGCCATGTAGAATATCTTTCCCAAGGAAATGTCATCTTAACACTCTATCAACGAAAAGAATACGTCTACACACACACACACACACACACACACACACACACACACACACACACACTTTAACAGATGGACATTGGTTTTACTCCCTTGTTACTCTGTGGAGATCATTTAGAAAATTGCAAATATTAATTAGTCCGAAATATTGGAAACAGTGCAGCTTAAGTGTAGAGGGGTGTACTATATTTGTCGATTTCTGCGACACCTTATCTGGAATTCCATTACAATAGCAGATATTCATTTTAAGAAAAGATAAAGGATATATTTAGCTTCATTTTGTTTGGCAGTGCATCGATTCTTGAGTTAGCTCATATAAAATTATAAGAGATTCCAAATTATCACTGTCCCTAAATCTGGAGCCAGTCCATATTATTCGCGGAGAAGACGATAGAGCTTGCAAAATTTATTAAAAGCCAATGTTTACTACGAATCGATACTGTGGAGAAAATACGAAACTAGCAAAGGTTCACTAGACACTCTTTAAGCTGTCTGAACACATGTGAGATGTATCTTAGCTGGACACCGAAGAGAGATTAACAGAGCGATTACTCTCAATGCTCTCGATGCTGTTAACATTAACATGAAAGGAGTTTTGTGTTGTTAGTCTTGATATTTTATAAGTGTTCTTTAACTCTAAAAGTTGAGATCAAATAATGCGGAGCAGTTATAACAAGGAAGAAAAAACCTATCAACACTCTTCAATACATCAGATAGATTGTCAGCCATATGTGAGGAAGAATATTCTTGTATTTCATGACATTTAAGAATGGCACTTGGCTGACAATGATGCTTTAACATTAGGGTCTCCTTTCGATGGCACTTGGCTGACAATGATACTTTAACATTAGGGTCTCCTTTCGATGGCACTTGGCTGACAATGATACTTTAACATTAGGGTCTATTTTTTATGGCACTTTCCTGACAATGATACTTTAACATTAGGTTCTCCTTTCTATGGCACTTGGCTGACAATGATACTTTAACATTAGGGTCTCCTTTCGATGGCACTTGGTTGCAATGATACTTTAACATTAGGGTCTCCTTTCGATGGCACTTGGCTGACAATGATACTTTAACATTAGGTTTTCCTTTCTATGGCACTTGGCTGACAATGATACTTTAACATTAGGGTCTCCTTTCGATGGCACATGGCTGACAATGATACTTTATAATTAGGGTCTCCTTTCGATGGCACTTGGCTGACAATGATGCTAAATAACATTAGGGTCTCCTTTCTATGGCACTTGGACAACTTTGAAAAATTATCATTTGAATGACACTCTGAATAAAAGGTAATTTAACATGTGACTGGTACTCTGACCTCTAAGTGAATTTAACATGGGAATGGCATTTTGGACACAATAGGAAATTAAACAGGGATATGAAACTCTAGACCCAAACAGGAATTTAACATGGAATTGACACTCTAGATTCAAACGGGAATTTAACAGCGGAATGGTATTATGGAATTTAACATGGTGGGGTTTTCAGATCTCTAACTGCAAACTTAATGTGTGTGTGTTTGTGTGTGAAATTTGGATGTTTCAATCATATCGTCATGATTTCTGCAGTGTTGCAATTTATAATGATGTCTAGCACTGTGGCATCATCTTCCACCCAGTCACAGTATCATGACACCAGACCAAACAGTCCTAACATTAAGCTTTTACTGCTGAGCGTCCAGCGAAGCAACTGCCAGTACCATCTTTATAAACCTTTAATATGACTCGACCTGGGTTCGAACCCGAGATCCTCCCGCCTAGAGGCAGAAACCCTAACCACTAAGACAATGCAGCGGTCTGAAAACGTAATTTCTTAAAAGTAAATAGGTTTCACGTGTGCTTTGACTTATCACTACATACTGATTAACTATTCAGCACCCAGTAAAACAAAACAAAACAAATTTTAAAAAAAAATCAAATTTATACACATCCGCTGATAAATAAAGGAAAATAAACGATCCTTTCTTTAAGTTCCTCCCCATCTTCTTTTAAAGGTATCATTCTCTCTGATAACCCTTAAGTACCTACTAGTAAAGTCTTACTGGAGTACTATAATGCTTTGATGAAGAAAATACACAAAATAGTATCAAATCTAACTTTATGTTTTCACTCAGAATTTCACATATTTTAATTAAGTAGATACCGCATTTGTTTTCATAATGTCAATACTATCGTCTTTCTGATGAGGTAATACATATTAATCAAAACATCCCTGTTGTCGTTGGGAAGTAAACAGGTACCCCTTGGGTTCATGAACAATGAATGTTGTCTGTGTTGATGACTTCAGCATGACCGTCTGTAGAATATTTTAAGAAGACGTTAATATTCAACACACATCTCTGGATTCCTTTTACGGATTGCAGGTCACAGGGTAACGAAGGTCCAAGATATTTATTTTCACAGGTAATATTTGATAATGAGTTTAAACTTTATTTTATTCGTTAAAAGATTTGCAAAGCTAGTCATTGAACGGGTTCAGACTCTGTTGCAAGAGAGGTTTGACTTGTTTCGTCTACGTAGAAGTCAACGTAGGGAGGGTCTATTCATATGTCTTAATACCATTTTATACCTGCCGAGATAATTTTTCTTGATATCCGGTTTTTGTTTTTGTTATTCATAATTAGACATTTGTTGTCTTGCACTTGTCTAGGATGATCAATTTGAGAACCAAAAATGTTCTATGATCAGGTGTGTAATTTGTTTAGCCAAAGAGCTAGCAAAACAGAGTCTTTTTTCATTACAAGATGACTGTGTCTTTTTCTTGTTCACGTTTGGTCAGAGACTGTGGATCAGGTTCGAAAACAGCATCCTCTGCGTCTACGTCCATGATTGTATGGTTCCTTATATCTCTTTTTCAAAGCAGTTCACACTGTGATCGTTGGTAAAGTAATCCGCTACTAATTTGGTTCCTGGACTGGTTATGCTGGTGTGGATGACATAGGCTTAACGATCGTCAGGTGTTCGATTCAAAAAGTTAATATTTACCATACACCACAGGATTCCATGAAGCCGTTTAGAAACAACGAATAAGAAGATAATAAAATTTCCTAGGTAATCATTTTTTTCTTTATCTTATGTGTTTTCACAGGTAAAAACAAGTTATCAATTCACGCCTGACATTTTGCTAGAAAGTTTCTGTTCAAGTAAGTCCATGAACCACGGGCAATCTACTTACATTTTTGCAAGAGAACTTTGATGCTTTTGGTCTCCCGACGAATCACGGGTATAGGGAATGGTGACGAACGTCATTACACCACTTTCTCAAAAAGTTCTCTTCTGGTATAAGTGTCCATATGCCTTTTCTAGATACTCGTCCAACCTTTCTTCTTGACTAATCATCGTATATTGTTGTCGTGCTATTTCAGACTATGATGGTCCGTTTAACCCATAACAATATTCTCTAGTGAGACCTGTAATTCCTTCAGCTAAGTTCCAAGAAAAGCAGAAGACTTGAATGATGTTCTTGTTCTGGCCATCTTGACATCATGACAGTGTTTTGTTTTATATCTTATTCACTTGTTGTCTAAGAATGTTGTAGTATTTTATCTGGCTCAAAAACATATTCATTGCAAATCTCTATAGAGATGTCGTACTCAGTCATTTCTAATAAGTTAGAACCGAATTTCTCTAAAATTGTTCATTTTCACGCTATTGTCAAATCCTGTACAAGATGACGTTTATCGTATTATCCAGAACAAACTGTAGTTCCAATGAAGTTCCACAGATATATAAGGTGGAAATGCCATTGGTCGCTGGAGTAAAATGAAGTCTCTACAAAGCATACACTCACACATAATCGTCGTACGATATGCCATGTCGGTTGTTGGTACCTACCTGTCACGTGGTTTCAAATATTGACATGTAAGATATTAAGTAATTCTACTGTGCAAAAAACTCAAAGAATTTAGTGCACAACGTTTGGCCATTTCGAGTGGATTCTATTTTGGACACATAGAAGTGTTGGAACTCGGAATGATTGAGATGGATGGATCCTTTGTTGAGGGCAGCATTACTGACGATGCCAATGATCGAACGTTTCGGTACCTGTCCTTGGAAAAAATGGTCTCTTCGATGGACTAAACTTGACGCTTGTTCATTCTGATGTCGTCGAGTACAACATCATAGGAAACATGGCTGTCCAGTTGCTTTCAGAAAGTATATTTTGCATAGATGAAGGAGGAAACACATATCACTTTCACGTTAAAAATGGTAACATAATTAACAATTGTGTCTATTTTGAAAAAATGAGAAATGTTTTTTGGATATGCCATTTCACTTTCCATCTGCCGATCTTTGAATATTTTAAAGATTATATTTTCCTTCACATCCAAGCCTCTGTTGGGTTTTCATTAGTTACTAACTCTGGGGTGTTCGTCATTGTAAACGGTGAAATCGTTTTATACGTATAATTCGCAAGTTGTAAACAAATATTAAAATTTTAAACTCAAACATTTAAATGTATCAGGAGATTTGTTTCTGTCCTCGCTAACTTAAGTAAAATTTGTTTATTAATTCTTCTTATAAAACCGATAATAAATCAGAAACTTCCTACTAAGTTTTTTAAAACAGTTTTCCCCAAAACGATTGTGCACGTTTTAAATTTGAAGAAATTTCTGTTTAATTATCGATAATTTGTATTTTCCGTTTACAAATTTAAATATTACATTTTCTGTCTCTGCCATGTTTAAATTTTTATCCATACTATTTTCAGTCTCTGCTAACATCGGTATGAGTTGTATAAGTTTGGCACCACTTTCAGCCTAATCCACCGTTGTTTTGTTTATAAATTTTTTGCGATGTTTTTTCAGGCTAAAATCCGTGACAGATCGGAAGTTTAGTACTACTATAGTCTAGGCCATTGGCAGCATTCTACAAACATTATGTACTTCTGAGAGAGTGACAGGTATAAGACAGTATCAACTTCCAGAAGTGCAGCGAATTAATTGCAAAATATATAAAACGTGAAACACGTTATTGGCTATTTCTTTAAATACTGTCTGAAAGACCAAGTCTTATACTTCATAACCCAAATTACACCCATCAATCATGCATCAAAATATGGGAATTAAAAGCTAATTTATCAAGAACTGAGATGTACAAGGCCAGGGTAAGGAAAATTCGGGCGAATTATTTTTCTTTAATTATCTAAACCTATGCAAAATGCGCAACTGTAGAGTGCCACCATTATAATCTTATATTCCGGATTTGTATAGCCTCTGCTACAGCCAGGTACAGTTCTTATGCTTTTAACCTGGTCCAATTTTTTTAAAAATTGTATGGATCTGTTTACTTAATTAAAGCGATAGTGTAACATCTGTACAATATCTGCAAATTTACTGACACCTCCAGCATTGATCGGAAGTATCGGTAGTGATCTGTACTTAAATCTTGTCTATATAAATATACACACTAGGCAGCGGGTCACTTTGTCTTGATGATATAGTGTGGGGTGTTAGATAGTCGATAAAGGAGTATCGGTCAGTACACATGGCGTATTGCTGTTATAGTGTGGGCTGTTGGATAGTAGATGACGGATTATTTGTCACTACTTACGGGGTGTTGGATAGTATGGTGTGATGTGCTAGTTTGTGGATGACAGAGTATTGGTTAATGCACGATGGGTGTTTATGGTATAATGTAGACTGCTGGACAATATATAAACAATTCTAACATTGCCATTCCCATTTGACATCCATAAACACTTTTGACCCTATCAACATTTTGGCCCCATAAAACCTTTTTCTCTATAAACACTCTTGACCCCCAAATAGAGCCTGCATTTACATCAATGGGTCACTTAAATATCGAATTTTTCTTTGAACAACTAAAGAAGGCTTTATAAGACCCCAAGAGGCACACGTTACTAATTACGAGTCCTTGCATAAATGTCATTAAAGTGGCTAAAGGTAGCGTCAATCGTTGCGTCCATTATTGCTATGTATTGATGCTGTTTACCTATGCCTGTGAAATTAATACATTATTCTAATACAATTAAATAGATTATTTAAAATAAATCCATGTACCCAACATATGCTCTTTGAGATTATTACGAATGAACACTTATTAGTTTCTCCACATGCTTCAAGCTACACAATTATGATTGTTTCATTCTCCTAAAGTGACAAACGGACAGATTCACGAACTGGCATACATAACGGCAGGATTAAAGGCATCCCTTTTCCTGACTATTGTAATACTTTTTTCCTGCAATATTGATAGTCATCATAACAAAACTGTTATGAAAATGATTTCCTCATCAACTCTTAGCAATGCTGTTTTCCATGATCAGAAAGAAAAAGAAGGAGAGAGGTAGAGACAAAAGAAAGAGGAGTTCAGGCTATTTTAATAGAGGTGTCACTCATAACAGTGTAAATACACCTATATCTTGGGGAATTTAGCAAGCGGAGGTACCAGGATGCTGTAATGATACAATTATCCTTTGAGTTTCGACGAAACGGCTAGTTCGTTCACCAATATCATCGCTTTTTATACACAGAATTGTATACACATTCTCTTAGGACGTGGCCATACGTCTATCGCTTGTGTTGCACCAAAATCTCAAAGTGAGGCTTCATCATTTCTTACAGACTACCGCCTGGGTCCATGTACGTCTTGCTACATCAGCTGCTTACTCCCCCACAAGGAATCTCTGGAGTGTAATGTTTGCTGACCCCATGATCCAAGAGAAATCTATAGTGCAAGAGAGCTTTGCCTTAGTTCATAAGGGCGTACTATTATAATAGTATATAGTTATGATACAGACACAAATTAAATTAATCTCAAATATATTTTCGTAGAAAATTACTTTTTAATATAAATTTAATGAAACATTACTTTTAACTTAGAGACAATTTCAAACTTATTACTTTCACTAAAAATGCTGTTCTGTTCAAACGAATAAAACTTCAAAAAGCTGTCAGACCATAGATATATGGTACTAATTTATCTCCATGGAGATAGCATACATAATGGCGATTAGTGTATACAAATGACTGACTTGATAACACGAGAGAGAGAGAGAGAGAGAGAGAGAGAGAGAGAGAGAGAGAGAGAGAGAGAGAGAGAGAGAGAGAGAGAGAGAATTAATCTGCAAGAGTTCAGAGGTCATGTACACATGAATGTTCAGTCGTTCAGTCGCAGGTCGGTATAATACTGGCTATTGTACTGATTTGCTTAAACAATTTCAGAATTTGCAAATGTATCTTGAAATATCCCCCCCCCCCTCCGCAAAAAAGCAAAAGAGATATACAACGTAAAGATGGAAAAGGTGGATATAATATAATGAAAAACATATTAGAATATTCGAATTCCATCTCAAAAAGAAGTTAATTTGGAAATTGTTGACATATTACGGCAGGTATGTTTGAAGTTCTTGAGAAATACAATTTTTTTTTATCAATAAAGAAAGACAAATAACATTTATTTATCAAATAAAACATACTAAATAATAAAACTTTAATTTATATATTCCAATTATTCATACAGTGTCAATATATTTGTTTTAAAATGTAAGCTAGTCCAGATAAAATTCAAAGGGAAGCGACTCTGAAACTACAAAGAAAAATGCAACTTAGAGTCGAGTTACGTTTCTTTGTTACAAGCAATCAAGAAGCACAGACACACAAGTGAACTTGAAACCTACATATATGTATCGACAACTCTCAATACTGAATGTGGCATAATAATAAACCTGTAAATGTCTGGCTTTAATGTTAATGATTATTATTATGATGAGTATTATAATTATTATTATTATTATTATTATTAGTATTATTATTATTATTATATAAATAATAATGATAATAACAGTCGTAATAAATGTCGTCGAGAAAATTATAGTTAAAAATGAGAGCAAGAACAACAGCAACAACAATAATCATCATTATCATCAGCATCATTTTCTCCACTACGTGCATTTTATCCTGATTTGGTGGATTTTTCTGTCAACGCTGTAGATATACAGTCGGATAATGCAAAAGTGCGGACTTTGCTTTTCAAATTTTGATTGAGAAATTGGCATATTGTGCTCAATGTGTAGTAAATCTTAAAATGTCATTAAATATGAACATGTAGTAAATCTTAAAATGCCATTAAATATGAGCGTGTAGCAAATCTTAAAATGCCATTAAATATGAACGTGCAGTAATCTTAAAATGCCATTAAATATGAGCGTGTAGTAAATCTTAAAATTTCATTAAATATGAACGTGTAGTAAATCTTAAAATGTCATTAAATATGAGCGTGTAGCAAATCTTAAAATGCCATTAAATATGAACGTGTAGTAATCTTAAAATGCCATTAAATATGAGCGTGTATTAATCGTAAAATGTCTTTAAGCGGTACAAATGGGGCTTATATCGCTCTCCTGACTTTACAGTTAACCATTTCATTGAACAGGCTGACTTAACAATTAACCATAACACTAGGCACGCCTATGTTGTAATGTAAGAACACAATCCTATGAAAATAAAAGCTAAACATGATACCTCCTGTTAATTTGCTTATTTTATTATAGTTTCATAAACATTCTTCCAAATTATAAAAGTTTCTTTCATATCCGTCGATCTCGCTGATAATAAAGATCTTGAAGTCATGACCTATTTACAAAATATAAGTGATAATAGATGAAAATTGCAGTCTGAAGAGAGATAACAAGCACCTGATATCAGATGTAAGATCAGCTCTCATTTGCCATATAAATTATCTGAGACCATGATGAAACATTCGGTCAGATCAGACCTTCCTCAAAATCAGTCTAATAATTTGATGATATTAGATCTAACAAGTTTGATAGAAGTGCAGATCTTTTGTGGTCATCTGACCACCAACACCGTCATCTACGCCGCCTATACCATATCCTCCTCGTCATCATCATCATCTGAAACAGATAACAAAGAGAACGACGATATTCTTTCACATTCTCTATATATGACACCAATAATAATAACAGACATCAACATGAACGAAGACAACAACAAAAGCAGAAACAACAACTATGACGACGATAATAATAATAATAATAATAATAATAATAATAATAATAATAATAATAATAATAATAATAATAATAATAGTAAATCTCTGAATTAGATGCAAAACTGGACTAAAATGTTTATTGAAATATTTTTGACAGAAATTGCAGGGAATTCGAGTTTGAGACCTTGTAATTAGAATATGTTAATTATAATTCATTATCCTCCCAAACTTAAAAAATGTGAAAGTGAAGTAATTCGTGCAAGAGTATTGTCCTCTCAAATTTTGACTAAAGAGGGCGCTTTTCTTTTCTGACTGGTTCTATACCAATGGTATAATTCTCCTTAATGCAATAATAACTGTGAACAAAGCAGACTAGTTTACATGCTTACAGTCGCTATGGAGATTTGCCTCCTAACGTTTAAGTAGAAGTGTGTTGTTATCGACTTACTTGTAAAGCCCAGTATTGGCAGTAGCTAGTGTCATAAACCTATTAAAATATGGCGATGTCGGTGGAGAATCCATTCGTTTATACCGCCACTGGCGAACTTGGTAACCAGAGGGAATCAATGCTACAGAATGAATTATTATTGCGGGTAACTCCTCTTTATCTCTCTCTCTCTCTCTCTCTCTCTCTCTCTCTCTCTCTCTCTCTCTCTCCACGACCACATCGTTGTTGATCTTATATGTGTCCGAAAAATCTCGTTTAAATTAATTTAGTTTAAATATAATTATAGTTTCAGCAAGCCGTTTTTTTTTTTTACAAAAAAATTCTTTAAACATATTTAGCACACAGACTTTACAACAAGACTGTTTAAGTCATCAACACTTTTTCGGATTTCAGATGTCTTCTTTGGAAAAATTGAAACAGTTACCACCAGGCGCGTCCCCTTTTTTGGTATATATTTTGATTACATTTCCTCAAGGGATAAGCCTGGTTCTGTACAAAGAGGTGTGGAAATCTTAAATAGAGCCCAGCCAAGTAAATTGCCAAAATTTATATTTGTCTTTATGCTGGAGGCACTTGTCCATACTTTTGTGACAACAATCCTCTATCATATTTTGCATACTTGTCCATACAGGGATTTTGTCTACCATATCCAGTGCTGGGCAGTAGAACAGGGGAAATATATGTTTCAACAAAAGAAATGGATTTTTGTTAGAATAATAGAAATATAAGTCTCTGTGTATTAGTGAGCTAACGACAGCACATTTTAATGCATTAAAATAGTTGCTCCCATAAACAGTGTTGGTAATTTGAGCGTTATAGTGATGGGCAGCAACACATGACAATAGTTGTTGATTACCAATAATTAATAGTATTTTCCAAAAATATTAAATCATGGTGGGGTTATAATCATCAAAACCAAATATGAGAAGCTTTACTTTTTAAAAAAATCTAAATAATTGATGATTATTAAATATTTTCATAATTCTGAGCATTCTTTTTCATTGATGTTATAAGTTGTTTCTGTTATGCTAACCAATGTAGCGGCATATCATGAGCAAATGTCATTTATATGCAAGAATGAGTACTGATAATTTACATTACAGTAAAACATTGCATTATTTCTTTTTCATTAATCAAGTAGGAATGCAAGAAGAGAACACAGGATTTTGTTTTAAAAAACTTGTAATCTGACACTCTAACCTAGCTTGTCAAAAAGTGGATTTTGTTTGGGAAAAGTTAGAAAAAATACATTTCTTGATCGATAATGGAGACTGCAGATTGACTAGAAAAATCCCTGCCAGAGTAAATTAGATATGATATGATCAGTCTCTGAAGAGAGGTGCTTGTCTGTCAGGTCTCGTAACTACACGAAAAAGTTACAGGAAAATGACTTTCCATGTTTGCTTAATACATGTACAGATTTCCTTTAAATCATATTTGACTGTATATTGTTATTGGGAAGATGATGTTAATTTCCTAATTTTGTTTTCTCTTTTCCATAACAAATGAAAGGCAAAATTGTACTTGTCGGGCAAATTGGGTACATCAGTCATTGGATTTCCACATCCCTGCTATGCTTTTTCTTTTATTATGAATGAATCTCATAACAAGACTTTTTCTAACCTCTTTTAAAATGACATAAAAAGCTGGATTTGCAAGAAAGACTCTGAAATTACTATCTGATTATTATGTAGTTAGCTGACTGGTGAATGGTTGTACTGATTTACTGATATTTAGGACAGGAAAGGTTTTCACTCATTAGACTTATCTTCAGCTACAATTACATACTAAACTAATTTTCTTTAATTAATACCTCTCCATCACTCATATCAATATCACTCCTTTAAACAGAAAAATATCAATTATCTGATTGCCAATTATCCACATTCACTTTTATGAACTACTGCCATGTTTCCTAAAATTTGTACATATTGCAATGTACTGTACATGTATATATAAATGATGATAACACAGAATAGAGTAACAGAAATTGACAACAAACACAATCAAATATAATCTCATGCAATTATAGTTACAAAAGTTTTATGGGTAACTTATTTTTATTTTTAAATAATAAAAAATAAAATAATAAGTAGATAGGTAGAGAGAAGAATATACAAAAAGAGAAAGTTTATTGTTGTACTGTCAGATTTGTACACAGAGTGAATTCAGCTAGGGCAATATCTAATTTGTCTTGTATAATTTCCAAGCGAATTAATCATAATTAAAGATTCATAATAGTCCAGTTAAAGGTGATCTATAGTCCAAGTGTCTGCAATTAATAGTCAATAACCATTAACTTAACAGCTGATAAAATTTAATCATTTTTACTGACAAAGGGCTGAATAGAAACCATGTCAGCTTAAGTTTACTTTAATCAAAACTGTTTGACATTGTTTACAAGACAACACATACAATGACCCTGCATTGCACCAGTGTTATCATTCCATCCTGGATTGACCAGTGTTATCATTCCATCCTGGATTGACCAGCATGATTTCAAATAAGCATGAAGTTCAAAAGTAAAACCTTGAAAACATTTGTATTTTTAAAAAAAATATTTTTAAGATTATAACTTTTTAAAAATATTTACCTAGTTACTGATGATAACTGGTGTTAAATATTTGACCCATCCTGTCCAGATAAGTTCAGAGACAGTTCTTCTTTAGGACTACAGCTGATCATGGGATTACCAAAAATGTGGTTCTGGATATTCAACAAATTCATTGTACTCATAATCAACACTACAGAATGACCACTGATATATATGGTACTTACTAATAGTAATCGATATGAATGGTATTAATTAATAGTAATCAATATGTATGTTACTAGCTAACAGTAATTGATATGTATGACACTTACTAATATTAATTGTCATGTATGGTAATTAGTAATAGTAATCAATATGTATGGTACTTGCTAATAGTAATCAGTATGTATGGTAATTACTAATAGTAATCAATATGTATTGTACTTGCTAATAGTAATCAGTATGTATGGTAATTACTAATAGTAATCAATATGTATGGTACTTACTAATAGTAATCAATATGTATGGTACTTACTAATAATAATCAATATGTATGGTGCTTACTAATAGTAATCAATATGTATGGTACTTACTAATAATAATCAATATGTATGGTACTTAGTAATCAATATGTATGGTACTTACTAATAGTAATCAATATGTATGGTACTTGCTAATAGTAATCAATATGTATGGTGCTTAGTAATCAATATGTATGGTACTTAGTAATCAATATGTATGGTACTTACTAATAGTAATCAATATGTATGGTGCTTAGTAATCAATATGTATGGTACTTACTAATAGTAATCAATATGTATGGTACTTACTAATAGTAATCCATATGTATGGTACTTACTAATAGTAATCAATATGTATGGTAATTACTAATAGTAATCAATATGTATGGTAATTACTAATAGTAATCAATATGTATGGTACTTACTAATAGTAATCAATATGTATGGTACTTACTAATAGTAATCAATATGTATGGTACTAACCAATCTGTTACTTTGAAAATGCCTATAACATTGTATTATTATTAAGTCTCTTAAATATATACAGCAAAATATGAATGAAAATGTCGCCAGTAGCCATGTTTTTCTTTTCTTCTTTTCTTCTGTTAATTCAGGGTTGTTGTTAGTTGATTATGGCACTGACAGGGTTATTTGAATAGATGATATAAAATACATGTGGAGAGTTTGAAATAGTGGAAATATATGATTTATTTCAGACTTTGAAATATGCTTTAAATGTCATTGTTGTATATTGTCTAGAAAACTTTTATTATTTTCCTGTTTAACAATAAACAAATAAATTCTTACAATTTTATTTAAATTTTGAAAATTTATGAGAAATATTCAATGCTTTTTTGTGCAAATGTAAAAGAACTTGCATGACACATAAGTCAAAATTTGGAAGAAAACAAAATTAAAATGTATCTTGTGACACTTGTAAATAAAATTTAAAATAAATGGCTTTGAGTTTCTTATCTCAATTTTTTTTGTCTTTCTTTTCCTTTCATTTTCTAGCCTGAGTTAGGTAAACCAAAGCGAAGAGGTGTTTTTTTACCAGAAAGTTACACTTTTGGACGACCAAATGAAGATCAGCATGGAGGCACAACAGAGGGTATCAAACATTTATATTTTTAGTATATTTATACCTGTGGTAGAATTAGGTCTTAGTAAACTTCAGAATATTATTAAAGAAGTACATAACTTGCCAATAGCTGTGTAATAGTTTGACTAGCATAACAATGCCAATAGCTGTGTAATAGTTTGACTAGCATAACACTGCCAATAGCTGTGTAATAGTTTGACTAGCATAACACTGCCAATAGCTGTGTAATAGTTTGACTAGCATAACACTGCCAATAGCTGCACTATAGTTTGACTAGCATAACACTGCCAATAGCTGCACTATAGTTTGACTGGCATGACACTGCCAGTCAATGTGTTATAGTTTTACTGGCATGACACTACCAATAGCTGCATTATAGTTTAACAGGCATAACACTGCCAATAGCTGTCATAGTTTGACAGGCATAACACTACCAATAGCCGTGTAATAGTTTTATTGGCATGACACTACCAATAGCTATGTCTTAATTTTACTGGCATGACACTGCCAATAATTGTGTCATAGTTTTTCTGCCATAACACTGCCAATTGCTATGTCATAGTCTGACTTGCATAATAATGCCAATAGCTGCATCATAGTTTGATTTGCAAAGCAGTGCCAATAGCTGCATCATAGTTTGATTTGTAAAGCAGTGCCAATAGCTGCATCATAGTTTGATTTGCAAAGCAGTGCCAATAGCTGTGTAATAGTTTGATTTGCAAAGCAGTGCCAATAGCTGTGTAATAGTTTGATTTGCAAAGCAGTGTCAATAGCTGTCATAGTTTGATTTGCAAAGCAGTGCCAATAGTTGTCATAGTATGATTTGCAAAGCAGTGCCAATAGCTGTGTCATAGTTTGATTTGCAAAGCAGTGCCAATAGCTATGTCATAGTTTGATTTACAAAGCAGTGTCAATAGCTGTCATAGTATGATCTGCAAAGCAGTGCCAATAGCTGTCATAGTATGATTTGCAAAGCAGTGCCAATAGCTGTGTCATAGTTTAATTTGCAAAGCAGTGCCAATAGCTAGGTCATAGTTTGATTTACAAAGCAGTGCCAATAGCTGTGTCATAGCTGCGCTTGTAAAGCAAGTGGTGATCAAACAAACTCAAATGACGAAATATGAAATAGAACAATGTAGATACTGTTATTAATTTATGATTTTTGCACCTATATCTAAACTGAAAGAAATTCAGTCATAATGACATGCCAAACACAACAGCATGGGGGCATTTTTTTAAAATCAAATCTCTGATATTATAAATAGGAATGTTCTTCAAATACATGGTTTTACATTTCAGTTTTATTTAATAGAACTTACAAGGAAAAGGTAAAATAGACTGGTGTCCCTTCAAACTTTTTGTGTGATCAAGAAGACATGTTTCTTAGCAACTCAGTCATCATCAAATTCCGATATCTATATCATAGTGAACTGTACATCATAGTTCAAACAGAGACAGTACTTAGTACATCATTGCTCCAGTGGAATTGAATGTCAAAAATGAGTAGGTAATTTAGCATTATTTCTACTGTGGATGGTATCTCTGTACCACAAAACAGGCACTACCTCATGTACGAGCTCATAATATTCAGAAAAGTGAGGGTATTTGCAGTACATTTAAGAGAGATACAGAGAATATCATTATAGCACCAGTCTTATATGTATTTTAGTATAACAATAATTATCTTGTAGCTCTTCATGGCTGGCCCACATTACAGTCCACAACTTTGCCATTCAGAAAGAAAGAAAAAAAGACTGCAGAAAGAGATTTCATGGCATTAAACAGAGCTGCAGTGACCTCTGGTCTTGTGTCAGCCAGTGAGCATTATGAATTCCGAGCCACACATGATGTGCGCCGAAAAGCGTCTGGTGATGATAAACAGAGGAGTCGCACCAGGCGGATACCACCAACCATGGTTTTTGGAATTTCAACAAGGTAATCATGCCTTTTACTTAAATCTTCCAATAGATTAGCACTTTATTGTGTCTCAATGCCAACAAAACAAACAATAAGATAATTGGAATGCAGGATTTCTTAATGACTCAGAATAGAGTTGTGTAGAGAAATTTAGAGAGCCTTGGATGAACCTTTTCAAACTTTTTTTAATTATATATTCTCAAGCATGATTTATCACATCACTTTCATAAAGGACCTTTATATGAGCTTTTATTTCAAATAAAATGTATTAATTAATTTTAATAATTTATATCTTTTGAGATCCATGGCAAGCAGAAATTTGGAAGGATTGGATTAATTTCATAACATTTAATTTTAAATTAGTATAGATATAAGATTCTATTCATGAAAAATACTGATTTCACACAAGGAAACATTAAAATAATGTTGGCAAATGATGCATTTGAAGTCATGAGTCTGTAACGTCACAACTATTGATTGTCATGTGAGCAATAGAAAGACTCAATTAAAAACTTAATGATTTCTTCAAATCATTTTCTTTTCAATGGAACATATGAAATTAGAAGCAGGTATTTTAATGATGGTCGCAAAGTCATGAAAGATATTAGAAAGGTCTGCCTTTTCTAAATAAAACTTGTTGTATGCATGTGTGTTATATTGCTGGTATGTCTGCAGCATGGCAGTTTATACTGATGCCTAGCACTGGGGCATATACCACATACATGTACCATCATGTCCCACCTAATCACATTATCATGACATCAGGCTGAAAAGTTCTAACACTAACCTATTAATGCTGAGCTCCAAGTGAAGCAGCTGCTAGTACCATTTTAAAAATTTTTTGGTTTGACTTGGTGACCGGTGACCTCTTGCATCCAAGGCATATACTTAAACAACTTAGGCAAATGGAGTGGTCTGTAAGGATCTAAGGTCAGTGTATCCTTATGAGATTCTAAAGGTCTGTGTATCCTATGAAGATTTAATAGACTGTCAAACCTTATGAAGATTTAATGGACTGTCTATCCTTATGATGATTTAATGGACTGTCTAACCTTATGAAGATTTAATGGACTGTCTAACCTTATGAAGATTTAATGGACTGTATAACCTTATGAAGATTTAATGGACTGTCTAACCTTATGAAGATTTAATGGACTGTATAACCTTATGAGGATTTAATGGACTATCTAACCTTACGAAGATTTAATGGACTGTATAATCTTATGATATTTTAAAGGTATGTGTATCATGAGGCTCTAAAGGTCTATGTATCATGAGGATATAAAGGTATGTGTATCCTTAAGAGGATATAAGGTATGTATATCCTTAAGAGGATATAAAGGTATGTGTATCCTTAAGAGGATATAAAGGTATGTGTATCCTTAAGAGGATATAAAGGTATGTGTATCTTTAAGAAGATATAAAGGTAAGTGTATCCTTAATAGGATATAAAGGTATGTGCATCCTTAACATTTAAAGGTCTTTGTATCCTTAAGAGGATCTAAAGGTCATTGTATCCTTAAGAGGATATAAAGGTATGTGTATCCTTAAGAGGATATAAAGGTATGTGTATCTTTAAGAGGATATAAAGGTAAGTGTATCCTTAATAGGATATAAAGGTATGTGCATCCTTAACATTTAAAGGTCTTTGTATCCTTAAGAGGATCTAAAAGGTCATTGTATCCTTAAGAGGATATAAAGGTATGTGTTTCCTGAAGAGGATATAAAAGTATGTATATCCTTAAGAGGTTATAAAGGTATGTATATCCTTAAGAGGATATAGAGGTATGTATATCCTTAAGAGGATATAAAGGTATGTGTATCCTTAAGAGGATATAAAGGTATGTATATCCTTAAGAGGATATAAAGGTATGTGTATCCTTAAGAGGATATAAAGATATGTGTATCCTTAAGAGGATATAAAGGTATGTGTATCCTTAACATTTAAAGGTCTGTGTATCCTTAAGAGGATCTAAAGGTCATTGTATCCTTAAGATGATATAAATGTATGTATATCCTTAAGAGGATATAAAGGTATGTGTATCCTTAAGAGGATATAAAGATATGTGTATCCTTAAGAGGATATAAAGGTATGTGTATCCTTAACATTTAAAGGTCTTTGTATCCTTAAGAGGATCTAAAGGTCATTGTATCCTTAAGATGATATAAAGGTATGTATATCCTTAAGAGGATATAAAGGTATGTGTATCCTTAAGAGGATATAAAGATATGTGTATCCTTAAGAGGATATAAAGGTATGTGTATCCTTAACATTTAAAGGTCTGTGTATCCTTAAGAGGATCTAAAGGTCATTGTATCCTTAAGATGATATAAATGTATGTATATCCTTAAGAGGATATAAAGGTATGTGTATCCTTAAGAGGATATAAAGATATGTGTATCCTTAAGAGGATATAAAGGTATGTGTATCCTTAACATTTAAAGGTCTGTGTATCCTTAAGAGGATCTAAAGGATTGTATGACCTTATGAAGATTTAATGGACTGTATTACCTTTTGAAGATTTAATGGACTGTATAACCTTATGAAGATTTAATGGACTGTCTAACCTTATGAAGATTTATTGGACTGTCTAACCTTATGAAGATTTAATGGACTGTATAACCTTATGAAGATTTAATAGACTGTCTAACCTTACGAAGATTTAATGGACTGTATAACCGTATGATATTCTAAAGGTCTTTGTATCCTTATGGAGGTTCTACAGGTCTGTGTACCCATAAGAGGATACATTTTTAGCATATTTAGCTAGATTTTCTTCTGCCATGTTGCCTATTCTTGTGAAACATCATTATTTTTGCATGTCATGTTTTCTAAAGAATCCTGTACATTAACATATTGGAAAGAGACATGGGTTGTTCAAAGTGCTATTTAGTCACATATAGAGGATTGGAGTTTAGTTTTAAGTTCAGTGGTTTCAGCTGCTGAAGGAACATTTTCTCTCAACATCTGAGTACATCACATAAGTTGTAAATATGTATCATACAGTAAAAATGTATCAAACATTAAAAATGTATCATATATTACAAGTTAAATACCATGAATTCACTAGTTTTCATTGTTTGCCTGATTTGTTAATTTTTTTTGTTTTTATACAAAATACTAAAATGCTAAATTTGTATCCCAAAAAATGAATATCTTTTTGTGGAAGAACATTAGAACTCTTTCTTCAATTTGTGAAAACCAAATAAAAAAAACATTAAAATTAATACCCATGAGATTAAATGAATTTCACAGCAAATAAATTTCTTTGATGTATATCTCTATGGGTTTTGCTTCCCTATCACTTCAGACCATCTACTCCAATTTTTGACCTTCTGGAGCACAAGTACCAAGATAAATGGTTACAACAAAGGCGTCAACTGGAGTTGGCCAAGAGACAAGAGGAGACAAAAGTAAGTGATTATACTGATTGTTGATATTTAGTTCAAATGTAAGGTATGAGTTGAACACGTTGTGATTGTCACACCTGGGTGGGAGGTACACGTGTAGTTTGGTGCAGTGCAGTGTAATAAAGTCACTGTTGTGACACATTCAAATCTGCATATGAGAGCTTGAGAACTATTCTAACACCTGGCCATAAATGACCATTATAGACAGGCTGCCTTAAGGATAATCCCTTATTTTGGAATCTTTAACTCTTTTACAAAGTGGATGTTTTTACATAGCTAATGGTCAAGCAACCTAAAGCCACTTACAAAATTTATGTTTTTACATAGCTGCTGGTCAGGATGTCTCAAACCACTTAAAAACTGGATGTTTTACATGGCTATTGGTCAGGATGTCTCAAACCACTTAAAAACTGGATGTTTTACATGGCTATTGGTCAGGATGTCTCAAACCACTTAAAAACTGGATGTTTTACATGGCTATTGGTCATGATGTCTCAAACCACTTAAAAACTGGATATTTTACATGACCATTGGTCAGGATGTCTCAAACAACTTAAAAACTGGATGTTTTACATGACCATTGGTCATGATGTCTCAAACCACTTAAAAACTGGATATTTTACATGACCATTGGTCAGGATATCTCAAACCACTTAAAAACTGAATGTTTTACATGACTATTGGTCAGTTAAAAGGATAAAATGAACATTACATTGCATTGTAATTTTTCCTCTGCTGGTTCAAACTTCATAGCACAGCACAAATAAAAGGTAACAATATCCTATATAAGGCTATAATTTGCTATGTAGACCAGATATAAGTCTATATTTTACTATGTAGACCAGATATAAGGCTATATTTTGCTATGTAGACCAGATATAAGTCTATAGTTTGCTATGTAGACCAGATATAAGGCTATAAGTTGCTATGTAGACCAGATATAAGTCTATATTTTGCTATGTAGACCAGATATAAGTCTATATTTTGCTATGTAGACCAGATATAAGTCTATAGTTTGCTATGTAGACCAGATATAAGTCTATAATTTGCTATGTAGACCAGATATAAGTCTATAATTTGCTATGTAGACCAGATATAAGTCTATAATTTGCTATGTAGACCAGATATAAGTCTATATTTTGTTATGTAGACCAGATTTAAGTCTATAGTTTGGTATGTAGACCAGATTTAAGTCTATAGTTTGCTATGTAGACCAGATTTAAGTCTATAGTTAGGTATGGATAATATTGTTTATTATTTAAATTATTGCTAAAAGTTAACAATAACATGTGACTTACGGCTGACCTAGGTGATTATGTAAAAGTTGAATTTCTAATAAAGATATTTCTGTAAGGTGTTGATCAAAGACAATGTTATAATTTTATTTAAAGTTTCATACTTGCATGTCATACCATCCATACTCAGAAATCGAGTCCAACTCCATTCTGTAGATAATGTGCTACTAGATCTGGATTTATGAAGTTTGTTCGGAGTAATCAGTAACAAACAAGATATAACCAGGTTGAAAGGCACATTACGATGTGACAGATCAGGATGTTTGTTTTATGTAGTTTGACACGACTTATAAATGAGTATATACATGCATATTTCATTTGTTTGCAATTTTATAGTGCAGTGCATGTAATGTATGAATCATGAGATAAAATCAGCATTTCATCCTGTTCTCTATTACTAGACTTTTTTTTAAAATTCAGTGAAGTGTACAAATTTTGGTATTGGTATTTATTTGTTACAAAAGTCACAAAATTTGAACATATTTTTAAAATCATTTCTTGTAATGACATAGAGTAGCACTTAAAACTTACACAAAGTGTATCCTTGTAACATTTAAACAGGGGTAAACTCATTTAGTACACTGACTTGTAACATTTAAACAGGGATAGGCTATTGAATGATTCTATAAATTAATACACTGCATGTGGGGATAGGCTATGGAATGATTTTATAAATTTATACACTGCATGTGGGGATAGGCTATTGAATAATTCTGTAAATTTATACACTGCATGTGGGGATAGGCTATTGAATGATTCTGTAAATTTATAACTGAATGTCGGGATAGGTTACTGAATGATTCTATAAATTTATACACTGCATGTGGGGATAGGCTATTGAATGATTCTATAAATTTATACACTGCATGTGGGGATAGGCTATTGAATGATTCTGTAAATTTATAACTGAATGTCGGGATAGGCTACTGAATGATTCTATAAATTTATACTCTGCAAATGTTCATATATTTTCATTTTTGTGCAAAATAATGTAGATGATTTCAGTAACCAAAGTATACATTTTTAGCGAACACCTGAAATTATTATATGAATATTTTTGTACATCTTGGTACCCTAGTTTTAGCTCATCCACATGTAAAGCTAGGCAAGCTTATTGTAAGTTTCGCATCCGTCATGTGATATCTGTTACCCATCAATGTTGCTATATTATTCTTCTTTTGAAAAGCCACTGGATCAGTTTCAGCTAAATTTGGTGATGAGCATCTTAGCTTAAAGGGGTTTGAAAACCACAAAAGCAAATCAGACCTTCATCCAGTCACTGACCCAAATTTCAGGTGTGAGGATTTAAATGTGTAGGAGGGGTTGAAGGACATTATGCACATGTTGTAATACATAGGTAGATTACACACATAAATATGACATAGATAGATTACACACATGCAATGTTACATAATTAAATTACACAATGCAATAATACATAGGTAGATTCACACATATTACATAGTTTACACAATGTAATAATACACAGGTAGATTACACACATAAATATGACATAGGTTGATTACACACATAATTAAATTACACAATGTAATAATACACAGGTAGATTACATGATGCAGTAGATTACACAATGCAATAATACATATGTAGGTTGCACATATAAATAGTACATATATTATACACATAAATAGTACATAGGTAGATTACACACATAAATAGTACATAGGTAGATTACACACATATATAGTACATAGGTAGATTACACACATGCAATAGGTACATTACACACAAAATAGTACAAAAGTACAAGCAGACACACTGTAAACAGTAATGTGATGCTTTCAAAGATTAGGCATTCTGGGAAATTATATTTTAATTTTCATATATGTATATACATATATCTATGCAAAGTAGAATCATACAATCAATAAATAAATAAGTAAATAAATAAATAAACCAACAAATAAATAAATAGATAATGGGTTGTTAAAGTAGAGTATTATGTTTCATTTACTCACAGCAGGGCATTATGTTGGATTTATCATGTTATATTTGTTACATCAGGCATTATAATGGGTTGTTACAACAGGGAATTTGTTAGGTGTGCTACAGTGGGGAATTATGTTGGATTTGTTACAGTAGAGCATTATGATATGTTGTTACAACGGGGAATTATGTTGGATTTGTTACAGTAGAGCATTATGATATGTTGTTACAGCGGGGAATTATGTTGAATTTGTAGCAGCATGGGTATTATATTGGATTTGATACAGCAGGCATTGTGTTGGAAATGTTACAGCATGAAATGTGCTCGGTTGTTACAGCAGGGCATAGTGATGGGTTGTTACAGCAGGGCATAGTGATGGGTTGTTACAGCAGGGCATAGTGATGGGTTGTTACAGCAGGGCATAGTGATGGGTTGTTACAGCAGGGCATTGTGATGGGTTGTTACAGCAGATCATTGTGTTGGAAATGTTACAGCAGGGTATAGTGATGGGTTGTTACAGCAAGGCATAGTGATGGGTTGTTACAGCAGGGCATAGTGATGGGTTGTTACAGCAGGGCATAGTGATGGGTTGTTACAGCAGGGCATAGTGATGGGTTGTTACAGCCGGGCATAGTGATGGGTTGTTACAGCAGGGCATAGTGATGGGTTGTTACAGCAGGGCATAGTGATGGGTTGTTACAGCAGGGCATAGTGATGGGTTGTTACAGCAAGGCATAGTGATGGGTTGTTACAGCAGGGCATAGTGATGGGTTGTTACAGCAGGGTATAGTGATGGGTTGTTACAGCAGGGCATAGTGATGGGTTGTTACAGCAGGGCATAGTGATGGGTTGTTACAGCAGGGCATAGTGATGGGTTGTTACAGCAGGGCACAGTGACGGGTTGTTACAGCTGGGCATTGTGCTGGGTTGTTACAGCAGGGCATAATGATGGGTTGTTACAGCAAGGCATAGTGATGGGTTGTTACAGCAGGGCATAGTGATGGGTTGTTACAGCAGGGCATAGTGATGGGTTGTTACAGCAGGGCATTGTGTTGGGTTGTTACAACAGGGCATTGTGCTGGGTTGTTACAATAGGGCATTGTGTTGGGTTGTTACAGCAGGGCATAGTGATGGGTTGTTACAGCAGGGCATAGTGATGGGTTGTTACAGCAGGGCATTGTGATGGGTTGTTACAGCAGGGCATTGTGCTGGGTTGTTACAGCAGGGCATTGTGTTGGAAATGTTACAGCAGGGTATCACATCTTCTTATCTGTAATTTGCTTAGTATGTCTTAATATTTAGATGACTTAAATTTTTGTATATGATTATTCAGATGCAATTAAATCCCATTATTATTTTCATCATTAAGACTGTTGTGTTATGTTCAACATAGATATCATGTCAACTGTATTTGAATAATAATGATTGACGCCATGGATATCCTCTAATTTATTATATTTCTTGACACAGATTATTTTGTTCTTGAACTTCAAACAAGTTTAATTTTATATCTGATATTCCATAGTGTTTACTAAAATCTCTTTCATGTTTATCTACTGCTTGTGATTGTTGTTTTAAATTTTTTTTTATCATGTGATTATAACTTTGGAACCAAATCATTTGATAAAGTTACCAGGTAAATAACATACACCATATGAGGTTTTGAAAAATAACAGTATAAATATTATAAATTTGATGAAATAATTATGGTGGGATTTTATTGTGATATTAGTATTACATTTGCATGAAATAATAGATGCATGACAGTAAGAAATGCATGCCAAATATTTAATCCTTTATACAGATGGGCAGATCCACATATTCAGCAGGAGTTGTAAATAATCTAGTGAGTCATCTTCGGCATAATTGTTTGTTTGTAGTAACAAGTACTGATGACTGGTATTTCTAGAGCTTACTAGCGTGTCTCATCCAAGTCAAAACTCTGTGTTTAATCCTTTACATGCCATCGTTCAGAGTCTGATAAAATGCTCTTCTTTGAAATTCAGTAAAATGATTTCACTTAAATTTGGTTTTCAAACCAAATGGCAGGAGAATTGATCCTATGGAATTTTTTTTCTTTGGAATTAAATGAAATATTGTTTGCTAAAATCTGAAACATCATTTTAGACTGAATTTTTTTTAAAGTTTTAATGTTGATTTTCATTTTAAATTCACTAAATACAAAAAGTTGAAACTATTTTTAGTCAGAAAAATCTGTTAATTTAAAACCTAAGTTTAAAAATCAGATTTGAAGATGGAATTTAACAATTTCTCAAATACAGTATGGCTATAAACATGTTGCATGTTAAGGATTCTACATGACATTCTCAACCAAAGCAGGCATGTTCCTTTCAAGTTAGGAAAGAAGCAAAGAACTCTTTTTTTTTAAAATAAATGAATTTAACATGCAAAAAAAATGTAATTGGATTAAAAATATAAACTGAAACATTATTCAAGACATGCTTTGGAAAAAAGCTAAAATATTTTCTTTTCTTTTGAAAACAAATTTAAGTTAGTGTTTTAATAACTCTCTCCTGGCCAACTGACATTTTGCATGTCTTTTAATAATTCTGTCCCGGCCAACTGACATATTGCATGTCTTCCAGATATAAAAATCCTCCAAACAAGATTAATAAAATTAAAAATGGCTAGAAATTATTCATTTGTTAAGAATTCAAATAAAGACTACACATTGTCTGCTGTTGCTATTATCATTTTGAGATAAGTGATGTCATTTTTTTTGGGGGGGGGGAGGGTAAGTGATGTCATTTCATTTTGGGATAAATGGTATCATTTTTTTCGTGTGTGGGGGGGTGTAAGTGATGTCATTTCATTTTGGGATAAATGGTGTCATTTTTTTCGGGGGGGGGGGGGTTAAGTGATGTCATTTCATTTTGGGATAAATGGTGTCATTTTTTTTTGGGGGGGGGAGGATAAGTCATTTCATTTATTTTGGGATAAATGATGTCATTTTTTTGGGGGGGATAAGTCATTTCATTTATTTTGGGATAAATGGTGTCATATTATGATGTTAGGACAAGTATTGTCATATTATTAAGTTAAAGAAAATTAACATACTTTAGAAATTGTTGGGAACATGTCTGTTGACTTGATTGCTTTTGCTAGTAAATAGCTTTCTTCATTCGCTGCTTATTTATTGCCCTTAAATATTGCATACAACTTGATGTGTTCTAATGATGTAATTTCTGTATATTATTTAAATTGTTAACAATCTGCTAGTCGTATTATTGTTGTTTTATTATGTGTGTTTTTGAAAGTAGTTTATTTTTGATACATGGCAATTTGTATTTACATTTTTGGATAGATCTGATTTTGTAATTCTATTAGTGGTTCTTTTTCCCTTTTAGCACAAAGTAGGTGAAATATGGTTTATTTGTACTGAGTTCTTATAATTCCGAATACAGACTTGCATTTGGAGTGGTTGCTCTTAATTCTATGTTAAGTTGGTGAAATATGGTGTATTTGGAGTCTTTTCTTCTATATCCATTTACATGTTTAATGATGTAAGTGAAATATGGAATAACAGGAGTGACTTCTAATTCCATGTATTTACTTGGTATTGTAGACAGGAGTGACTTCTAATTCCATGTATTTACTTGGTATTGTAGACAGGAGTGACTTCTAATTCCATGTATTTACTAAGTATTGTAGACTCCTTAACACAATTATTGGGATGCTGTCACCATATTTGTTTCACAAGTGCAAAGCTTGTACTGTTATGACAAATTTTTGAAAAGAAATTTTATGAAAGGTATTCATTATTCCTCTCCTATGGCACTTACAACTATATTGTAATTAGCAAAACACTGGCTTAAAAAATAACAGGAGTTTTGAATGTAAGCAAATTTTCAAAGTTAAAAATTTAAAAACAGAAACAAGACTATACATTTAAAAAAAAAATTTAAATAGTTTGAAACCAGTTTACTATTTACATATGAAGATTGCACAACAAAAAAAATCATTAAATATAATCTTAATGTATTTCAGTGTTTTCAAGTTTACTGTAATAATTAAATGAAAAGAATAAAAATGCATTAAAAAAAAAATTCAAGCTACAAAATGCATTGTCATTTTTCTGTAAAACATTTGATCCACACATAATCAGTTTAAAATATATAATAGATATCTGTTTATACCCACTGTATTGGTGTTAATAGTTTTGCAGTGAATATAATGTACATAACAAGGGCTGAACATTTTTTTCTTGACTTCTGACACCTGGAATATTTTAATTACTTTAAAGCTGGTTTTGTTTTTAAGACACTTTTGTGCCAATATTATATTGAAATCGTGTACAACAGTGTATATTATAACTGCTGAGTGTGTATATATGTTAAATGGATTTTTCATGTTGGGCCCTCCTTTTTCTGTTCTCTCTTTTCATTCGTATCCACATAGTCCATCAAAGCTTACATACTGGGATTGAGTCCAGTGGACTTTTTATTAGGAAAAATGGTTGGGTCCCAAGGACAAAAAATTTTGGCACATGGACATTATTGTGTGCAAGAATTTTCAGACCTTGAATTTATCAAACTGTTGTAATTGTTTAGTTTTTGAACTTAGCATGAAGGTTTGGTTGCTTTGTCAGACATTTTGAAATTGCAGGTAACTGAGATGATCAAGTTACACTATTTAGAAACAACTGCATGAGCCCACACACGATGTTTCTTCTTTTTTAACAGGCATTGTCCTTTGTTTTACACTGTAGTGCTCATATAAAAAAAGTGCATTATATATATATATATATATATATATATATATATATATATATATATATATATATATATATATATATATATATATATATATATATATATATATATATATATATATATATATATATATATATATATATATATATATATATATATATTGAATAACAAAGTCTAGTAGCATACTTTATGCAAAAATTACATCATGTTCTTTGTTATTATACAGATGTGTGTCACTATTTTTTATACCTCTATCAGAAATTGAATGTAACATATACAAATAAAAGCATATCCTAATTATTGAGTACACCAGAATGTCAGTGTAGTTGCCCTTTTCATTTAGTATCAAATACAGAATAGTAATTGTGCCTTTTCCTAATTAGAGAGTGCATCCCAATTTCCAGTGTAACTCAGTGTAGTCGATATATGTGCTATATCCTAATCAGAGAGTGCACCCACATTTATTGTGTAGCTCAGTGTATTTGGTGTATTCACTCAATGAGTATCATATAGAAGAGTGATTTTCAGATACACTTGACTACACCCAGCAATGCAAAGTATACTGTATGTGACTGTACTTTTTGGATGATGTTAAGTTAAATTATCAAAGATAATGTGTTTTCTTTTTTTGAAGAAAAAAGAAATGTTGAGGTTTAATGCCTATAAGGTAGGCCAAAATAATTGTTTATATGTAAGAAAGTCATTTTATTTTAGCTATCTATAACCAGCTTATTGTATCATACAGAAAACCTGCCCGTGCATGAATGCATGAATGCTTGATGGTATATATATTATTAATATTTTCAAATGAGTTCTCACTCAATGCCAGATACACAGAAATGGTTTCATGATCAGATGGATATAGATTATTTTTTTGGTATACATAAAGCTAATGTGTGGGTGGGAATTATTTACCTTGAAATGTTCAAATGTAAATGTACATGTGAGAAACAGTTTAAATAAATGGGGAATAACTATGTTGTGATGGAGGATTCATGGTCATTTATTATGCTTTAATATTGTAACATTGAGTTTTATTGGTGACACATCAATTAAGCTGGTAAAATGGATATTTGTAATCATGGTAAAACCACTGTTAACAGTTTCAGGTGTATCAGTGGAGTAGGTAAAAGGAATATTTATGATGGTAAACTACCATTAGCACTTTAAGATCCTCAAATGCTAAACTATTAATTTTAATCAAAATCACATTGGAAACACTTGGTGTAATATTCCATGCACTGTAATATCACAAAGCCATGACGACAGGTTTCCGTGCAGTGTAGTATGACATAGATAAATATAACAAGTTTTATATGCACAGCAACATCACAGATAGCTCGGAGAATTTTCCATGAATTGTAACATAACATAAATAGCCATGTTAACTTTCTATACACTGTAGTGTCACACATATACAGCTATGACAGGCTTCTAAGCATTATAATATCACAAAGTCAGCCATGACAAGTTTTCATGTACAGTAAAATCACAAAGACAGCCATGACATACACTTACATGTACAGTAAGATCACAAAACACAGAGACAGCTATGACATACATTTACATGTACGTTCACAGAGACAGCAACAACAACAACAATTTTCAATGTTTTGACCAGCTTTGGTAGTGATCCACTCAACATAGCATAGTTGACAAGTATAAACATAAAAATTTATGAATTTAAAAACTTACTTGATGTCTTTTAAAATTGTGTTGTTTGTTGCACCTTCGAAAGAGTAATTAAATGCAAATAAATTCCAAGCACCATTTTTGTGTATCTTGCATTTCTTCTCTGACTAATGTCAGTTGGAGGCGTGGGGTGGGAGAGCATGACATATATGTAGTAACAGGGTAAGATGATCTCTGTGTTCATAGGGTAAGTTCATATTGTGCATGATACCCAGAATGATAGTTATATTTTTTTTTATACAGTTTTGTAATAATTGAATATTTGAATTCTTTAATTAAAAATAAAAACAATTAAAAAAAACAACACTTTAATAGCAGCAAATTCTGTTTCTGATTGACACTTAGATAATTGTATAATCAAGAAGACGATGACAATTTGGTTTAATTAAATAGACATCACAGGATTGATTTTAAATTTTTTTGGTCATTAATCTTTCTCATACTTTAATAAGGTAGCTGCTTTCTAATTTTATAATGCAGTTATAATGCTATTCCAAATATAACACGGTATTGCTATGTGCCAATGTCTTGGTTATGAAAATAAAACATGTATGTAAAAAACATGTATATAAAAAAAAGAATTTTCAGAATCCATTAGATGACAAATTGATGTGAAAACCATTGTACTTGAATTAGTTTGTTAATATGGGTTGAGTCAAACATGTTGTGTAGTATTGCTTGTTTTATAATTATTTTTTTTTGGTTGAAAATTAAATGCACAAATACTATGAAGTGAAAAATACATTATTTAATTTACCTTTGCTCCCCTTATTTAAACATATAATTTTCAATCAGTCTTGTTATACCTTTGTACCTTGGTTCAGTACATAGTATGGTTATATCTTGGTACCTTAGTTCAGTACATAATATGGTTTTAGCTTGGTACCTTAGTTCAGTACATAATATGGTCATATCTTGGTACCTTAGTTCAGTACATAGTGTGGTTATAGCTTGGTATCTTTGTTCATTACATAATATAGTTATAGTTTGATACCTTAGTGCAGTACATAATATGGTCATATCTTGGTATCTTAGTTCAGTACATAATATGGTCATATCTTGGTACCTTAGTTCAGTACATAATATGGTCATATCTTGGTACCTTAGTTCAGTACATAATATGGTCATAGTTTGGTATCTTAGTTCAGTACATAGTATGGTTCTATCTTGGTATCTTAGTTCAGTACATAGTATGGTTATATCTTGGTATCTTAGTTCAGTACATAATATGGTTATATCATGGTACCTTAGTTCAGTACATAATATGGTCATAGTTTAGTACCTTAGTTCAGTACATAATATGGTTATAGCTTGGTACCTTAGTTCAGTATATAATATGGTTATATTTGGTATCTTAGTTCAGTACATAATATGGTTTTAGCTTGGTACCTTAGTTCAGTACATAATATGGTTTTAGCTTGGTACCTTAGTTCAGTACATAATATGGTCATATCTTGGTACCTTAGTTCAGTACATAATATGGTCATATCTTGGTATCTTAGTTCAGTACATAGTATGGTTATATCTTGGTATCTTAGTTCAGTACATAATATGGTTATATCTTGGTACCTTAGTTCAGTACATAATATGGTCATAGTTTAGTACCTTAGTTCAGTACATAATATGGTTATAGCTTGGTACCTTAGTTCAGTATATAATATGGTTATATTTTGGTACCTTAGCTCAGTACATAATATGGTCATAGTTTGGTATCTTAGTTCAGTACATAGTATGGTTCTATCTTGGTATCTTAGTTCAATACATAATATGGTCATATCTTGGTACCTTAGTTCAGTACATAATATGGTCATAGTTTAGTACTTTAGTTCAGTACATAATATGGTTATAGCTTGGTACCTTGGTTCAGTGCATAATATTGTTATATCTTGGTACCTTAGTTCAGTACATAATATGGTCATAGTTTGGTATCTTAGTTCATTACATAGTATGGTTCTATCTTGGTATCTTAGTTCAGTACATAATATGGTTATATCTTGGTACCTTAGTTTAGTACATAATATGGTCATATCTTGGTACCTTAGTTCAGTACATAGTGTGATTATATCTTGGTATCTTAGTTCAGTACATAATATGGTCATATCTTGGTACCTTAGTTCAATACATAATATGGTTGTAGTTTGGTACCTTAGTTCAGTACATAATATGGTTATATCTTGGTACCTTAGTTCAGTGCATAATATGGTTATATCTTGGTACCTTAGTTCAGTACATAATATGGTCTTAGTTTGGTACCTTAGTTCAGTACATAATATGGTCATATCTTGGTACCTTAGTTCAATGCATAATATGGTTATAGCTTCGTACCTTAGTTCAGTACATAGTATGGTTATATCTTGGTATTTTAGTTCAGTACATTATATCGTTTTAGCTTGGTACCTTAGTTCAGTACATGATATGGTCATAGTTTGGTACCTTAGTTCAGTACATAGTATGGTTATATCTTGGTATCTTAGTTCAGTACATAATATGGTTATATTTTGGTACCTTAGTTCAGTACATAATATGGTCATAGTTTGGTACCTTAGTTCAGTACATAGTATGGGTTATATCTTGGTATCTTAGTTCAGTACATAATATGGTTATATCTTGGTACCTTAGTTCAGTACATAATATGGTCATAGTTTGGTATCTTAGTTCAGTACATAGTATGGTTATATCTTGGTATCTTAGTTTAGTACATAATATGGTTTTAGTTTGATACCTTAGTTCAGTGCATACTATGGTTATAGCTTGGTACCTTAGTTCAGTACATAGTGTGGTTATATCTTGGTATCTTAGTTCAGTACATGGTATGGTTTTAGCTTGGTACCTTAGTTCAGTACATACTATGGTCATAGTTTGGTATCTTAGTTCAGTACATAGTATGGTTATATTTTGGTACCTTAGTTCAGTACATAATATGGTCATAGTTTGTTACCTTAGTTCAGTACATAGTATGGTTATATCTTGGTATCTTAGTTAAGTACATAATATGGTTTTAGCTTGGTACCTTAGTTCAATACATAATATGGTCATAGTTTGGTACCTTAGTTCAGTACATAGTATGGTTATATCTTGGTATCTTAGTTCAGTACATAATATGGTCATAGTTTGGTATCTTAGTTCAGTACATAGTATGGTTATATCTTGGTATCTTAGTTCAGTACATAATATGGTTTTAGTTTGGTACCTTAGTTCAGTGCATAATATGGTTATAGCTTGATACCCTAGTTCAGTACATAGTGTGGTTATATCTTGGTATCTTAGTTCAGTACATAATATGGTCATATCTTGGTACCTTAGTTCGTACATAATATGGTCATAGTTTGGTATCTTAGTTCAACTAGCCAAACTGTAATGTTTATCTTGGTCTTTGACTCCAAAATATTTGTAATTAATACATCACTCAAAAAAATAATTAATTTTAGGGCTTTAACCAGTTTTATTTAGGCTGCAATGTTTATTTTCATAAATGCTTATGGTAATGTAGGAAAACTGATGAACTAGTTGATTACTTATGTGTTTAACAGTAGAGCCACCCCAAGTGTGAAAACTAGTTTAACATCATATTTATCTAATGATAGGCCCAACCCCAGTTTGAAAACTAGTTAACTACAATATTTAGTGATAGGCCCAACCCCAGTCTGAAAACTAGTTGACTACAATATTTAATGATAGAATCCAACCCAGTCTGAAAACTAGTTGACTACAATAATAATGTAATGATAGGTCTGCCCCGAGTTTTCAAAACTTTTGACATATATTTGCTAAGGACATTTTAATCTGATAACAAGCCAACATCAAACTTTTGGAAATACACTAGGATATATCTCAGGTTTTATCAAAGTAGAAATACACTAGGATATATCTCAGGTTTTATCAAAGTAGAAATACACTAGGATATATCTCAGGTTTTATCAAAGTAGAAATACACTAGGATATATCTCAGGTTTTATCAAAGTAGAAATACACTAGGATATATCTCAGGTTTTATCAAGTAGAAATACACTAGGATATATCTCAGGTTTTATCAAAGTAGAAATACACTAGGATATATCTCAGGTTTTATCAAGTAGAAATACACTAGGATATATCTCAGGTTTTATCAAAGTAGAAATACACTAGGATATATCTCAGGTTTTATCAAAGTAGAAATACACTAGGATATATCTCAGGTTTTATCAAAGTAGAAATACACTAGGATATATCTCAGGTTTTATCAAAGTAGAAATACACTAGGATATATCTCAGGTTTTATCAAAGTAGAAATTCACTAGGATATATCTCAGGTTTTATCAAAGTAGAAATACACTAGGATATATCTCAGGTTTTATCAAAGTAGAAATACACTAGGATATATCTCAGGTTTTATCAAAGTAGAAATACACTAGGATATATCTCAGGTTTTATCAAAGTAGAAATTCACTAGGATATATCTCAGGTTTTATCAAAGTAGAAATACACTAGGATATATCTCAGGTTTTATCAAAGTAGAAATACACTAGGATATATCTCAGGTTTTATCAAAGTAGAAATACACTAGGATATATCTCAGGTTTTATCAAAGTAGAAATACACTAGGATATATCTCAGGTTTTATCAAAGTAGAAATACACTATTTTAAGGTATGTACAGCAAAAGATAATTGTACAATTTAACTGACCTCAATTGTACAATTTAACTGACCTCAATTGTACAATTTAACTGACCTCAATTGTACAATTTAACTGACCTCAATTGTACAATTTAACTGACCTCAATTGTACAATTTAACTGACCTCAATTGTACAATTTAACTGACCTCAATTGTACAATTTAACTGACCTCAATTGTACAATTTAACTGACCTCAATTGTACAATTTAACTGACCTCAATTGTACAATTTAACTGACCTCAATTGTACAATTTAACTGACCTCAAGCATAACCTAGTGTTCAGCAATCACTTGTTTTAAACTGATGGTTTATCAAAGCCCCATTAAACAAATTTTTGTAGCAATATCCATATAGCAAACATGTTTCCACGTCACCTTGTTCATTTTTCAGAGGTGTTTGCTAATGACAGGTTTGGCTATATATGTTATATACATGTTTTTATGCAATTTATGGATGGATGTATAAAGATATATTCAGTGAATGGAAAGATGGATAGATATATATTTATTGTATGGATGGATGGATAAAGATATATTTAATGGATGGATGGATATATATATATATATATATATATATATATATATATATATATATATATATATATATGTATGGATGGATGGTTAATGATATATACAGCATATATATACGGATTAAGATATATTCATTGTATTAATAGATGGATAAAGATATATTAAATAAATATATGGATGGATAAAAATATATTCAGTGTATGGATGGATGGATAAAGATATATTCAATGTATAAATGGATGGATAAAGATATATTCATTGTATAAATGGATCGATAAAGATATATTCAGTGTATGGAGGGATGGATGAAGATATATTCAATGTATAAATGGATGGATAAAGATATATTCATTGTATAAATGGATGGATAAAGATATATTCATTGTATAAATGGATCGATAAAGATATACACCGTTCCCTCGATAACTCGCGCACAACGGGGTCCAAAAACATCGTCCGCACTATAAGCGAGGGCGCGAGTTACCGAGGGACCTATAAAAAAAAAACTAATAAACAGATGGGAGATCGACAGAGAGAGGCGAAGGGGGAGTGCATTCTTGAATACTCGTTTTATAATCGTGCTGAAAATAACTGAATAAATATTTCTTTATAAAGGTGTTGTTCGTTTATCTTTATAAATTGCCTTTAATTTCTGGATAAAATATCTTGAAAAGATCGTAAAAACCAACATTATTCCACGAGGTATCGGTACTCTTAACATGTGTATCGCTAAACACATTGTGTATTACGTCACTGCTTTTTTGTGTTGATTTGGATACATTCTAGTTTTATTGTTTGTTCAAAATGAACGAGATTTCTTTTATCAAAAAAGATATCGAAAAACGACAACTATAGATAGATAGATAGATAGATAGATAGATAGATAGATAGATAGATAGATAGATAGATAGATAGATAGAGTAAAATGTAAAAAAAAAAATTCACAAAGATAAACCATTACCAACTATGAATTTAATGGGTCTAAACGTCAGACATGTAAAAAAAATATAAAAAAAATAATAAAACTAAATAAATCATCCGATAGAATAGACCAGCCTCATCACAATGATAAACTTAGTCGTCTGTATATCCATCACGGGTCAGTATCTCTCGGAGTTGGTTGGGATAACTAGATGCGGCTGCCTGATTTGCTGAGCGTATCTCTCCCGACAACGAATTTTGATTTTTTCCATTACGGCGCTGGAATCTCCAAAGCCATCCATAGCATGCCATGAAATCTGAATCAGTATCCATAGTTTGGACCATTTTCTCTGTCTGGGCCTTGAGAATTGTTCCTGAAATCGGAACACAACCAGGTGTACACAGCATCATCTAAATCTGTGTCGTTTGCAGTGCGTGCCCGTTTCTGTTTAAATCCATCATCAGTATCAACTTCATGCAAATAATCACGAAAGTTCTGCTCATCCTTGAGCCAACCTCTGAGTGTTGACTCGGCAAGTTTAAGTTCACTACAAACTTTTGATCTTGATTCACCATTACGAACCCTCTGTATGACAGTAAGCTTTTCATTCACCGAGTACGACTTTCGCTTGATTCCCTTGCTCTCCATGATCACATTTACAAATGATTAGGATAAATTACTGATTAATATATACTTTAATGACAATAAGTATATACTATTTGAAACCATGTTCGATTGGTCCAATTAAATTCATTGATGTTGAGAAAAGATATTGAACACAAGAGTTTATGCATGTAGGATTTGCATTCCTTTGAACTTTTGTATTAAACGTCTTTTACCTGATTTGATACAAAAGACCGACTTAACGTGATAAAACAAAGCAGGTTCATTTTAATTGATTTTTACAATGCAACAAACACTTCCCCAAGTCGTCGATAAAAACGCAGCCGCACTTAATTAGGTTCTCACAGATGTGCTCGCGGACATCGATGTGACGGTCAATTGAATCTTTTCATGTTTGAATATAAGAGAACATGCAACGATTATACTGCTTACACTGCAACACAATGAAAAGATTAAAACACTAATTTCCCCTGACAAGACATATTTAATTAGTATTCATTTCATTCAGTGTTGCCACCTGTTAGCATTTACTATAATTCATAGATCGCTGTTTCGCCGTATACATATGCAATATTATTATTTACAGTGAACTGACATCATATTTTTTCTGATAAAATGTAGCAAGATATATGATTCCTTATTAAAACCTAAAATTTCACGATGTTGATTCTAACTTTTCGGGCACTAACCGCCATTTACGATAAAACGGGCGATATATTAAGGTTTCTTTAACAAGTTCTGATGACGATTTTCTTCATTTGTTAAAAAAAAAAAAAATCTTTAAAAAAGACGGGATCCACGCCGGACACCGCGTTATAAGCGGGTTCGCGAGTTATCAGGGCGCAAGTTATCGAGGGAGCGGTGTATTCAGTATATGGAGGATTGATAAAGATATATTTAATGGATGGATGGATAAAGATATATTTAATGAATTGATGGATTGATAACGATATTTTTAATGGATGGATGGATGGATAGATATATATTTATTGGATGGATAAATGGATAAAGATATATTTAATGAATTGATGGATTGATAACGATATATTTTATGTATGTATGGATGGATTAAGATATATTTAATGGATAGATATATATTTATTTGATGGATAGATATATATATATTTATTTATTGTATGTATGGATGGGTAAAGATATATTTAATGCATAGATGGATAGATATATATTTATTGTATAGATCGATGGATAGATATATATTTATTGTATGGATGGATGGATAAAGATATATTTTATAGATGGATGGATATATATTTATTTATTGTATGGATGGATGGTTAATGATACATGTAGTATATATTCGGATAAGATATAATCAGTGTATGGATGGATGGATAAAGATATATCTTTATATTGTTGAGCAATTCATTAGGAAAATGCATTAAAATACACATTGTATTATTTATATCCAAGTTTATGAATAATTAATGTGTTTGTCATGCAATGAATTTTATATGCAAATCATTCTGGAAACTTTTTCTACATTATTCACTTACAGCAAAAGAGGATTCCTGGGGCTGTATATGAAACCCGTGCATCACTATTAAGAACTTATCAAAACCCAGTGGACCCAGCACCTCTATGGCAGATGCCAAAATTTGTCAAAAATGTAAGCAATTGTTTATTATTATTATTATTATTATTATTATTATTAGTAGTAGTAGTATTAGTATTATTATTATTATTGTTGTTGTTGTTATTATTATCATTGTTATTATTATTATAATTGCTATTATTATTATTATTATTATTATTATTATTATTATTATTATTATTATTATTATATCTCCTACTTCTCTCTAGAGAAAGATAGAAGGGTAAATAGGAATCCTTTTGTCCATCCATTGTTAGAGTTATTGCCCCTTTTTGTCATGCAGATGAATGTAGCTTATGACAGATAGAATCTTGTGAATGCACATTTATATGGATCACTGTGAAACTGGATACAAATTATTGTTATCAGCCAAAAATATGCATGTTGATAAATTATTTTGCTTTTATAATTTTTGTGTATCTTGTTGACTTGTAACTGGATGCAGTATGTCATTATGAATGCAAATACTCTTCGAGTTTTCAGTGGATTGCTTTCCAATTTAGCTATATTGCCAGCATTAAAAGATATGCAAGATGTTCAGTCATTGTGTTCTGAAAAACTAGCAGCATTTTCCAAACAGCTGTGTTCTTTCTTGACAGCATTTTCCAAACAGCTGTGTGCTTTCTTGACAGCAAACTCATCTCCATAAACTTGAGTGCTGAGGTGGGGGGGGGGGGTAGGAGAGGTGGGATATTATTTACTTGATTCTGCAAGTTATTATTCTTAAATGTACATTAAATCTTGTTTCTATTGACTATGATGGAGCACATATGTGGGTATTTTTGGTAAACTAATTTTGTTTATAACAATGAAGTGTTTTCCACAATATTTGTTTGAACTTTTAAAAGCCTGAAGTGCAGTGAGTCTAAATTCCAGGTTTCAGGCAAAATTATTTTATACTCAGGGACTGAATAGGTAGTTTTTATAGACAATTTAAGTGACATGTTTAAATTAATGAGTTTGACTATTTGTAGTTTCTATGCTTCAGCCATATCTATGGAGGGGACAGTGATTACCCATTATGTCCCATCTGTGATTTCTATCCAGTAACTTGTGAAGAATTCCATGGATTCCATACACATTTTTATAGGCTGCTTAACATGTAGATGACCAAAGCTAAATTTTATTTTTATCATTTTCTGCAAAAATTTATAAATTTATGGGCCATTTTTTTAGTTAAAACATTGCCTAGCAGTTCCAACTTGATAACTTTTGAGGAACTTTATGAGTTAAAGCCAGATTAGACGAGAGTATTAAGTTAATTTTTTTAACGTTTATTGTAATATCTTTTAGTTTTGGCTCATGTTTGACATTTAATTGGCATCATACAGAAGAGCAGCGGAATACATGTCATATGAGCACATTTCTAGTTACATGTTATGAGTTATAAAAAAAAATAGAGTTAGCAAAACCATTTTTGAAAAAATGTGGGTACAATGAATGCCACATGTTTTTCATTTTATGAAAGAACAAAGTCATGAACACCTTTGAATAACATAAACAATATATGCATTGTTAAATAAAATCATTGTTATATTCACATATAGCAAACATGCCAAATTTACATAGAAATTCATTTCCTAGCCTTACATGACCCATCTGAATAAACAGACTTGACAGACTTGTGTATTGTTTTATTTTCCGCTCAGTTGAAATAGTCAGTGACCTATGACCTTCAGGGGTCTCACTTTACCTGTTGCTTTGGTACAATAAATATTTGATGTAACATAAAACCTTTATTGTTTCAAACTATGGCCTGCATTGTACAGGTTACAACTAACCAATAAAGGAGTCAAAGTAATTGCTGTTTATCAGATAAGCATAGTGTTCTGTAAAATATTGAAAACAAATTAAACTCGCAATACATTTTAAACATGTTTGTTCATGTAGTTTTGGTGTTAAAGCTTTTTTTTAAAATTATTTTTGAACACTTTAAAAAAATTGTCTTCCTTTGTTAAGTGTTACAACAATAGGACAAAGTGGGTCTGAAATTGCTGATTTGGTAATGATGACCTTATTTAATTGGTGGGTCGGTATGATTGGTACAAAACTGAATGATATTGATGCCAGAATGCTTCCAGAAAAATGTCCTATTGAATTGTGCAGTTTTGACAAGAAGTCATGTTAAGATTTTTAATAAAAAAAATTAGTCCATATTTGAAGGTGAATCAGCATAATTTGTACAAAATTGAAAGGTCTTAAAAATGTCTTTTTGTCAGGATCAGGTCAAACTCTTTTATTGGTTCTTGAGAAGTAGTTGAATATGGTTCAGTAATTTTGTAAAAAAAGAAGTTGAAGATAGAAATTGGTGATTGATACACAATGGACCATGGCCAGGGGATCTAAAAAGTTTATATTGCTTAGCGTAGATTGCTAGACAGATTGTCTGCATCATATAATTTATAAAAAAATATATATGTATCAATAGACCAGTTCACAGATTGTCTGCTTCGTATGATTTATAAAAAATGGGATATGTATCAATAGACCAGTTCACACATTTTTAAAAAAAACAAACTTTTCTTTACTTTGAGTTAAAAGTCAGTTTCAAAACAAAGAATCATGCTGGATAAAGTATGGAAAATCATATTAATTTAAAACTGAAGAAATTCAGACTCAGGTATTATAAAATGTTGCTACTATACTTAATTCAAAACAATAATGTACTTTTTTTATTACTGTGATTTTTTTCTTCCTGGGTATTAGTTAACATAGATTTAGTTGTGGGTTTCAGTTGTCATGGATTTCATCAAGGTGTACCAGTTATTTTTTATTTCATCCAGGGGTATTAATTATAATGGATTTCATCATTGGGATATCAGTTATCAGGGATTTCATCATTGGGGTATCGATTCCAGATCTCATGGATTTCAACATGGAGTATCAGTTACTGTTTTTTATTTCATCATGGGTAACATTTATTATTGTAGATTTCATTATTGGAGTATCAGTTATTGTGAATTTCATGATTGGATATCAGTTATCAGGGATTTCATCATGGGGTATCAGTTTTTGTTTATTTCATCATGGGTAACAGTTTTAATTGTGGATTTCATCACTGGGGTATCAGTTAGTGGATTTCATCATTGGGGCATCAGTTATTGTGAATTTCATCCCTGAGGTATCAGTTATTGTGAATTTCATCACTGAGGTATCAGTTATTGTGAATTTCATCACTGAGGTATCAGTTATTGTGAATTTCATCATTGGTGTATCAGTCATTGTGGATTTCATCATGAGTAACAGTTATTGTGGATTTCATCAAGGGGTATCAGTTATTGTGGATTTTATCAAGGGGTATCAGTTATTGTGGATTTCATCAAGGGGTATCAGTTATTGTGGATTTCATCAAGGGGCATCAGTCATTGTGGATTTCATCAAGGGGTATCAGTTATTGTGGATTTCATCAAGGGGTATCAGTTATTGTGGATTTCATCAAGGGGTATCAGTCATTGTGGATTTTATCATGGGGTATCAGTTATTGTGAATTTCATCACTGAGGTATCAGTTATTGTGGATTTCATCATTGGTGTATCAGTCATTGTGGATTTCATCATGAGTAACAGTTATTGTGGATTTCATCAAGGGGTATTAGTTATTGTGAATTTCATTAAGGGGTATCAGTTATTGTGAATTTCATAATTAGGGTAACAGTTATTGTTTATTTAATCATAGGGTATCAGTTATTGTGAATTTCATAATTGGGGTATCAGTTATTGTGGATTTTATAAAAAGGTTTCAGTTATCAGGGATTTCATCATGGGGTATCAGTTATTGTGGATTTCATCATGGCGTATCAGTTATTGTGGATTTTATCATGGGGTAATAGTTACTGTGGATTTTATCATGGGGTATCAGTTATTGTGGATTTTATCATGGGGTATCAGTTATTGTGGATTTCATCATAGGGTATAAGTTATTGTGGATTTCATCATGGGTAACAGTTTTTGTGGATTTCATCAGGGGGTAACAGTTATTGTTTATTTCATCAAGGGGTATTAGTTATTGTGGATTTCATCATGGGTATCAGTTATTGTGAATTTCATCACTGGGGTATCAATTATTGTGAATTTCATAATTTGGGTAACAGTTATTGTTTATTTCATCATAGGGTATCAGTTATTGTAAACTTCATCACTGGGGTAACAGTTATTGTGAATTTCATAATTGGGGTGTCAGTTATTGTGGATTTTATAAAAAGGTTTCATTTATCAGGGATTTCATCATGGGTTATCAGTTATTGTGGATTTCATCATGGAGTATCAGTTATTGTGGATTTTATCATGGGGTATCAGTTATTGTGGATTTTATCATGGGTAACAGTTATTGTGGATTTCATCATGGAGTAACAGTTATTGTGAATTTCATCATGGATTATCAGTTATTGTGGATTTCATCACTGGGGTGTGGAATTCATCATGGGTATCAGTTATTATGGATTTTATCATGGGGTATCAGTTATTGTGGATTTTATCATGGGATATCAGTTATTGTGGATTTTATCATGGGGTATCAGTTATTGTGGATTTCATCATTGCCCAAAACTAAGACAATAAAGACCCACTTGTGTAAAAATAAATAGGACCACTTAGTAATCCCCACAACACAAATTTTAAGTACAATGAAAGTTTTATTTTTCACAACAACACAAAAAATAGGTACCCACAAAAATTCAAAAATCATAAGTACAGTTCATTACAGTTGTGTGGGGCCCTGAGTGGCTGAGTGGTCTAAAATGCCCTCCATTACGGATCACTGCTATCTCACCTTTGTCTGTGTGGGTAAGAGTCTTGGATTCAGGCAATGTTGGTATGTGAGAACGTTTGCCAGTAGCTTCTCACGGGTTGGTGGTTCTTTCTGGAGTTTTCCTTGGGTTCTTCCTTCACCATTATTACTGTCTGCCATGCATAGCCTATCTTGTGCTGAAAAATGGCATTAAATCCTACAAAAACAGCAACATTACAGTTGTGTCCATGTTAATTCTACATTGTATTGACCTGTGTAAAGTGTACATTTGACTACAATGACAGGTTGCTTTATTTACCTGTGTTAAATATTCTTTTAACTACAATCATGGTAAATTGCTGTAGCTAACTTCCTAAAGTGTAATCCTAAAGGTCATATCTATATCTGCCTTTGCATACTGCTCTGGTTAACCCTGACTGTTCATATCATTGGTGGGTCTGGGAGAGTACTGTTTGCATGTAATTAAGCAGATTGAATGACATTAACCCTGACTGTTCATATCATTGGTGGGTCTGGGAGAGTACTGTTTGCATGTAATTAAGCAGATTGAATGACATTAACCCTGATTGTTCATATCATTGGTGGGTCTGAGAGAGTACTGTTTGCATGTAATTAAGCAGATTGAATGACATTAACCCTGATTGTTCATATCTTTGGTGGGTCTGGGAGAGTACTGTTTGCATGTAATTAAGCAGATTGAATGACATTAACCCTGACTGTTCATATCACTGGTGGGTCTGGGAGAGCACTGTTTGCATGTAATTAAGCAGATTGAATGACATTAACCCTGATTGTTCATATCATTGGTGGGTCTGAGAGAGTACTGTTTGCATGTAATTAAGCAGATTGAATGACATTAACCTTAATTGTTTATATCATTGGTGGGTCTGGGAGAGTACTGTTTGCATGTAATTAAGCAGATTGAATGACATTAACCCTGACTGTCCAGACCATATTTTACTGTAGACCTGTGAGAGTTATGTTTGCATGTAATCAAGTGTAATTAATGACTTACACCCTGATTATCCTGATTAAAATGTACTAGTGGCTCTATTACCATACTGTTCATAAAAAATAGAGTACAACACTGGAGTGATATTTTGAGGTAGTTGTGTACCAGGAGATATTCTATACTGGAAATGAAAACTGTGTGACTGACTCAAATAAATCCTCTACATGTATATGTAAACTGATTTGATACAGTTTTTATTGTTATAAATCACTCCATAGGAACATGAACAAGTGGGCTAGTCCCTTAAGATATATAAATATTTGTTTAGTCTTGGTAAGCAGTTACCTGTGGCAGGTATACAAACATGTCTTTTAGTGTAGTGTATTACTCCTTGGAATGCCAGGTGCTAATTTGTACAAGAATTTATTGCTCACAGCCTAATCTTTGTCAAGTTGTTTTGATACAATATATAGTTTTTAGGATTATCCATATGAAAAGCTGAACTCCAGGAAGTTTTAATTAACCATATTTATAAAGACTCAAATAGCATACATAGCAACTTATATAATTTACTTGATTTTGCAGATACATATATGTAAATGAAATGTTTAAAAAAAAACAAACAAAATCACTGCCTTTAACACAATGTAAAAGTATGAAATATGCCATTTTGTAGCATTTTCCTATATAATTAGGGCCTGGGCCTAGTAGTTTTTAATGTGTAATTAGGGCCTGGGCCTAGTAGTTTTTAATGTGTAATTAGGGCCTGGGCCTAGTAGTTTTTCCTGTGTAATTAGGGCCTGGTTTTAGTAGTTCTTCCTGTGTAATTAGGACCTGGGCCTAGTAGTTTTTCCTGTGTAATTTGGGCCTGGGCTTTTTGTAGTTTTTCCTGTGTAATTAGGGCCTGGTTTTAGTAGTTCTTCCTGTGTAATTAGGACCTGGGCCTAGTAGTTTTTCCTGTGTAATTAGGGCCTGGGCCTAGTAGTTTTTAATGTGTAATTAGGGCCTGGGCCTAGTAGTTTTTCCTGTGTAATTAGGGCCTGGTTTTAGTAGTTCTTCCTGTGTAATTAGGACCTGGGCCTAGTAGTTTTTCCTGTGTAATTTGGGCCTGGGCTTTTTGTAGTTTTTCCTGTGTAATTAGGGCCTGGTTTTAGTAGTTCTTCCTGTGTAATTAGGACCTGGGCCTAGTAGTTTTTCCTGTGTAATTTGGGCCTGGTTTTAGTAGTTCTTCCTGTGTAATTAGGGTCTGGGCCTAGTAGTTTTTCCTGTGCAATTAGGGCCTGGGCCTAGTAGTTTTTCCTGTGTAATTAGGACCTGGGCCTGGTAGTTTTTCCTGTGTAATTAGGACCTGGGCCTAGTAGTTTTTCCTGTGTAATTAGGGCCTGGTCTTAGTAGTTTTTCCTGTGTAATTAGGGCCTGGGCCTAGTAGTTTTTCTTGTATGATTATGGCCTGGTCATAGTAGTTTTTCCTGTGTAATCAGGGCCTAGTCTTAGTAGTTTTTCCTGTGTAATTAGGGCCTGGTCTTAGTAGTTTTTCCTGTGTAATTAGGGCCTGGTCTTAGTAGTTTTTCCTGTGTAATTAGGGCCTGGGCCTAGTAGTTTTCCTGTGTAATTAGGGCTTGGTCTTAACAGTTTTTCTTGAGTAATTAGGGCCTGGGTGTAGTAGTTTAGAAGTTTTTTTTACATCCACCCCTTTCTCCCAAATACATCAATTTTATAAAAAAAAATTAGGGATAAATTGATAAAAATAGCCTATCTGCATGTGACACATTATTTGCTCATGGATGATTTTTTAAAGATCCATGCAGCTGGTAATTGTTTTGTAATCTTTCATTTTTAATATAGATAATAAGCAAGGCATATATACACATGATAATATCAAAGACAAGAAAACAACTTGATCAAGTTTTGATTCAATTCAGGTTGAGTGATTTTAGACAGCAAATTTTTGTGTTTTAGAATTTTATTCATAATAGGAGAAACCTGTTGCAACATTTATTGGTCTGAGATTGGGTCAGTTTTAATTATTTCACCTTGTTGTTTTAATTACTCAAAATCTATCAACATGTAACTCCAGCACATATACCAATTAAATTTCTAAAACTCAAAGCTACTATTGATCTCTTGCTGTAATTGCCTTTTGATTGAATAACTCTCTCTTTTTCCTGTAATTGCCTATTGATTGAAAAACTCTCTCTTTTACTTGTAATTGCCAATTGATTAAAAAAACCTTTCTCTTTTACCTGTAATTACCTATTGATTGAAAAACTTTCTTTTACCTGTAATTACCTATGGAGAAAGAAATAACCTGTTCAACTCAATTTCATTCAGAAATGGGTTTAAAATTACTGTTTAATTTTATTGTATGTGACTACCTGAAAAGGGGGGGGGGAGCAGTGTAAATCATGCTTTTGCATGAATCCATCTGTAAAATCTATTAATGTATGGTTCCACTATAATAACTTTACAGTAGTACTAGAATACCATATGGAAGGGTATAAACATATGCATGTGTTTTAATTGCTACATAGCCATTTAATAATATGCATGGGTTTAACACAGTTAATAATATGCATGGGTTTAACACAGTTAATAATATGCATGGGTTTAACACAGTTAATAATATGCATGGGTTTAACACAGTTAATAATATGCATGGGTTTAACACAGTTAATAATATGCATGGGTTTAACACAGTTAATAATATGCATGGGTTTAACACAGTTAATAATATGCATGGGTTTAACACAGTTAATAATATGCATGGGTTTAACACAGTTAATAATATGCATGGGTTTAACACAGTTAATAATATGCATGGGTTTAACACAGTTAATAATATGCATGGGTTTAACACAGTTAATAATATGCATGGGTTTAACACAGTTAATAATATGCATGGGTTTAACACAGTTTGTGAGATCCTTATATATGGAGGTGGAAATTATTAAAGTCAGTAGGTCCATTTTGTTGGAAATGGGTTACTCGTTTCTGTATTTTTTATAACTTAGTTTAGCAGCTACTATGTGTTTGATGGTTTTAATATTTCTGTAATTAAGACTATCAAAAATTCAGTAAAGTAAGTGCCTTCTGAATTCATACAGTTTACACTGTTACATTGAATAAAATACTTTCCAAGTTTATATAGATAACAAAGTTGCATTGAACAAGATACATTTTGATTTTATAATTGAACAAGATACATTTTGAATTTATAATTGAACAAGATACATTTTGAATTTATAATTGAACAAGATACATTTTGAATTTATAATTGAACAAGATACATTCTGAATTTATAAAGTTCACATGATTACATTAAATAAGTTATTGTTGCAGTTCAGTGTTATATTTAGTAACATACTTTCTGAGTTCATATAATTTATAATGTTGTATTGCATAAGATTCCTTCTGAGTTCATAAAGTTCACAATGCCACATTGAATAAGATACCTTCAGAGTTCATACAGTTCACAATGCCACGTTGAACAAGATACCTTCAGAGTTCATACAGTTCACAATGCCACATTGAGTAAGATTCCTTCAGAGTTCATACAGTTTATAATATCACACCACCACAATTTTCTTTTGCATATATAAATTATTAGTACTATATTTTAAGTTGCATATATATTCAGAAATAGTTTAATTATTTAGATAGCCTATATGTCTTTGTTCATAGTGTGTTAACTTGTGTTAACATTAGATATATGTAGCATTCAAAATCACTATCGATGTTTTGGAATCCTAGAATGGAGTTTCTTGATCTCACCCATCATGGATTTAATATGAAAAAAAGCGTTTATACAAAAAATGTAGCAAGTGTGTTTCTTACTCAAGGTACACATTATGATGATTATCATACAGTGACGGTCTTAACATTTCTTACTGATGACAAATGATATCTCATTCTGTTGACATTTGACATTTCTTAAAGTTGACATTATATAGTGTTGACAGTTGACATTTCTTACAATTTACATTACTTACAGTTGACAGTTGACATTTATTACAATTGACATTTCTTACAGTTGACATTTCTTACTGTATATTGTTGACATTTACTGTTGACAGTTGACATTTCTTACAACTTACATTTCTTACAGTTGACATTACATAGTGTTGACAGTTGACATTTCTTACTGTAGCTAGTTGACAGTTACTATTGAGATTTTATTGTTGACAGTTGAAATTTCTTACAATAGACATTTCATACTGTTGACAGTTGACATGTGTTACCATAGATAGTTGACATTTACTGTTGACAGTTTACATATTTTATTGTTGAAATTTCTTACAATAGACATTTCATACTGTTGACATTTCATACAGTTGACATTTCTTACTGTAGATAGTTGAAATTTACTGTTGACAGTTGACATTTTATTGTTGACAGTTGAAATTTCTTACAATAGATATTTTATACTGTTGACATTTCATATTGATTTTATTTGAAATTACCATGGCTCATTTGTTAGCATTTTACTCTCTCATTAAGGTTCAAGTTTGAATCTTATCGCTGGATGAAGCCGTGTCTTTGGGCAAGGTATTGGGGTCCAATAGCCTAGGCACTAAATAAGCTACTTATTTTAATGTGCCAGACAAAACCAATAATATTTTTATTTGTTTACAATGCTACAGATATTTTGAATGTTTTACTGATTGATTGATTGTTTTTTTGCAGGCTCACCCATCTCTTTCAACGTTCCGTTCAGCAAAAGCAAGAAAATCTGCCTATGAAAGCTTAGAGTTTGACAAGATTTCCAGGAAAGGGGACTTTGGACAGGGAGTCTATGAGTCTGCTAAAAATTAACTCTGCATTGCCTGATTATGTATTTAAAATTGTTATAATTCAAATCATCATTTAGAATGAGAGCACTTTAGATTTGTCAAACTGTACAAGTCAGGCAATATTTTAGTGTACTTGAAAGGTTGAAATTTGTTACAAGTATTAGAACAGTTAAGTTAAGATATTTCTGGCACTAATTACACTAATAAATCTGAAAAACTCCAGACTTGAGATATCTGATTAGCTAAATTTTTTTTTAAAGCTATAAATATCATTCAATCAGATTGCTTGGTTCTAGACCTAAGTTTATGATAAGGTTTTAATTGTCTGACTTTTATAAAGCATCTCAGCTTAAGTAAGTACTTAAATGAAAATTCAGTATACAGTTTTCATTGAGATAGATTTGAATATCATCTCTGAATTTCATGACTGAATGTGATCATTGTATTATATGTACTTTGTATACTTTCTTATAATTTGAGTAAACTGTAAACTGAATAAAGTCAGACATGCCAGCACATTGTATGCATGTTTGTTAAGGAGGACAAACCTGATATGCCGGTATATTATGGAACAACAGATCAGGGTCTATTCTGTTTGCAGTTGGGTTCAAGTTATAAGCATGTGGTTTCTGAAACATTCCTATTGCATTTTTTCAAATAAAAATGCCTTGTTATTTCAGCTGATACCTTATATTCACATTAGGGTGTGATCTGCTTTTATTTTTTTTCTAAATCATTATAAAATAAATATCATTTTGCTTAGAGAAAGTAGAAAAAAAAACAACCTGTAAATGTTTATAGTTTATAAATAACTGTAAGTGTAATCATTTTTTAAAATTTAATCGGTCATGGGTCCAAAGAGGTATCATGTAAGATCTGGAGTCGCATAACAAAGTACATTGCAAGTCTGCCTTTAAGTTTGGTCTATTTACTGTGATATGCTTAGGAATTTTCAATAATTCCTTTTTCTTATCTTGCCATCAGTGTATTATTAGTGATCAATGTCCATTTCTGATTTTTTTACATCTTGTCAAATTAATTTGACTCCAAATATTAGTGTTTAAGTAATTATACCTTCAAGATTTTTGTAAATAGTAGCGTTAAATATTTTCAAAAGTTTGTTACATTTTGGAGAGAAAAAATTCTCACAAATTTTGTTTTATGTACTAGTGAGAATAATTAATAAAAATGGCTGTAATATGAAAGATCAAATAAAAGCAAGAAATGTACATTATTGTAGTAATGAATACATTATCTCATCTTGTTTAATGGAAGGTTTGACATCTTCTTTAAAACCTGATTTATGTGTATCTGACTTTATAGAAAAAGTGATGTTGCCTCATTTTAATATAAACAACAAGTGCCTAGTGCAAAGCATAATAGAGTAACACCTAACTTACCGAATTTTCAAAGTCCAATGTGTTCTGAGAGTGTCCCTGTTTTGATGCCAGGCTTAAGTTGTCAAACCTTGGTTGTCTGTCAGTCTGGCATATTTAAGACAAATTATATAATCAATCAAGCTAGGATTGTTACACAGTCACAACCTGTACTTTTAAGTTTGTTTGACCATATGATGCAGTTGTCATTAAAAAGCTACAAATTAATCTTGTTTTAGCTTCATTTTGTTGATATAATTGTCACAATAATTTCAATATATATATGACATAATTTTTATATAAAAGATTGCATTTGTAAACTAGACTAGGTAAATTATCAAAATGATGAATTGATTTGTGGTCTACATGTATGACTTTACATTAACACAGTTTTAGGAACTAATTTGATAAATGTTTTCATCATAATTTTCTATTGATATATTGACATAATTTTAGACTTTTCAAATATAATTTTCCTAAAAAGAATTTCAATATTGGATAGTACTTTAATATGTTTGTTTCCATGGTTAAATTAGCAGCTTGATTTTTATTTGCCAAAGATTCTAGTTTAATAATTGCTAGGTAACATTTTTTAGATTCTTGAGTAGATAAACCAAAGAGGTCTTTTGTTCAGTTTCAATATTTTAAATAGAGTTCTGCAGATTCAGTTGGTAAATTATATTTATACTGCTATATTTTCTTAAAATCTTGATACTTAGTACTGGAATATTTTGGTGATGATCACTATTTGCAGGCTAATTACGTTATGTAATTATGGAAACATTACAATGGCAGTGTTAAACAGGTGGCTACTTCCATAGTTTTCTTTGCATACACTTTGATTGTAAGATGCATCAGAAACTAATCCAACCCAAATTATCAACATTAAGCAAAACAATTAAACATAATTTATTTTAAAAATCTGGCTTGAATACCATGCATATGCTTTCGCTATTCATTCAATGATTAAAATAAATACCAAAACATGAACTGCATGTACATAGAATATTATTTAAAGTATTCAATGTTTCTTTCAGTTAATTCAGAAAGTTTTTACTGCAATTTTTTCACACTGCACAAAGCTCACCTGTGATTTGTTGCCTTATTATAGTTATTTTTTATATTACTATGTGTGTGTGTGTGTCATCATGAGAAAGCAAACCAGTGTATATAGGAATCATTTCTAGGACACATTCAGATCTATGTCAACTTCATGAATACATTTTAAATCGTGTGAAGATCTGAATCCCATCCAAACTTCTTGTACTTTTACAAGGCTTGTTTTGTCTCATAAGAATGAAAAATAAATGACTGAAACATTATTGTGATGTTTTGTTCTCTGTTATCTTTACATAAAGTTGTAGATCTGTTGAATAATTCAAATCATTTAGTGCTGAATATTTCTATTCATTTATTGTTGAATATTTCTAGTCATTTATTGCTGAATAGTTCTAGTCATTTATTGCTGAATATTTTTAGTTATTTATTGCTGAATATTTCTAGTCATTTATTGCTGAATATTTTATTTAGTCATTTATTGCTAAATAGTTTTATAGTCATTTATTGCTGAATAGTTCTCATTTATTGCTGAATATTTTATTTAGTCATTTATTGCTGAATATTTCTAGTCATTTATTGCTGAATAGTTCTCATTTATTGCTGAATAGTTTATTTAGTCATTTATTGCTGAATATTTCTAGTCATTTATTGCTGAATAGTTCTCATTTATTGCTGAATAGTTTATTTAGTCATTTATTGCTGAATAGTTCTCATTTATTGCTGAATGGATCATAATTTGTTTTGCTTATCAACAAACTGCATGTTGCTACATTTTGTAATTAGTATGCACCGTCATTAAGGAATTTATAGAAGAGTAGCCATCTATTTTCATATTTCTGTTTCTTCACTTTCTCAGGAGCACATGTACCATTAACTGAATCGATTTTCAACACGCCTGACTAATATTTAATTGATTATCTCTTGGCAGTGTTAGAGAGTTTCTAATTACTGGCCAGATTCCACAGGTTACTTTTGCATTGCCAGAGTACATAACATAGTTTTATATATCCAGATTACACAGGTTACTGTTGCATTGTTGGAGTACATAACATAGTTTTATATATCCAGATTACACAGGTTACTGTTGCATTGCTAGAGTACATAACATAGTTTTATATATCCAGATTACACAGGTTACTGTTGCATTGCCAGAGTACATAACATAGTTTTTTATATCCAGATTACACAGGTTACTGTTGCATTGCCAGAGTACACAACAGTTTTTTATATCCAGATTACACAGGTTATTGTTGCATTGCTAGAGTACATAACATAGTTTTATATATCCAGATTACACAGGTTACTGTTGCATTGCCAGAGTACATAACATAGTTTTTTATATCCAGATTACACAGGTTACTGTTGCATTGCCAGAGTACACAACATAGTTTTTTATATCCAGATTACACAGGTTACTGTTGCATTGCTAGAGTACATAATATAGTTTCTTATATCCAGATTACACAGGTTACTGTTGCATTGCCAGAGTACATAACGTAGTTTTATATATCCAGATTAAACAAGTTAGTTATGTATGGTGAAATCACACAGTTTAGTTTTGCCTGTTCAGATTTACAACACCTACATGTAGTTTTGAATGGGCAGATGACACAGTCTAGTTTTACATGGTCATATCACAGTTTATTTTTGTCCGGCCATACCAGACAGCTTAGTTTTGAAAGGCCATATCACAGAGTTTAGTTTTGTCTGGCCACAGTTAGGTTTCATCTGGCCATATCACATAGTTTGTTTTTGTCTATCCGTATCATACAGTTTAGTTTTGTTTATCCAGATCACACAGTTTAGTTTTGTCTATCCATATCACACAGCTTAGATTTGTCTGGCCATATCACAGTTTAGTTTTGTCTTTCCAGATCACACAGCTTAGATTTGTCTGGCCATATCACACAGCTTAGATATGTATATCCATATCACACAGCTTAGATTTGTCTGGCCATATCACACAGCTTAGATATGTATATCAATATCACACAGCTTAGATATGCATATCCATATCACACAGCTTAGATATGCATATCCATATCAAACAGCTTAGATACGTATATCCATATCACACAGCTTAGATATGTATATCATATCACACAGCTTAGATATGTATATCCATATCACACAGCTTAGATATGTATATCCATTGCACACAGAGCTTAGATTTGTCTTTCCAGATCACACAGCTTAGATTTGTTTGGCCATATCACACAGCTTGTCTGGCCATATCACAGTTTAGTTTTGTCTGGCCATATCACACAGCTTAGATATGTATATCCATATCACACAGCTTAGATATGTATATCCATATCACACAGAGCTTAGATTTGTCTTTCCAGATCACACAGCTTAGATTTGTCTGGCCATATCACACAGCTTGTCTGGCCATATCACACAGTTTAGATTTGTCTGGCCATATCACACAGCTTAGTTTTGAAAGGCCATATCACACAGCTTAGTTTGGTTATGCCATATCACACAGCTTAGTTTTGTCTATCCATATCACACAGCTTAGCTTTGTTTATCGATATCACACAGCTTAGTTTTGTCTTTCCAGATCACACATCTTAGATTTGTCTGGCCATATCAAAGTTAGTGTCTGGCCATATCACACAGTTTAGATTTGTCTGGCCATATCACACAGTTTAGTTTTGTCTGGCCATATCACACAGTTTAGTTTTGTCTGGCCATATAACACAGCTTATTTTTGTAAGGCCATATCACACAGTTTATTTTTGTAAGGCCACAGCTTAGTTTTGTAGATGCTCAGCCCAAACTCACCACATACTTTAACAAAGCAGTCCATCAGGTGCTGTAGATCAACTTCTCTGAGTGGCAAGGTCAGCATTGTCTGCGAAAAGCATGTCCTTGATGGTTGCATCACACACTTTGCTCTTTGTCTTTAGTCGTGCTAGGCTGAACAGTTTGCAATCTGATCGCGTAAAGGTAGATCCCCTCTGTGGACATCCCAAAGGCATGCTTGAGCTGGACAGCAAAGAAGATGCAGAAGAGCGTGGGGGCTAGGACACAATCCTGGTTCACTGCTACTGATGTTGTTGGGGTTGGACATTGAACCATCGTGCTGCACTGTGCCTTTCATGTCATCACAGAAGGACTGGATCATGTTTAGCAGCTTTGGAGAGCATCCAATCTTTGCCAGGATTGTGACGAGTCCATCTCATCTCTGCTGACCAGATCAAATACCTTGGTATGGTCTATAAAAGCCAGGAAGAGGGGTCTGTGTTCTTCTCTGCATTTCTCCTGCAGTTGCCTGACGGAGAATATCATGTTGATTGTGGAACCTGCACTGCCACTCTTATACACTCTTGTCAGCAAGCATTTGCAGTCTGTTCAGGATAACGTGTGTTAAGACTTTACCCAGGATGCTGAGAAGGGATTTGCCCCTGTAGTTGTTGCAGTCACTTATGTCACCTTTGTTCTTGTACAGGGTCACGACGTTGGTGTCTCTCATATCCTGAGGCACTGCACCCTCATCCCAGTACTGGCAGATAAGGTCGTGCAGGTGTGTGGGCAGCACACTGCAGCAATATTTGGAGACTCCTGCTAGGATGCCATCCTTCCCGCGGCATTACCTAAGGGCAGTTTCTCAAACGGTCAGATTATAGTTTTGTTAACATAATATCATATTCCTATCAAAAGATTGTCAAGTGGGTTTGAAAATGGTCTTCAGAGTGGAAACAAGCTCAGCCAATCCGATTTAGGATAACATCATTAATATGTGCATATATATTTTTTTAATTGAATTCGTCTGAAATCTTCATGAGATAAGACCATAATTCAAAACTGAACAGAAATATGAGCTACAGAATTATAACTGGCTCAGCCAATCAGATGCAAGATCACCTCATGAATATGCATGGATTTTATTGGTTTCATTCTAGATCATGAATATGTAAGCCTGGATTGAAATATGGCCCCAGAGATGTCAGAAGCATCTATTGATTGATGGATGAAAAGCAATGTATGGCCATAATTTCACTTAATCTTACAGCCATGTAAACCTCATCCACTCTAAACAACAAAAAACATTTCTCGTGAAATTTGTTTTAATAATAAACAAGAAACAAAGTAAAAAATATTATTTATTAAGATCTATACAAGAAAATTTTATAACAATGCTATATAAATAAAAAATTAAGCATTTCAGAAGACAAGGTATAGCCATAACAAAAGAAAATGTTTTAAAAGAATCCAAAATATGATTGCATTTAACTGCAATGTGATATGGGCTTTAGTAAAAAGTAAACGATAAACTCTCTATCCTGTCTCCTTTACAGTTTGGTTCCAGTAAATCCATTCTAATAATGAACAAACCTCTGCATCTCGTGTCTACAGTTTGGTTCCAATAAATCCAAAAACTCAGCATCTTGTCTGTACAGCTTGGTTTTAATAAAATCATAGCCAAACCTCTATAAACTTTTAAACTTTTATGGGAGGGAAAACATTATTGTACAGCCAGGCTAGATTTTAACAAACTCGCAAACAATAATTTGTTTTATATTAAGAATTAATTTTAATTTCCCAAAATTTTCCCCCTTTTCCTCATGAAGTCTTTATTTTATTAAAAATAATGACTTTTGAAATGACAAGAAGCATAAATTATGAATACAACTGGTTCTGTAGCAAAATTAAGTAATTATCAAAAAAATTTATATGGCACCAAAGAAAGAAATTTATAAAAAATATATGGAATGAAACTCTGATTACCCGCAGATTACATATAAAAATGATTACAAAACACTAAAAATCATCATTGTATATTAGGATCATTCTGCTTGTATTGTGTTAAATAACAAACGACCTTAAACTTGAGGAGGAAAAACATGAATGAAAACATTAGAAAATTGACAGAATAATAATCCCCACTTGGGATTATTAATAAAAAGATCGACAAAATATTATCCTAATAAACTGATATGTACTAGATATAACATTTCTTGACAAACTTAAAATGAGAATAAAATACTGATAACAAAGTATTTTCAAATGTCCCAATCATTTTATAATCCAAATTTGACTAATTATTAGAAGTCTCATGGCCTTAAGTAGTGGACTTATAGGTAACATTTGTTTTGTTAAAAAAATTATGTTTTCAAAGTCTGCTCTGTACAAAATTTTTTTTTATGCACATAGCTACTGTGTGCAAACAATGATCAAAGGTCGTTTAAACTCATAATGTGGGTCACAGTGACCTAATTTTGATTTTTGAAGTAATATTCCAAATGATAAAATACTGAAAAAAGTAACATGACTCGAGAAGCAATAGTTTTTGAAAAATGATTAGCTAAATACAAAACCTGATATCAGTCACAGGAACACTGGATAAATATTGACTGATGGGTTTAGTATTATTTTTTTTACAATGTACCAATATATCAAACAATATGACTGTGCACGAAAAAGTCTGTGAGAAAATGGGTTAAATACAAATAGTAATACAGGTCACTGGAGCCAAAATAACATTTCTGCTCATTTAAATAGGCTTATAATGGCCAACACCAGCTAATGTCATGTCAATCCAATCCAATCTACTGTCATGCCAACCCAAACTATGTCAAACAGATTTACAATGGTGAGATGCCAACACCAACTAATGTCATGTCAACACCAACTAATGTCATGTCAACACCAGCTAATGTCATGTCAATCCAATCCAATCTACTGTCATGCCAACCCAAACTATGTCAAATAGATTTACAATGGTGAGATGCCAACACCAACTAATGTCATGTCAATCCCAACTAATGTCATGATGGCCCCAACTAATGTCAGACAGGTTTATGTTACGGTGACATAAACCCCAACAAATTGCTTTATAATAGAGATGTTAACCGCAACCAATGTTCAACAGATTTAGAATGTATTGGTGCCAAACACAACTGAAGGCTGTTCCACATGGTACCAGGGGAAAGCAGTTTTTAGAAAATATTTGCTAGGGTACTTTCATTTACTCTGGTACTTTGATGTACTCTGATTAGTTCATATTACAATAAGAAGAAAATTTTAAATTGCATCTATGGATGAGTATGCTACATTAAAATTGCCTTCCCTGGGTCCCATGTATGTTTTACTGAAACAGCCTTGATGTCAAAAAAGAATTTCTAGCACATCTGTATAATGAGCTTCAACATTTTAAGGAATTGTTTATAGTTATTACAAATTTACTAATTAATGGGTGGTAATTAAAAAAAATGGCTCTTAATATGACCATACTTATGAGAATAAAATTATTTTAACAGCGTGTTTAAAATCACTGGATTTGTTTAATGGTCTATTTAATAGCAAGTGGTCTTGCATGCAGTAGTCTATAGTTTTTGCATTAATCCCTCTTTGTTTGTTCCCTCCTACCTATTTCAATAACTAAATTTTTTAATATTATAAAAAGTGCACAGAACTTGGTAAATTCATTCATTGATTTATAATTTATAATCTGACTAATGAGAGTAGTTCTGTGCATATTTTGCTCATTTGTGCTTTTCGTTTTTTTTATATTGGTGGGAGGTACAAATGGGGAGGTATATTCAGATTGTAGTTAAAGAGAGCCACATTTTAAATTATGGTTAAAGAGTTTCCTATAATGCATCTAAATAATAAATTTATCATCTCTGTAAACAATAATGTTTTAAGAAACTGAGCTATGTGTACAGTGTAACACAAATCACTGGAGCAATTAAATCAGAGAAACCCTGAGGGATGTGATAACTTTCATGATAACATTTTCATACCAGTATACATGACTCTGCAGACATCTGTAAACACAACTAATCACACATTGTAACTATGTTTGATGATAGACAGATGAAAGGATTGATGGATAAACATATATCATCAATCCTGTGGCTGGACTAGATTAGCAATGTGGTCAATACAAGGACTTAGGTAAATGAAGCTAGTGCATCAGTCTTCTATTGAATGGGTAAAAAATACTTGAATGGCATCCAATTAGTACCATATATACACAGTTATAAGGTGTGTTTAACTGTACAGACCTAGATGTGCAATTACTCAATGGACTAGCAGATCTGGGTTCAAGCAGCACAGACCCTGATGTGTCAAGGCAGACCAGGGTCTGTGTTTTTTGAAACTGGACTTGACTAATAAGTGAGTACATACAGTCATGTACAATATTTCTCCCTTGCCAAGGGTCATTCCTAAAGAGGCTCTGAGCTTAGAGTCAAGTCTGGACTTGATGTTATGGCAGAAATACAGTAACTGATGTCATTACTTAAGTAAATACAGTAACTGATGTCATTGCTTAAAAAAAAAAGTAAATACAGTAACTGATGCCATAGATCAAGTAAATACAGTAACAAATTCCAAAGTTCCAGTAAATACTAATTCCATAGTTCCAGTAAACACTAATTCCACAGTTCCAGTAAAAACAGTAACTAATTCCATAGTTCTAGTAAATACAGTAACTATTTCCTTAATTTATGTAAATACAGTAACTAATTCCAAAGTTCTACTAAATACAATAACTGATGCCATTCTAGGAAATACAGTAATTAATTCCATAGTTCTACTAAATATAGTAACTGATGTCATTCTAGTAAATACAGTAATTAATTCCATTGTTCTAGTAAATATAGTAACTGATGTCATTCTAGTAAATACAGTAATTAATTCCATTGTTCTAGTAAATATAGTAACTAATTTGGAGTTCTAGTAAATACAGTAATTTATTCTGTAGTTCTAGTAACTACAGTAATTATTTCAGAGTTCTAGTAAATATAGTAATTAATTCCATTGTTCTAGTAAATATAGTAACTAATTCGGAGTTCTAGTAAATATAGTAACTAATTCCATAATTCTACTAAATACTGTAACAGTAACTGATGCCATAGTTCTAGTAAATACAGTAACTATTTTCATTGTTCTACTAAATACAGTAACTGATGCCATTCTAGTAAATACAGTAACAAATTCCATAGTTCTAGTAAATAACTAATTTCATTATTTTAGTAAATAGTGTAGCTAATTCCATTGTTCTACTAAATACAGTAACTAATTCCATTGTTCTAGTAAATACAGTAATTAATTCCATAGTTCTAGCAATTATAGTAACTGATGCCTTTTCTGTTTTAAAATACAATAACTCATGCCGTAGCTATAGTAAATACAGTAACTAATACCATGGCTTTAGTTAAAAAAATGATCTGACACAAATTTTTCAGATTATTACAAACATGCCAACTCCTGATAAGGAAAAAGTGTAACCCAAGTGGTCAAAAAGCAGAATACAGGCAGAAAAAACGTAATCCACACATACCATGCTAAATTTTAAAAAAAAACACAACGATTTATTTGCCACTATTATCTTTTATCGTCCTTTACTGCTTCAAGTTTTCATACGTAGCAATGTTAGCTTTACACACACATCAACTAGAATCCATCTGAAGAATTTAAAGTGCCAAATATTAAAATTATTTCCAGGTTATGCTGCCCTCATTTCTTCATATTTGGAGGATTCTGTTATATTTTGTCATCAGTGAAATTATTAGAAAGGGAGATATTTTGCTCTCATATACAGATAGACTAAAATAAAATATACCTTTTAGTGCCAAATAACTTTAGACCGGTTCTGCACTAAATATGAATTAGAACAAAGAATCTGCATGTGATGATTAAAATTAGAAAACCAGTCTATTCTCTCCTTACTAAGCCATTTAGCTGCTATAAATAGAATATGAGGTCGAAAGTTTGAAATTATAACCAGGACGTTTCTTGGTAATAGGATTGTTGCTATAAATAGAACATGATAATATTAGGAAAGTGGACTTGCGTGCACAAAGTGTGCTCTTATATTGTAGTTATGCAGAAGCTGTCTTTTCTAAAATACGGTTTGTGGGATTAATGAAATGCTAATAAAAACAAGAAAACAAATAATTAATATTTTTGGAAGCAATTATACTTAAAATGCGTAATCTATATACATTTATGCATAAGGCATAATTAGCGAAAAAAGCGTAATGATTACACCAAAAGCATAACGATTGGTATGTATGTTATTACTATTTTATCTCCTTCCAATGTATAGGACTGTCATTGCTTAAAGCTTAGGAAATATTTAAAACCCAAACACCAGAAACACCATAAATGTTATCAAAATTAAATTGTTATACATACATAACAAATATTAATTAATAAATCTAAAAAATATATAATTATTTCTGAAATTATTTTCTCAATTATGACTTTATGTTTTCTGTGTCCAATTAATACATAACTACACAGAATTCTCTTGGAAAACTGTGCCAAATATTGAATGCATTTGACTACATTTGACTAGTAAACTACTGGACATGCTTCCAAGCTTATTAAAAAGTTGCTTTCCTTGTAGGATTTTTCTGGCAATCATCAAATTCTTAATTCAATGCTGAGGACAGCGTTCAAAATCACTAATCAACATGTTGAAATTTTTCCAAACACTTGGACTCTGAAAGCAGGCAGTACCTCCAGCTCTGTGAAACTGGCTTGACTACAACATAAAAAAGAAAATTAGTGACAACAGCTTTTAATGTAACTTTTATTAGGTTCCATACAACAATTTGCCAGAATATCAAGCATACTCATGACTAATGTTATAAAAAAAAAATAATGTCACATATCTATTTTTGTGATTCACTAGTTCTTAAGAATGTTGTGATAAATGTACAGTCCTACTGTTACGTGCTTAGGCTCGAATAAGCAGCAACACAGAAACTTAGAAAGAGTGAAAACTAACAAGCTTGTTTAAATTGAACAATGAATTTATTAAATACAATTATTTTCATAAAATAAATTAACTTACTGTTTTAGAGAATCAAATCCAAAATTAATCCAATATAGAATTCACAAAAATAATCCACTAATGGAATTGCAAGAGTCCTAATAAATAAATGTTCTAATAGTTCCAGGTTCGAATCTTGACGATGTAATCCTAAATGGCTGACAATGTCACGTGATGCAGTTCTTGTTTAATTATCATCCAAATGAATTATGAGCACATGTTTTCTCCTCCAAATAAATAATAAATCCTCTTTCTTCAATGAATTGACACAAAGTCCAGAACAAAATTATTATAACTCAAACACAACTATTAACTTTACAGCCAAGAGATTCTACTGAATTGTTTTATCCCAAACAAGTCTATATAACTGTTTTTCTTAAGTAAACAAGTGATCACGTGATTTTCTAGAAATTCATGGAAGGTCACTACCTTCAGCAAGTCATGTATTCTAGATATTTCCTACACCCCAAGAACTAAAAATAAAAGTTATCCTTGAAATTAACCAATAGTTTTAAAGACCTGTTTATCAATCTGAAGCAAGGTCAGATAAAGAGGTAACGAAGCCAAGGTCAGCCTGTTTACAACTAGTATCTAAGTCAGTATGAATTTTCTAGAAAAAAAACTCCCAAATAATGAATATTAAACCCTAAATGACAAATTTGGATTTAATAATTAAAAATAAATAAAATTAAATCCAATAGCCTTAACACCTACCCACTTATATCGATAAGCCACCTTTGTCGACAAAAAAGCAAAGTCCGAGTCCATTGGTCTACTATTACCACCAAAACTGTCATGTGTTACGTATATTTGATATAAGTCATTTATATTTATTTTTATTGTTTGTTTGTTAGATTCAAATTTGGCATTTTGAGTTTAAAGATTCGTTCATTGGGGGTGACCTGTACTTTACATAATAAACACCAGGTGTTGACCTCATTTCTGACCTGGCTTCAGAGTTGTAAACAAGCTTTACAAATGATTGGCTGGTTCCAAGGACATTATGGAGCTTTATATAAACATCTTTCTATTTTTAGTTGGGTCATACAGTCGGTACGTGAGTTTTTGAACGTAAATTTGTTCTGAAAGCTTCTAGAAGATCATGTGACCCCTTTCTTGTTTACGTAAAAAACAGGTACATAAACTGTTGAGTAGAAATTGTTAGAATATTAAGTTGTGTCGTTTTGAGTTACCTTGTATTGGAAATTATTTCAATTCATTTGGATTCAAGAGGATTTATTTTGTTATTTATCTGGAAAAGAATTGTGCTCATAGAATTTTATTACCAAGAACTGACTTCATCAAGTGACATCGTCTTCCATCTTGGATACTTTGCTGGGATTCGAACTTGGAATTATTTGGACAGTTTATTACCAGGACTTTTGCAATTTCTCTAGTGGATAATATTTTGAATTATTTTTGGATTAATTTTCGAATTGATTCTTAAAACCGTAAGTTTATTTTTCTTTTCTGGAAAATATTTAATCTTAATAAATTGTTTATTAAGTTTTTACAAGCTTGTTATTTTCACTCTTTCTGTGTTACTTTTCATTCGAGCCTAAGCACGTAACACATGCTTAGAGATAGAAAAATAAACATACATGTCGACAGAAGCTTTTGTTTCTAATCATTTATGTAGACAATCTGCCAGTTCCGCCCCATACATTGTAAAAAAAACATTAGTTGATCTTGTTGCCAGGCTTTAATTTTCCTGCCTAGTCATTATTGTCTATTAATGGTCAGTTCCATCCTGGACTTTATTCAACAAATAGTTGATCTTGCAGTCAGGCTTTAATGTCATGGTCAGATAAAAAAAACCTAGGCTTTTGTTTGGGCCTATAAAGCTGGCCTCTCGCGTTGACTTAGAAAGCAATGAAATCGTTTCTTGCACTTTCCAAAGTCTGAACAGAGGTCTTGCTAGGATTTTAAAACTAAGGAGCTCAGGACAACTAATTTGGGAAAAACATGAGCTCCACCAGCAAATGTTTCAGTCCCCTACCAGAAGCAAATTGGGCACACTTGAAATGGCTATATTTCCAGACAAGTGGAAACAGCTGTTGCCATCGAGTTTAATTTCAAATATTCTTCATAGCACTGACATGTAGCCCTTGTTTGTCCATTAGAGTGCGAGTGAATTATGTCAGGGCAAGGAAACATCTTATTCCAAGTACTAAGTTAGGCATAATACATAGTGTTCCATGAGAAATGTCAGTTCTAGCAACTTCTAGCACTTTGTTGAATTTCATTACAATCTGCGTCCAAATTTGCAAACATCATTTTGTCTAACTCTCAACATGTCTTGATTTTGAGGTCACCTGCACTACCTATTTGGCTACACTTGGAAACGAATACAATAATGAAAGCCTAAATTGTTCATTTGATGTACTCTTATACACAAGTAAACCACAAGTTAGAAAGACCACATCCACTCTGGTGGCATTTCTCGACAAAACCATGATAAAAACTGTGTATAGCACTTCTCCATGAGCCACTGCTGGAACTCTATCAGGACACAAGGAGACATTTTCTTAATCTTCTCTACTATCTCCACCTTACCAAAATGTTTTGAAAATACAAGTAAGCTGTACTGTATATACATGAATAAACTGCGTCTGTTATGTGCAATAGTTTTCAAGTTCAAATGTATAAGATAAAGATGCACTTTGTGTATTCAATAACCATCTTCATAATGCCTGCATTTTACCAATAAGGCTGACGTATGTTTTTTTCTGAACTGACACATTTTTCCTTCAATTTATATAAAACTGAAACTTATTTTTGATTTTGATGATCTCTCAGCTTCCAAAACCTACATACAAATTGCTAACACCCAATCAACCCCAATTTCTTTATATTATGGTCTGTCAGTGTATTTTAATTCTGATGCAATAAACAATTTTTTTTTCTTTTGTTTTTACGTGACCTTATAATACTTACCATTCTATTTATATCTCCAATACAAGTCCATTTCTTGCTGACAGTAATGGCCCATTTAGAATGATCTTTGGTCTCCTTGAATTTAACCGTATCGGAGAAAGTGATACCTTCCACATTATATACCTGAACAGACAAAAGTATACAAGATTAAAAAAATGATTCTTGATAATGCTGTCTTCTCAGTATGCATGATATCATTCATGTATGTCTGCATTTAATTTTTGTCCATGATTCTATATTATATTGATAATGTATAAACAACATATTACATAACAAATGTTTAGCCATCATAATATAGAGGTCATGTCACGAATAAGGAAGTGGGAAACAGAACTAAGCAAGCCATTGGGCCCTATGAAGAGCTATTGATCATTGTGAAAAAGCGCAAAATGAAATGGTACGGACATGTCACACGATCAACAGGGCTTGCTATGACAATCATGCAAGGTACTGTGCAGGGAGGGTGATGGAGAGGCAGACAGAGGAAAAGATGGGAGGATAACATCTCAGAATGGACAGGACTGAAGCTGAGTGACACAGTGAGAGTAGCAGAGAACAGATTGGAATGGAGAAAGCTGGTTGTCAGGTCATCAGTGGTGCCCCAACGGTCGACAAGACTAAGGGATAGATAGGTAGATAGATAGAGATAGAATGTGGTGTAGTTAATCATGTATGTAGACCAGTGTGCCATAATAATGTGGTGTAGTTAATCATGTATGTAGACCAGTGTGTCATAATAATGTGGTGTAGTTAATCATGTATGTAGGCCAGTGTGTCATAATAATGTGGTGTACTTAATCATGTATGTAGACCAGTGTGTCATAATAATGTGGTGTAGTTAATCATGTATGTAGGCCAGTGTGTCATAATAATGTGGTGTAGTTAATCATGTATGTAGACCAGTGTCATAATGTGGTGTAGTTAATCATGTATGTAGACCAGTGTGTCATAATAATGTGGTGTAGTTAATCATGTATGTAGACCAGTGTGTCGTAATAATGTGGTGTAGTTAATCATGTATGTAGACCAGTGTGTCGTAATAATGTGGTGTAGTTAATCATGTATGTAGACCAGTGTGTCGTAATAATGTGGTGCAGTTAATCATGTATGTAGACCAGTGTGTCATAATAATGTGGTGTAGTTAATCATGTATGTAGACCAGCATGCCGTAATAATGTGGTGTAGTTAATCATGTATGTAGATCAGTGTGTTGTAATAATGTGGTATTATTTGAACATACCTTAATACCACATGGTAAGTTAATATATGACTGGTTTACATTCTATCATATACTAGTTGTAACAAGATAACCAGATATCAGATTTAAAACACAACACAATTGATGGTGATACAAATACAATGTTTAAAAATTAATGATCTGAATGAAAATTTAATTATGATTAATATGTGCAAGTAAACAATCAAAATATTTACTTAATTAACATAAAATACACAGACTTAAATAATGAAAGTACAAATAAATGACCTTACACTGTACAAGGACAAGGGGTGAATGATTCACTGTGATTTCACTATGAAAAGAATGATGCATTTTACCCAAATAGTAAAAAAATGTAGGTTTTTCCTCATATAGTAAGATGTATTCACTCAAATAGTGAAATTATATAAACAAAAAGGAACAGATATACAAAATTATCCCAACAGTTTCAAAAACACACTGGGTTTTACGAACCCCAAAAGTTTGCCAGACAGCTAAAATATGAAGTCAACCATATTAGCTGTAAAGCAGAACCATAACAGCTGTAGAGCTGAATAGTGTTGCTGGTTGAGTAACAGGTTATTCGGCATTGCTGACCAAGATTGGTGGACACTGATTGCGTGACTGACCAACCTGGAATACTGAATAAGAATGTTCTTGTTTATGAACTTGATTGGAAAATTATGCTCATCCTGATTCTGTAATTGTGTCTTAGGTTTGTTTAAATAAAGGTTGTGATCAACAGAACTTCTCATTCCTAATCTTAACATGTCTAGAGGAAAGTCTTTATGTTGTGTTCAGTTTATAAGATTCAATTAATTCATTTATAATTATTCACTGCAATTACAAAATTCTCTTTGACTTCACAATCTTGGAATTATTGTGAATTCATTCAAGGCATTTTGGATTATATCCTTGTCATACAACAAGACTTTAAGAATATCAGCTCATTCAAGACAATTGAAACATCAGCACAATCAGTACTGGAATTTATTCAGAACACCACTGGAATTCAAACAGAATAATCATTAAGTTTGGACTTGTGATAGAACTTTAGGGAATATATTGGCATTTAATTTGCAACACTTCAGTATTTTAAAATTTTCACTTATTATTCAAAGGAAATAAATTATTTGTCAAATTTGACAAAACTTGTTGCATTTCGCTCTATTCTGTTAATACTTAAAATCTCTGAGAGTCACAACAGAAAATTGTGGCTGGTCTGAGATACAGATTTCTCAAAAATATTTCACAGAAATTAAAATTGTTTTGTCTGAGAAATCATTAGTAAAACCAACAGGCTTTCATAATGTCATCTAAAATCTTACCCAGGAAAGGTTTGAGTCCTTCAAAATGAAAGGGATGCATTGAGCTTCCCAAGTAAAATATGTTTCTTTGCAAATACTTACCCGATCATAATATATTAAAAGAACTACTATTATCATTCAAATCAATCCCTCCCAATAAAAAAAGAGCTACAAGTTATCTGACCACCCAAATGGCAGCTGGAGAGATTGATCTCCCCTTGATATAACGTTGGCAGCAAAACTGATTAGTTCCTACTTGAGCGTAAGGCATGCTCTCAACATGATGTAGCTGTGGGGAGGCTTGGAAGGTGTATGTATATGTTGATCGGGTAAGTATTTGCAAAAGAAACATTCTATTAGAAAAGATTAGTTTCTTTGTTAAGTATGTTGCCCAATTATTATACTTTAAGAGAAGGGAAGAAACTCTCCTACACTTTTAAACAATAGAGCAAAGATAGCACAAAGACAGATGCTTACTTTAAACTTGGTAGTGCAGCTGGAATGTAATTTGGTTTTTTCTGCTCCATTCTGCCACGTTTCTACATACAGGTCACTGCCAAGACTTTCTGCAAGCCAGGCGCTGTAAAGATCTGGAAAATAAAAATATCACAAACTTAACTTTCAACTAATACATGTTTTTTTACTGTGGATTTTTCATTTTCCAACAATCAATACAGACAAATCAAACTTGATTTACTGCGTGACAATTTTTTACAATCTATACAGACATATCAAACTTGATTTACTGCATGACAATTTTTAACAATCAATACAGACAAATCAAACTTGATTTACTGCATGACAATTTGTAACAATCTATACAGACAAATCAAACTTGATTTACTGCGTGACAATTTGTAACAATCTATACAGACATATCAAACTTGATTTACTGCATGACAATTTGTAACAATCTATACAGACATATCAAACTTGATTTACTGCGTGACAATTTGTAACAATCTATACAGACATATAAAACTTGATTTACTGCGTGACAATTTGTAACAATCTATACAGACAAATCAAACTTGATTTACTGCATGACAATTTTTAACAATCTATACAGACATATCAAACTTGATTTACTGCATGACAATTTGTAACAATCTATACAGACATATCAAACTTGATTTACTGCGTGACAATTTGTAACAATCTATACAGACAAATCAAACTTGATTTACTGCATGACAATTTTTAACAATCAATACAGACAAATCAAACTTGATTTACTGCATGACAATTTCTAGCAATTTATACAGACATATCAAACTTGATTTACTGCATGACAATTTGTAACAATCTATACAGACATATCAAACTTGATTTACTGCATGACAATTTCTAGCAATCTATACAGACATATAAAACTTGATTTACTGCATGACAATTTGTAACAATCTATACAGACATATCAAACTTGATTTACTGCATGACAATTTGTAACAATCTATACAGACAAATCAAACTTGATTTGCTGCATGACAATTTTTAACAATCTATACAGACATATCAAACTTGATTTACTGCGTGACAATTTGTAACAATCTATACAAACATATCAAACTTGATTTACTGCGTGACAATTTGTAACAATCTATACAGACATATCAAACTTGATTTACTGCATGACAATTTGTAACAATTTACACAAGATACACTTTGAATGCTTCTCTTGATGGCCCGGTGTGGTTTCAGAGGTGAGACAAATGTGATAATCATCAAAATTAAAAGTCATTTTACTGCAGCTTTTTCTCTTGTATTTATCAATGACTTAAACATTTGGCATTAGAACACAAAATAGTTTGTCTCCCTTGATTCATGTGCAAGACATTTGCAAATTCAAGTAAAAAACAAGACAAGTCAAAACATTTTGTCATGGCAAAACAGTCACAAAGTTTTTTCAAAGCAAGACAGGTCAAGGCAAGGCATTCACAAACTCTGGTCACGGTAAGACATTCACAAAATCTGATAAAGTACAAGATAATAACAAAGATTGGTCAAGACAAGGCATTTACAAAGACTGGTCAAGGCAGGACAGTCACAAAATCTCCTTGACCAGCAACCTCTTGAAATGAAAATCATCACATTTCTTCCTTACGTCAAATGCAAAAAGATGCTGAAAGTCTTAAAGCAATATTACTCTGCCGCAACAATAAACAGCACATGGATGGATGGAGAGCGTTATGGCATCAAAGTCTGCTTATTGTATAACCATATGAATAATTAATTACCAACCTTTCCCAAATTTAGAAAATTTTGCAAAGCTCATGAACTCCTGACCCCCTAGGGATGAGAGTCTTGTTTGCCTGTACCATGGTTCCTTTGTTGGATGTTTCTGAGAATATGCCATAGCAACAGCAGCCATCTGAGGATACTGGGCAGCAAGGGATTGTGGGAAATACTTGTCATAGATTTGTGGATAGTTGTACTGGAGTTGAATCCCTGCAAAATATGGAATGTTCATGTTAATAAATTGAAGAATACCATATACTGGTAAACCTACCTACCTCATCAGACCAGACTGCTGAAGGAACCAACTGTTCTCTCACAGAAAGTGCTAATTAAGCTAGTGGGGTGTGTCCCAATGAGACTTCCTATGGCCTGCTAAGACAGTTCTTAGCAAAAGAAGAGATTTTATTTACAAACACTTCTGAGGCAGCTATTAGTATCATTTTTTAAAAGCCTTTGGTATGACTTGGCCTGGGATCGAATCCACAACCTCTCGATCCCACAGTGTACGCTCTAACCACCAGGCCACTGGAGCGGTAGAGTTTAACCTCAAGGGGGGATGTAGTCTCATCATACGGTTGGGGTATTTTCCTTCTGGAAAAGTACCAGCTATGCAACAGCAACAGGTATGGTAATACTAAACGTAGCTTCTTCATGCATAATATGCGTGGTTATATTATGTGTGATACACCTATGTACAATGACTTCCTTGCATTACATCAGCCAATAGGTCTGAACTCCCTTCTACCTTCATGCAGGAGAAGACAGAACCTGTTACTTTCTCTTTTGAAGTTTCAAAGGCTGCTTTGTTGTCACATAAGACCAGTGATCACAAATGATTTTCTTGTATAAATATAAATATCATTATTATTATGGGATAAACAAACAAATGAGAGGCAACTCTCATATACCCTGCTAATCCAAACCATTTGTAACTAACCTAGGTTGTCCATAGTCCTCTTAGAAAGGGAGATGCAAAGAAATGTTTGTCCATTAATTTCACCACTATCTGGCCAAGTGTAACCTTCAGCTTGTCTGGGGGGAAACTTTGGTGTGCTATGCAGCATCCAGAAACCAGTGTTTTTACCAAAGGCTACCACACCTGAAAAATGAAGAAAAAAAAAATCAAACAAACCAAAAAAATTGTACAATTAAAGTTGAAACAAAAAAAAAATCATAAATGCTTCAAAATCATACTAAGGTCACAAGTAGCAAAGATATTTTTTAAGTAGCAGCTTAAGATAAAAAAATAAAACAATAATTGCATGGTTACGTTGCAGCTTAAGATAAAAAGGAAAGCAATCATTGCATGGTTAAATAGCAGCTTAAGATAAAAAGGAAAGCAATCATTACATGGTTAAGTAGCAGCTTAAGAAAAAAAGGAAAGCAATCATTACATGGTTAAGTAGAAGTTTAAAACAAAAAGGACAGCAATCATTGCATGGTTAAGTAGCAGCTTAAGATAAAAAGGAAAAAAATCATTACGTGGTTAAAAAGAAGTTTAAGATAAAAAGGAAAGAAATCATTGCATGGTTAAGTAGAAGTTTAAGAAAAAAAGGAAAGAAATCATTGCATGGTTAAGTGGCAGCTTAAGATAAAAAGGAAAGCAATCATTGCATGGTTAAGTAGAAGTTTAAGATAAAAGGAAAGAAATCATTGCATGGTTAAGTAGAAGTTTAAGATAAAAAGGAAAGAAATCATTGCATGGTTAAGTAGCAGCTTAAGATAAAAAGGTAAGAAATCATTGCATGGTTAAGTAGAAGTTTAAGATAAAAAGGAAAGAAATCATTGCATGGTTAAGTTGCAGCTTCAGATAAAAAGGAAAGCAATCATTGCATGGTTAAGTGGCAGTTTAAGATAAAAAGGAAAGCAATCATTGCATGGTTAAGTAGCAGCTTAAGATAAAAAGGAAAGAAATCATTGCATGGTTAAGTAGAAGTTTAAGATAAAAAGGAAAGAAATCATTGCATGGTTAAGTAGAAGTTTAAGATAAAAAGGAAAGCAATCATTGCATGGTTACGTTGCAGCTTAAGATAAAAAGGAAAGCAATCATTGCATGGTTAAGTAGCAGCTTAAGATAAAAAGGAAAGCAATCATTACATGGTTAAGTAGAAGTTTAAGATAAAAAGGAAAGAAATCATTGCATGGTTAAGTAGAAGTTTAAGATAAAAAGGAAAGCAATCATTGCATGGTTAAGTAGCAGCTTAAGATAAAAAGGAAAGCAATCATTGCATGGTTAAGTAGCAGCTTAAGATAAAAAGGAAAGCAATCATTGCATGGTTAAGTAGCAGCTTAAGATAAAAAGGAAAGCAATCATTACATGGTTAAGTAGAAGTTTAAAACAAAAAGGACAGCAATCATAGCATGGTTAAGTAGCAGCTTAAGATAAAAAGGAAAGCAATCATTACATGGTTAAGTAGAAGTTTAAGATAAAAAGGAAAGAAATCATTGCATGGTTAAGTAGAAGTTTAAGATAAAAAGGAAAGAAATCATTGCATGGTTAAGTAGCAGCTTAAGATAAAAAGGAAAGCAATCATTGCATGGTTAAGTGGCAGCTTAAGATAAAAAGGAAAGCAATCATTGCATAGTTAAGTAGAAGTTTAAGATAAAAAGGAAAGAAATCATTGCATGGTCAAGTAGAAGTTTAATATAAAAAGGAAAGAAATCATTGCATGGTTAAGTAGCAACTTAAGATAAAAAGGAAAGAAATCATTGCATGGTTAAGTAGAAGTTTAAGATAAAAAGGAAAGCAATCAATGCATGGTTAAATTGCAGCTTAAGATAAAAAGGAAAGCAATCATTGCATGGTTAAGTGGCAGTTTTAGATAAAAAGAAAAGCAACCATTGCATGGTTAAGTAGCAGCTTAAGATAAAAAGGAAAGAAATCATTGCATGGTTAAGTAGAAGTTTAAGATAAAAAGGAAAGAAATCATTGCATGGTTAAGTAGCAGATTAAGATAAAAAGGAAAGCAATCATTGCATGGTTAAGTAGCAGCTTAAGATAAAAAGGAAAGTAATCATTGCATGGTTAAGTAGAAGTTTAAGATAAAAAGGAAAGAAATCATTGCATGGATAAGTAGCAGCTTAAGATAAAAAGGAAAGAAATCATTGCATGGTTAAGTAGAAGTTTAAGATAAAAAGGAAAGCAATCATTGCATGGTTAAGTAGCAGCTTAAGATAAAAAAGAAAGAAATCATTGCATGGTTAAGTAGAAGTTTAAGATAAAAAGGAAAGAAATCATTGCATGGTTAAGTAGCAGTTTAATACAAAAAGGAAAGAAATCATTGCATGGTTAAGTAGAAGTTTAAGATAAAAAGGAAAGCAATCATTGCATGGTTAAGTAGAAGTTTAAGATAAAAAGGAAAGCAATCATTGCATGGTTAAGTAGCAGCTTAAGATAAAAAGGAAAGAAATCATTGCATGGTTAAGTAGCAGCTTAAGATAAAAAGGAAAGCAATCATTGCATGGTTAAGTAGCAGCTCAAGATAAAAAGGAAAGCAATCATTGCATGGTTAAGTAGAAGCTTAAGATAAAAAGGAAAGAAATCATTGCATGGTTAAGTAGAAGCTTAAGATAAAAAGGAAAGCAATCATTGCATGGTTAAGTAGAAGTTTAAGATAAAAAGGAAAGCAATCATTGCATGGTTAAGTAGCAGCTTAAGATAAAAAGGAAAGAAATCATTGCATGGTTAAGTAGCAGCTTAAGATAAAAAGGAAAGAAATCATTGCATGGTTAAGTAGCAGCTTAAGATAAAAAGGAAAGCAATCATTGCATGGTTAAGTTGAAGCTTAAGATAAAAAGGAAAGAAATCATTGCATGGTTAAGTTGCAGCTTAAGATAAAAAGGAAAGCAATCATTGCATGGTTAAGTAGAAGTTTAAGATAAAAAGGAAAGCAATCATTGCATGGTTAAGTAGAAGTTTAAGATAAAAAGGAAAGAAATCATTGCATGGTTAAGTAGCAGCTTAAGATAAAAAGTAAAGAAATCATTGCATGGTTAAGTAGAAGTTTAAGATAAAAAGGAAAGCAATCATTGCATGGTTAAGTAGAAGTTTAAGATAAAAAGGAAAGAAATCATTGCATGGTTAAGTAGCAGCTTAAGATAAAAAGGAAAGAAATCATTGCATGGTTAAGTAGAAGTTTAAGATAAAAGGGAAAGCAATCATTGCATGGTTAAGTAGAAGTTTAAGATAAAAAGGAAAGAAATCATTGCATGGTTAAGTAGCAGCTTAAGATAAAAAGGAAAGAAATCATTGCATGGTTAAGTAGAAGTTTAAGATAAAAAGGAAAGCAATCATTGCATGGTTAAGTAGCAGCTTAAGATAAAAAGGAAAGAAATCAGTGCATGGTTAAGAAGAAGTTTAAGATAAAAAGGAAAGAAATCATTGCATGGTTAAGTTGCAGCTTAAGATAAAAAGGAAAGCAATCATTGCATGGTTAAGTGGCAGTTTAAGATAAAAAAGAAAGCAATCATTGCATGGTTAAGTAGCAGCTTAAGATAAAAAGGAAAGAAATCATTGCATGGTTAAGTAGAAGTTTAAGAAAGAAAGGAAAGAAATCATTACATGGTTAAGTAGAAGTTTAAGATAAAAAGGAAAGCAATCATTGCATGGTTAAGTAGCAGCTTAAGATAAAAAGGAAAGAAATCATTGCATGGTTAAGTAGAAGTTTAAGATAAAAAGGAAAGAAATCATTGCATGGTTAAGTAGAAGTTTAAGATCAAAAGGAAAGCAATCATTGCATGGTTAAGTAGCAGCTTAAGATAAAAAGGAAAGAAATCATTGCATGGTTAAGTAGAAGTTTAAGATAAAAAGGAAAGCAATCATTGCATGGTTAAGTAGCAGCTTAAGATAAAAAGGAAAGCAATCATTGCATGGTTAAGTAGAAGTTTAAGATAAAAAGGAAAGCAATCATTGCATGGTTAAGTAGCAGCGTAAGAGAAAAAGGAAAGAAATCATTGCATGGTTAAGTAGCAGAGTAAGATAAAAAGGAAAGAAATCATTACATGGATAAGTAGCAGCTTAAGATAAAAAGGAAAGCAATCATTGCATGGTTAAGTAGAAGTTTAAGATAAAAAGGAAAGCAATCATTGCATGGTTAAGTAGCAGCTTAAGTTAAAAAGGAAAGAAATCATTGCATGGTTAAGTAGAAGTTTAAGATAAAAAGGAAAGAAATCATTGCATGGTTAAGTAGAAGTTTAAGATAAAAAGGAAAGCAATCATTGCATGGTTAAGTAGCAGCTTAAGATAAAAAAGAAAGCAATCATTGCATGGTTAAGAAGAAGTTTAAGATAAAAAAGAAAGAAATCATTACATGGATAAGTAGCAGCTTAAGATAAAAAGGAAAGCAATCATTGCATGGTTAAGTAGAAGTTTAAGATAAAAAGGAAAGAAATCATTGCATGGTTAAGTAGCAGCTTAAGATAAAAAGGAAAGAAATCATTGCATGCTTAAGTAGAAGTTTAAGATAAAAAGGAAAGAAATCATTGCATGGTTAAGTAGCAGGTTAAGATAAAAAGGAAAGTAATCATTACATGGATAAGTAGAAGTTTAAGATAAAAAGGAAAGCAATCATTGCATGGTTAAGTAGCAGCTTAAGATAAAAAGGAAAGAAATCATTGCATGGTTAAGTAGAAGTTTAAGATAAAAAGGAAAGAAATCATTGCATGGTTAAGTAGAAGTTTAAGATCAAAAGGAAAGCAATCATTGCATGGTTAAGTAGCAGCTTAAGATAAAAAGGAAAGAAATCATTGCATGGTTAAGTAGAAGTTTAAGATAAAAAGGAAAGCAATCATTGCATGGTTAAGTAGCAGCTTAAGATAAAAAGGAAAGCAATCATTGCATGGTTAAGTAGAAGTTTAAGATAAAAAGGAAAGCAATCATTGCAAGGTTAAGTAGCAGCTTAAGATAAAAAGGAAAGAAATCATTGCATGGTTAAGTAGCAGAGTAAGATAAAAAGGAAAGAAATCATTACATAGATAAGCAGCAGCTTAAGATAAAAAGGAAAGCAATCATTGCATGGTTAAGTAGAAGTTTAAGATAAAAAGGAAAGCAATCATTGCATGGTTAAGTAGCAGCTTAAGTTAAAAAGGAAAGAAATCATTGCATGGTTAAGTAGAAGTTTAAGATAAAAAGGAAAGAAATCATTGCATGGTTAAGTAGAAGTTTAAGATAAAAAGGAAAGCAATCATTGCATGGTTAAGTAGCAGCTTAAGATAAAAAAGAAAGCAATCATTGCATGGTTAAGAAGAAGATTAAGATAAAAAGGAAAGAAATCATTACATGAATAAGTAGCAGCTTAAGATAAAAAGGAAAGCAATCATTGCATGGTTAAGTAGAAGTTTAAGATAAAAAGGAAAGCAATCATTGCATGGTTAAGTAGCAGCTTAAGATAAAAAGGAAAGAAATCATTGCATGGTTAAGGAGAAGTTTAAGATAAAAAGGAAAGAAATCATTGCATGGTTAAGTAGAAGTTTAAGATAAAAAGTAAAGAAATCATTGCATGGTTAAGAAGCAGCTTAAGATAAAAAGAAAAGCAATCATTGCATGGTTAAGTAGAAGTTTAAGATAAAAAGGAAAGCAATCATTGCATGGTTAAGCAGCAGCTTAAGATAAAAAGGAAAGAAATCATTGCATGGTTAAGTAGCAGCTTAAGATAAAAAGAAAAGCAATCATTGCACGGTTAAGTAGCAGCGTAAGATAAAAAGGAAAGAAATCATTGCATGGTTAAGGAGCAGAGAAAGATAAAAAGGAAAGAAATCATTACATGGATAAGTAGCAGCTTAAGATAAAAAGGAAAGCAATCATTGCATGGTCAAGTAGAAGTTTAAGATAAAAAGGAAAGCAATCATTGCATGGTTAAGTAGAAGTTTAAGATAAAAAGGAAAGCAATCATTGCATGGTTAAGTAGCAGCGTAAGATAAAAAGGATAGAAATCATTGCATGGTTAAGTGGCAGAGTAGGATAAAAAGGAAAGAAATCATTACATAGATAAGTAGCAGCTTAAGATAAAAAGGAAAGCAATCATTGCATGGTTAAGTAGAAGTTTAAGATAAAAAGGAAAGCAATCATTGCATGGTAAAGTAGCAGGTTAAGATAAAAAGGAAAGTAATCATTACATGGATAAGTAGAAGTTTAAGATAAAAAGGAAAGCAATCATTGCATGGTTAAGTAGCAGCTTAAGATAAAAAGAAAAGCAATCATTACATGGTTAAGTAGCAGCTTAAGATAAAAAGAAAAGAAATCATTGCATGGTTCAGTAGAAGTTTAAGATAATAAGGAAAGAAATCATTGCATGGTTAAGTAGAAGCTTAAGATAAAAAGGAAAGAAATCATTGCATGGTTAAGTAGCAGGTTAAGATAAAAAGGAAAGTAATCATTACATGGATAAGTAGAAGTTTAAGATAAAAAGGAAAGCAATCATTGCATGGTTAAGTAGCAGCTTAAGATAAAAAGAAAAGCAATCATTACATGGTTAAGTAGCAGCTTAAGATAAAAAGAAAAGAAATCATTGCATGGTTAAGTGGCAGTTTAAGAAAAAAAGGAAAGCAATCATTGCATGGTTAAGTAGAAGTTTCAGATAAAAAGGAAAGAAATCATTGCATGGTTAAGTGGCAGTTTAAGATAAAAAGGAAAGCAATCATTGCATGGTTAAGTAGAAGTTTAAGATAAAAAGGAAAGCAATCATTGCATGGTTAAGTAGAAGTTTAAGATAAAAAGGAAAGAAAAAATTGCATGGTTAAGTAGCAGCTTAAGAAAAAAAGGAAAGAAATCATTGCATGGTTAAGTAGAAGTTTAAGATAGAAAGAAAAGAAATCATTGCATGGTTAAGTGGCAGTTTAAGATAAAAAGGAAAGCAATCATTGCATGGTTAAGTAGCAGCTTAAGATAAAAAGAAAAGCAATCATTGCATGGTTAAGTGGCAGTTTAAGATAAAAAGGAAAGCAATCATTGCATGGTTAAGTGGCAGTTTAAGATAAAAAGGAAAGCAATCATTGCATGGTTACGTTGCAGCTTAAGATAAAAAGGAAAGCAATCATTACATGGTTAAGTTGCAGCTTAAGATAAAAAGGAAAGCAATCATTGCATGGTTAAGTGGCAGTTTAAGATAAAAAGGAAAGCAATCATTGCATGGTTAAGTAGCAGCTTAAGATAAAAAGGAAAGCAATCATTGCATGGTTAAGTAGAAGTTTAAGATAAAAAGGAAAGAAATCATTACATGGTTTAGTAGCAGTTTAAGATCAAAAGGAAAGCAATCATTGCATGGTTAAGTTGCAGTTTAAGATAAAAAGGAAAGAAATCATTGCATGATTAAGTAGAAGTTTAAGATAAAAAGGAAAGCAATCATTGCATGGTTAAGTTGCAGCTTAAGATAAAAAAATAAAGCAATCATTGCATGGTTAAGTAGAAGTTTAAGATAAAAAGGAAAGCAATCATTGAATGGTTAAGTAGAAGTTTAAGATAAAAAGGAAAGCAATCATTGCATGGTTAAGTAGAAGTTTAAGATAAAAAGGAAAGCAATCATTGCATGGTTAAGTAGCAGCGTAAGATAAAAAGGAAAGAAATCATTGCATGGTTAAGTAGCAGAGTAAGATAAAAAGGAAAGAAATCATTACATGGATAAGTAGCAGCTTAAGATAAAAAGGAAAGCAATCATTGCATGGTTAAGTAGAAGTTTAAGATAAAAAGGAAAGCAATCATTGCATGGTTAAGTAGCAGCTTAAGTTAAAAAGGAAAGAAATCATTGCATGGTTAAGTAGAAGTTTAAGATAAAAAGGAAAGAAATCATTGCATGGTTAAGTAGAAGTTTAAGATAAAAAGGAAAGCAATCATTGCATGGTTAAGTAGCAGCTTAAGATAAAAAAGAAAGCAATCATTGCATGGTTAAGTAGAAGTTTAAGATAAAAAGGAATGAAATCATTACATGGATAAGTAGCAGCTTAAGATAAAAAGAAAAGCAATCATTGCATGGTTAAGTAGAAGTTTAAGATAAAAAGGAAAGCAATCATTGCATGGTTAAGTAGCAGCTTAAGATAAAAAGGAAAGAAATCATTGCATGGTTAAGTAGAAGTTTAAGATAAAAAGGAAAGAAATCATTGCATGGTTAAGTAGAAGTTTAAGATAAAAAGTAAAGAAATCATTGCATGGTTAAGAAGCAGCTTAAGATAAAAAGAAAAGCAATCATTGCATGGTTAAGTAGAAGTTTAAGATAAAAAGGAAAGCAATCATTGCATGGTTAAGCAGCAGCTTAAGATAAAAAGGAAAGAAATCATTGCATGGTTAAGTAGCAGCTTAAGATAAAAAGAAAAGCAATCATTGCATGGTTAAGTAGCAGCGTAAGATAAAAAGGAAAGAAATCATTGCATGGTTAAGGAGCAGAGTAAGATAAAAAGGAAAGAAATCATTACATGGATAAGTAGCAGCTTAAGATAAAAAGGAAAGCAATCATTGCATGGTCAAGTAGAAGTTTAAGATAAAAAGGAAAGCAATCATTGCATGGTTAAGTAGAAGTTTAAGATAAAAAGGAAAGCAATCATTGCATGGTTAAGTAGCAGCGTAAGATAAAAAGGATAGAAATCATTGCATGGTTAAGTAGCAGAGTAGGATAAAAAGGAAAGAAATCATTACATAGATAAGTAGCAGCTTAAGATAAAAAGGAAAGCAATCATTGCATGGTTAAGTAGAAGTTTAAGATAAAAAGGAAAGCAATCATTGCATGGTTAAGTAGCAGCTTAAGATAAAAAGGAAAGAAATCATTGCATGGTTAAGTAGAAGTTTAAGATAAAAAGGAAAGAAATCATTGCATGGTTAAGTAGCAGGTTAAGATAAAAAGGAAAGTAATCATTACATGGATAAGTAGAAGTTTAAGATAAAAAGGAAAGCAATCATTGCATGGTTAAGTAGCAGCTTAAGATAAAAAGGAAAGAAATCATTGCATGGTTAAGTAGAAGTTTAAGATAAAAAGAAAAGCAATCATTACATGGTTAAGTAGCAGCTTAAGATAAAAAGAAAAGAAATCATTGCATGGTTAAGTGGCAGTTTAAGATAAAAAGGAAAGCAATCATTGCATGGTTAAGTAGAAGTTTCAGATAAAAAGGAAAGAAATCATTGCATGGTTAAGTGGCAGTTTAAGATAAAAAGGAAAGCAATCATTGCATGGTTAAGCAGCAGCTTAAGATAAAAAATAAAACAATAAATGCATGGTTACGTTGCAGCGTAAGATAAAAAGGAAAGCAATCATTACATGGTTAAGTAGAAGTTTAAGATAAAAAGGAAAGCAATCATTGCATGGTTAAGTAGCAGCTTAAGATAAAAAGGAAAGCAATCATTACATGGATAAGTAGCAGCTTAAGATAAAAAGGAAAGCAATCATTGCATGGTTAAGTAGAAGTTTAAGATAAAAAGGAAAGAAAAAATTGCATGGTTAAGTAGCAGCTTAAGAAAAAAAGGAAAGAAATCATTGCATGGTTAAGTAGAAGTTTAAGATAAAAAGAAAAGAAATCATTGCATGGTTAAGTGGCAGTTTAAGATAAAAAGGAAAGCAATCATTGCATGGTTAAGTGGCAGTTTAAGATAAAAAGGAAAGCAATCATTGCATGGTTACGTTGCAGCTTAAGATAAAAAGGAAAGCAATCATTACATGGTTAAGTTGCAGCTTAAGATAAAAAGGAAAGCAATCATTGCATGGTTAAGTGGCAGTTTAAGATAAAAAGGAAAGCAATCATTGCATGGTTAAGTAGCAGCTTAAGATAAAAAGGAAAGCAATCATTCCATGGTTAAGTAGAAGTTTAAGATAAAAAGGAAAGAAATCATTACATGGTTAAGTAGCAGCTTAAGATCAAAAGGAAAGCAATCATTGCATGGTTAAGTTGCAGTTTAAGATAAAAAGGAAAGAAATCATTGCATGATTAAGTAGAAGTTTAAGATAAAAAGGAAAGCAATCATTGCATGGTTAAGTTGCAGCTTAAGATAAAAAAATAAAGCAATCATTGCATGGTTAAGTAGAAGTTTAAGATAAAAAGGAAAGCAATCATTGAATGGTTAAGTAGAAGTTTAAGATAAAAAGGAAAGCAATCATTGCGTGGTTAAGTAGAAGTTTAAGATAAAAAGGAAAGCAATCAGCATGGTTAAGTAGAAGTTTAAGATAAAAAGGAAAGCAATCATTGCATGGTTAAGTAGTAGTTTAAGATAAGAAGGAAAGCAATCATTGCATGGTTAAGTGGCAGTTTAAGATAAAAAAGAAAGCAATCATTGCATGGTTAAGTAGAAGTTTAAGATAAAAAGGAAAGCAATCATTGCATGGTTAAGTAGAAGTTTAAGATAAAAAGGAAAGCAATCATTGCATGGTTAAGTAAAAGTTTAAGATAAAAAGGAAAGCTATCATTGCATGGTTAAGTAAAAGTTTAAGATAAAAAGGAAAGCAATCATTGCATGGTTAAGTAGAAGTTTAAGATAAAAAGGAAAGCTATCATTGCATGGTTAAGTAGAAGTTTAAGATAAAAAGGAAAGCTATCATTGCATGGTTAAGTAAAAGTTTAAGATAAAAAGGAAAGCAATCATTGCATGGTTAAGTAGAAGTTTAAGATAAAAAGGAAAGCTATCATTGCATGATTAAGTAGAAGTTTAAGATAAAAAGGAAAGCAATCATTGCATGGTTAAGTAGAAGTTTAAGATAAAAAGGAAAGTAATCATTGCATGGTTAAGTAGCAGTTTAAGATCAAAAGAAAAGCAATCATTGCATGGTTAAGTAGCAGCTTAAGATAAAAAGAAAAGAAATCATTGCATGGTTAAGTGGCAGTTTAAGATAAAAAGGAAAGCAATCATTGCATGGTTAAGTAGAAGTTTCAGATAAAAAGGAAAGAAATCATTGCATGGTTAAGTGGCAGTTTAAGATAAAAAGGAAAGCAATCATTGCATGGTTATGCAGCAGCTTAAGATAAAAAATAAAACAATAAATGCATGGTTACGTTGCAGCGTAAGATAAAAAGGAAAGCAATCATTACATGGTTAAGTAGAAGTTTCAGATAAAAAGGAAAGCAATCATTGCATGGTTAAGTAGCAGCTTAAGATAAAAAGGAAAGCAATCATTACATGGATAAGTAGCAGCTTAAGATAAAAAGGAAAGCAATCATTGCATGGTTAAGTAGAAGTTTAAGATAAAAAGGAAAGAAAAAATTGCATGGTTAAGTAGCAGCTTAAGAAAAAAAGGAAAGAAATCATTGCATGGTTAAGTAGAAGTTTAAGATAAAAAGAAAAGAAATAATTGCATGGTTAAGTGGCAGTTTAAGATAAAAAGGAAAGCAATCATTGCATGGTTAAGTAGCAGCTTAAGATAAAAAGAAAAGCAATCATTGCATGGTTAAGTGGCAGTTTAAGATAAAAAGGAAAGCAATCATTGCATGGTTAAGTGGCAGTTTAAGATAAAAAGGAAAGCAATCATTGCATGGTTACGTTGCAGCTTAAGATAAAAAGGAAAGCAATCATTACATGGTTAAGTTGCAGCTTAAGATAAAACGGAAAGCAATCATTGCATGGTTAAGTGGCAGTTTAAGATAAAAAGGAAAGAAATCATTACATGGTTAAGTAGCAGCTTAAGATCAAAAGGAAAGCAATCATTGCATGGTTAAGTTGCAGTTTAAGATAAAAAGGAAAGCAATCATTACATGGTTAAGTTGCAGCTTAAGATAAAAAGGAAAGCAATCATTGCATGGTTAAATGGCAGTTTAAGATAAAAAGGAAAGCAATCATTGCATGGTTAAGTAGCAGTTTAAGATAAAAAGGAAAGCAATCATTGCATGGTTAAGTAGAAGTTTAAGATGAAAAGGAAAGAAATCATTACATGGTTAAGTAGAAGTTTAAGATAAAAAGGAAAGCAATCATTGCATGGTTAAGTAGAAGTTTAAGATAAAAAGGAAAGCTATCATTGCATGGTTAAGTAGAAGTTTAAGATAAAAAGGAAAGCAATCATTGCATGGTTAAGTAGAAGTTTAAGATAAAAAGGAAAGCAATCATTGCATGATTAAGTAGAAGTTTAAGATAAAAAGGAAAGCAATCATTACATGGTTAAGTTGCAACTTAAGATAAAAAGGAAAGCTATCATTGCATGGTTAAGTAGCAGCTTAAGAAAAAAAAGGAAAGAAATCATTGCATGGTTAAGTAGCAGCGTCAGATAAAAAGGAAAGCAATCATTGCATGGTTAAGTAGAAGTTTAAGAGAAAAATGAAAGAAATCATTGCATGGTTAAGTAGCAGCGTAAGATAAAAAGGAAAGCAATCATTGCATGGTTAAGTAGAAGTTTCAGATAAAAAGGAAAGCAATCATTGCATGGTTAAGTAGAAGCTTAAGATAAAAAGGAAAGCAATCATTGCATGGTTAAGTAGAAGTTTAAGATAAAAAGGAAAGAAATCATTACATGGAAAAGTAGAAGTTTAAGATAAAAAGGAAAGAAATCATTGCATGGTTAAGTAGCAGCGTAAGATAAAAAGGAAAGCAATCATTGCATGGTTAAGTAGAAGTTTAAGATAAAAAGGAAAGAAATCATTGCATGGTTAAGTAGCAGTTTAAGATAAAAAGGAAAGAAATCATTGCATGTTAAGTAGAAGTTTAAGATAAAAAGGAAAGTAATCATTGCATGGTTAAGTAGCAGTTTAAGATAAAAAGGAAAGCAATCATTGCATGGTTAAGTAGAAGTTTAAGATAAAAAGGAAAGAAATCATTACATGGATAAGTAGAAATTTCAGATGAAAAGGAAAGCAATCATTGCATGATTAAGTAGAAGTTTAAGATAAAAAGGAAAGCAATCATTACATGGTTAAGTTGCAGCTTAAGATAAAAAGGAAAGCAATCATTGCATGGTTAAGTAGCAGTTTAAGAAAAAAAGGAAAGAAATCATTGTATGGTTAAGTAGAAGTTTAAGATAAAAAGGAAAGAAATCATTGCATGGTTAAGTAGCAGCGTCAGATAAAAAGGAAAGCAATCATTGCATGGTTAAGTAGAAGTTTAAGATAAAAAGGAAAGCAATCATTGCATGATTAAGTAGAAGTTTAAGATAAAAAGGAAAGCAATCATTACATGGTTAAGTTGCAGCTTAAGATAAAAAGGAAAGCAATCATTGCATGGTTAAGTAGAAGTTTAAGATAAAAAGGAAAGCAATCATTGCATGGTTAAGTAGAAGTTTAAGATAAAAAGGAAAGCAATCATTGCATGATTAAGTAGAAGTTTAAGATAAAAAGGAAAGCAATCATTATATGGTTAAGTTGCAGCTTAAGATAAAAAGGAAAGCAATCATTGCATGGTTAAGTAGCAGCGTAAGATAAAAAGGTAAGAAATCATTGCATGGTTAAGTAGAAGTTTAAGATAAAAAGGAAAGAAATCATTACATGGTTAAGTAGAAGTTTAAGATAAAAAGGAAAGCAATCATTGCATGGTTAAGTAGAAGTTTAAGATAAAAAGGAAAGCAATCATTGCATGGTTAAGTAGAAGTTTAAGATAAAAAGGAAAGCAATCAATGCATGGTTAAGGAGCAGCTTAAGATAAAAAGTAAAGCAATCATTGCATGGTTAAGTAGAAGTTAGAGATAAAAAGGAAAGCAATCATTGCATGGTTAAGTAGAAGTTTAAGATAAAAAGGAAAGCAATCATTGCATGGTTAAGTAGAAGTTTAAGATAAAAAGGAAAGTAATCATTGCATGGTTAAGTAGCAGTTTAAGATAAAAAGGAAAGCAATCATTGCATGGTTAAGTAAAAGTTTAAGATAAAAAGGAAAGAAATCATTGCATGGTTAAGTAGCAGCGTAAGATGAAAAGGAAAGCAATCATTGCATGGTTAAGTAGAAGTTTAAGATAAAAAGGAAAGCAATCATTGCATGGTTAAGTAGAAGTTTAAGATAAAAAGGAAAGCAATCATTGCATGGTTAAGAAGAAGTTTAAGATAAAAAGGAAAGCAATCATTGCATGATTAAGTAGAAGTTTAAGATAAAAAGGAAAGCAATCATTACATGGTTAAGTTGCAGCTTAAGATAAAAAGGAAAGCAATCATTGCATGATTAAGTAGAAGTTTAAGATAAAAAGGAAAGAAATCATTGCATGGTTAAGTAGAAGCGTAAGATAAAAAGGAAAGCAATCACTGCATGGTTAAGTAGAAGTTTAAGATAAAAAGGAAAGCAATCATTGCATGGTTAAGTAGAAGTTTAAGATAAAAAGGAAAGCAATCATTGCATGGTTAAGTAGAAGTTTAAGATAAAAAGGAAAGCAATCATTGCATGGTTAAGTAGAAGTTTAAGATAAAAAGGAAAGCTATCATTGCATGGTTAAGTAGAAGTTTAAGATAAAAAGGAAAGCAATCATTGCATGGTTAAGTAGAAGTTTAAGATAAAAAGGAAAGCAATCATTGCATGGATAAGTAGAAGTTTAAGATAAAAAGGAAAGCAATCATTGCATGGTTAAGTAGAAGTTTAAGATAAAAAGGAAAGCAATCATTGCATGGATAAGTAGAAGTTTAAGATAAAAAGGAAAGCAATCATTGCATGGATAAGTAGAAGTTTAAGATAAAAAGGAAAGCAATCATTGCATGATTAAGTAGAAGTTTAAGATAAAAAGGAAAGCAATCATTGCATGATTAAGTAGAAGTTTAAGATAAAAAGGAAAGCTATCATTGCATGGTTAAGTAGAAGTTTAAGATAAAAAGGAAAGCAATCATTACATGGTTAAGTAGAAGTTTAAGATAAAAAGGAAAGCAATCATTGCATGGTTAAGTAGAAGTTTAAGATAAAAAGGAAAGCAATCATTGCATGGATAAGTAGAAGTTTAAGATAAAAAGGAAAGCAATCATTGCATGGTTAAGTAGAAGTTTAAGATAAAAAGGAAAGCAATCATTGCATGATTAAGTAGAAGTTTAAGATAAAAAGGAAAGCTATCATTGCATGGTTAAGTAGAAGTTTAAGATAAAAAGGAAAGCAATCATTGCATGATTAAGTAGAAGTTTAAGATAAAAAGGAAAGCTATCATTGCATGATTAAGTAGAAGTTTAAGATAAAAAGGAAAGCAATCATTACATGGTTAAGTTGCAGTCTAAGATAAAAAGGAAAGCAATCATTGCATGGTTAAGTAGAAGTTTAAGATAAAAAGGAAAGCTATCATTGCATGGTTAAGTAGAAGTTTAAGATAAAAAGGAAAGCAATCATTGCATGGTTAAGTAGAAGTTTAAGATAAAAAGGAAAGCAATCATTGCATGATTAAGTAGAAGTTTAAGATAAAAAGGAAAGCAATCATTGCATGGTTAAGTAGAAGTTTAAGATAAAAAGGAAAGCAATCATTGCATGATTAAGTAGAAGTTTAAGATAAAAAGGAAAGCAATCATTGCATGGTTAAGTAGAAGTTTAAGATAAAAAGGAAAGCTATCATTGCATGGTTAAGTAGAAGTTTAAGATAAAAAGGAAAGCAATCATTGCATGGTTAAGTAGAAGTTTAAGATAAAAAGGAAAGCAATCATTGCATGATTAAGTAGAAGTTTAAGATAAAAAGGAAAGCAATCATTACATGGTTAAGTTTCAGCTTAAGATAAAAAGGAAAGCTATCATTGCATGGTTAAGTAGCAGCTTAAGAAAAAAAAGGAAAGAAATCATTGCATGGTTAAGTAGCAGCGTCAGATAAAAAGGAAAGCAATCATTGCATGGTTAAGTAGAAGTTTAAGATAAAAAGGAAATAAATCATTGCATGGTTAAGTAGCAGCTTAAGATAAAAAGGAAAGAAATCATTGCATGGTTAAGTAGAAGTTTAAGATAAAAAGGAAAGCAATCATTGCATGGTTAAGTAGCAGCGTAAGATAAAAAGGAAAGAAATCATTGCATGGTTAAGTAGCAGAGTAAGATAAAAAGGAAAGCAATCATTGCATGATTAAGTAGAAGTTTAAGATAAAAAGGAAAGCAATCATTGCATGGTTAAGTAGCAGCGTAAGATAAAAAGGAAAGAATTCATTGCATTGTTAAGTAGCAGCGTAAGATAAAAAGGAAAGCAATCATTGCATGGTTAAGTAGAAGTTTAAGATAAAAAGGAAAGCAATCATTGCATGGTTAAGTAGAAGTTTAAGATAAAAAGGAAAGCAATCATTGCATGATTAAGTAGAAGTTTAAGATAAAAAGGAAAGCAATCATTACATGGTTAAGTTGCAGCTTAAGATAAAAAGGAAAGCAATCATTGCATGGTTAATTAGCAGCTTAAGAAAAAAAGGAAAGAAATCATTGCATAGTTAAGTAGCAGTGTAAGATAAAAAGGAAAGCAATCATTGCATGGTTAAGTAGAAGTTTAAGATAAAAAGGAAAGCAATCAGTGCATGGTTAAGTAGCAGCGTAAGATAAAAAGGAAAGCAATCATTGCATGGTTAAGTAGAAGTTTAAGATAAAAAGGAAAGCAATCATTGCATGGTTAAGTAGCAGCATAAGATAAAAAGGAAAGCAATCATTGCATGGTTAAGTAGCAGCGTAAGATAAAAAGGAAAGAATTCATTGCATGGTTAAGTAGAAGTTTAAGAAAAAAAGGAAAGATATCATTGCATGGTTAAGTAGAAGTTTAAGATAAAAAGGAAAGCAATCATTGCATGGTTAAGTAGCAGCGTAAGATAAAAAGGAAAGAAATCATTGCATGGTTAAGTTGCAGTTTAATACAAAAAGGAAAGCAATCATTGCATGGTTAAGTAGAAGTTTAAGATAAAAAGGAAAGAAATCATTGCATGATTAAGTAGAAGTTTAAGATAAAAAGGAAAGTAATCATTGCATGGTAAAGTAGCAGCTTAAGATAAAAAGGAAAGAAATCATTGCATGGTTAAGTAGAAGTTTAAGATAAAAAGGAAAGTAATCATTGCATGGTTAAGTTGCAGTTTAATAGAAAAAGGAAAGCAATCATTTCATGGTTAAGTAGAAGTTTAAGATAAAAAGGAAAGCAATCATTGCATGGTGAAGTTGCAGTTTAAGATAAAAAGGAAAGCAATCATTGCATGATTAAGTAGAAGTTTAAGATAAAAAGGAAAGCAATCATTGCATGGTTAAGTTGCAGTTTAATACAAAAAGGAAAGCAATCATTGCATGGTTAAGTAGCAGCTTAAGATAAAAAGGAAAGCAATCATTGCATGGTTAAGTAGAAGTTTAAGATAAAAAGGAAAGCAATCATTGCATGGTTAAGTTGCAGTTTAAGATAAAAAGGAAAGCAATCATTGCATGGTTAAGTAGAAGTTTAAGATAAAAAGGAAAGCAATCATTGCATGGTTAAGTTGCAGTTTAATACAAAAAGGAAAGCAATCATTGCATGGTTAAGTAGCAGCTTAAGATAAAAAGGAAAGAAATCATTGCATGGTTAAGTAGAAGTTTAAGATAAAAAGGAAAGCAATCATTGCATGGTTAAGTAGAAGTTTAAGATAAAAAGGAAAGCAATCATTGCATGGTCAAGTAGAAGTTTAAGATAAAAAGGAAAGCACTCATTGCATGGTTAAGTTGCAGTTTAAGATAAAAAGGAAAGCAATCTTTGCATGGTTAAGTAGAAGTTTAAGATAAAAAGGAAAGCAATCATTGCATGGTTAAGTTGCAGTTTAAGATAAAAAGGAAAGCAATCATTGCATGGTTAAGTAGAAGTTTAAGATAAAAAGGAAAGCAATCATTGCATGGTTAAGTTGCAGTTTAAGATAAAAAGGAAAGCAATCATTGCATGGTTAAGTAGAAGTTTAAGATAAAAAGGAAAGAATTCATTGCATGGTTAAGTAGCAGCTTAAGATAAAAAGGAAAGCAATTATTTCATGGTTAAGTAGAAGTTTAAGGTAAAAAGGAAAGCAATCATTGCATGGTTAAGTAGCAGCGTAAGATAAAAAGGAAAGCAATCATTGCATGGTTAAATAGCAGCATAAAAAAAAGAGGAAAGCAATCATTGCATGGTTAAGTAGCAGCTTAAGAAAAAAAAGGAAAGAAATCATTACATGGTTAAATAGCAGCATAAAAAAAGAGGAAAGCAATCATTGCATGGTTAAGTAGCAGCTTAAGAAAAAAAGGAAAGAAATCATTGCATGGTTAAGTAGAAGTTTAAGATAAATAGGAAAGTAATCATTGCATGGTTAAGTAGAAGTTTAAGGTAAAAAGGAAAGCAATCATTGCATGGTTAAGTAGCAGTTTAAGATAAAAAGGAAAGTAATCATTGCATGGTTAAGTAGCAGCTCAAGAAAAAAAGGAAAGCAATCATTGCATGGTTAAGTAGAAGTTTAAGATAAAATGGAAAGTAATCATTGCATGGTTAAGTAGCAGCTTAAGATAAAAAGGAAACCAATCATTGCATGGTTAAGTAGAAGTTTAAGATAAAAAGGAAAGAAATCATTGCATGGTTAAGTAGCATCTTAAGAAAAAAAGGAAAGCAATCATTGCATGGTTAAGTAGCATCTTAAGAAAAAAAGGAAAGAAATCATTGCATGGTTAAGTAGCAGAGTAAGATAAAAAGGAAAGCAATCATTGCATGGTTAAGTTGCAGTTTAAGATAAAAAGGAAAGTAATCATTGCATGGTTAAGTAGCAGTTTACGATAAAAAGGAAAGCAATCATTGCATGGTTAAGTTGCAGTTTAAGATAAAAAGGAAAGGAATCATTGCATGGTTAAGTAGCAGTTTAAGAAAAAAAGGAAAGCAATCATTACATGGTTAAGTAGCAGCGTAAGATAAAAAGGAAAGAAATCATTGCATGGTTAAGTAGAAGCTTAATATAAATAGAAAAGCAATCATTGCATGGTTAAGTAGAAGTTTAAGATAAAAAGGAAAGAAATCATTGCATGGTTAAGTAGCAGAGTAAGATAAAAAGGAAAGAAATCATTGCATGATTAAGTAGAAGTTTAAGATCAAAAGGAAAGCAATCATTGCATGGTTAAGTAGAAGTTTAAGATAAAAAGGAAAGAAATCATTGCATGGTTAAGTAGCAGCTTAAGATAAAAAGAAAAGCAATCATTGCATGGTTAAGTAGCAGCTTAAGATAAAAAGAAAAGCAATCATTGCATGGTTAAGTAGCAGCTTAAGATAAATAGAAAAGCAATCATTGCATGGTTAAGTAGCAGCGTAAGATAAAAAGGAAAGAAATCATTGCATGGTTAAGTTGCAGTTTAATACAAAAAGGAAAGCAATCATTGCATGGTTAAGTAGAAGTTTAAGATAAAAAGGAAAGAAATCATTGCATGGTTAAGTGGAAGTATAAGATAAAAAGGAAAGCAATCATTGCATGGTTAAGTAGCAGCGTAAGATAAAAAGGAAAGAAATCATTGCATGGTTAAGTTGCAGTTTAATACAAAAAGGAAAGCAATCATTGCATGGTTAAGTAGAAGTTTAAGATAAAAAGGAAAGAAATCATTGCATGGTTAAGTGGAAGTATAAGATAAAAAGGAAAGCAATCATTGCACGGTTAAGTAGCAGCATAAGATAAAAAGGAAAGCAATCATTGCATGGTTAAGTAGAAGTTTAAGATAAAAAGGAAAGAAATCATTGCATGGTTAAGTAGAAGTTTAAGATAAAAAGGAAAGAAATCATTGCATGGTTAAATAGAAGTTTCAGATAAAAAGGAAAGCAATCATTGCATGGTTAAGTAGAAGTTTAAGATAAAAAGGAAAGCAATCATTGCACGGTTAAGTAGCAGCATAAGATAAAAAGGAAAGCAATCATTGCATGGTTAAGTGGAAGTATAAGATAAAAAGGAAAGCAATCATTGCACGGTTAAGTAGCAGCATAAGATAAAAAGGAAAGCAATCATTGCATGGTTAAGTAGAAGTTTAAGATAAAAAGGAAAGAAATCATTGCATGGTTAAGTAGAAGTTTAAGATAAAAAGGAAAGAATTCATTGCATGATTAAGTAGAAGTTTAAGATAAAAAGGAAAGCAATCATTGCATGGTTAAGTAGAAGTTTAAGATAAAAAGGAAAGCAATCATTGCATGATTAAGTAGAAGTTTAAGATAAAAAGGAAAGCAATCATTGCACGGTTAAGTAGCAGCATAAGATAAAAAGGAAAGCAATCATTGCATGGTTAAGTGGAAGTATAAGATAAAAAGGAAAGCAATCATTGCATGGTTAAGTAGAAGTTTAAGATAAAAAGGAAAGAAATCATTGCATGGTTAAGTAGAAGTTTAAGATAAAAAGGAAAGAATTCATTGCATGATTAAGTAGAAGTTTAAGATAAAAAGGAAAGCAATCATTACATGGTTAAGTTGCAGCTTAAGATAAAAAGGAAAGCAATCATTGCATGGTTAAGTAGCATCTTAAGAAAAAAAGGAAAGCAATCATTGCATAGTTAAGTAGCAGCGTAAGATAAAAAGGAAAGAAATCATTGCATAGTTAAGTAGCAGCGTAAGATAAAAAGGAAAGCAATCATTGCATGGTTAAGTAGAAGTTTAAGATAAAAAGGAAAGCAATCATTGCATGGTTAAGTAGCATCTTAAGAAAAAAAGGAAAGCAATCATTGCATGGTTAAGTAGCATCTTAAGAAAAAAAGGAAAGAAATCATTGCATAGTTAAGTAGCAGCGTAAGATAAAAAGGAAAGCAATCATTGCATGGTTAAGTAGAAGTTTAAGATAAAAAGGAAAGCAATCAGTGCATGGTTAAGTAGCAGCGTAAGATAAAAAGGAAAGCAATCATTGCATGGTTAAGTAGAAGTTTAAGATAAAAAGGAAAGCAATCATTGCATGGTTAAGTAGCAGCATAAGATAAAAAGGAAAGCAATCATTGCATGGTTAAGTAGCAGCGTAAGATAAAAAGGAAAGAATTCATTGCATGGTTAAGTAGAAGTTTAAGAAAAAAAGGAAAGAAATCATTGCATGGTTAAGTAGAAGTTTAAGATAAAAAGGAAAGCAATCATTGCAGGGTTAAGTAGCAGCGTAAGATAAAAAGGAAAGAAATCATTGCATGGTTAAGTTGCAGTTTAATACAAAAAGGAAAGCAATCATTGCATGGTTAAGTAGAAGTTTAAGATAAAAAGGAAAGAAATCATTGCATGATTAAGTAGAAGTTTAAGATAAAAAGGAAAGTAATCATTGCATGGTAAAGTAGCAGCTTAAGATAAAAAGGAAAGAAATCATTGCATGGTTAAGTAGAAGTTTAAGATAAAAAGGAAAGTAATCATTGCATGGTTAAGTTGCAGTTTAATAGAAAAAGGAAAGCAATCATTTCATGGTTAAGTAGAAGTTTAAGATAAAAAGGAAAGCAATCATTGCATGGTTAAGTTGCAGTTTAAGATAAAAAGGAAAGCAATCATTGCATGATTAAGTAGAAGTTTAAGATAAAAAGGAAAGCAATCATTGCATGGTTAAGTTGCAGTTTAATACAAAAAGGAAAGCAATCATTGCATGGTTAAGTAGCAGCTTAAGATAAAAAGGAAAGCAATCATTGCATGGTTAAGTAGAAGTTTAAGATAAAAAGGAAAGCAATCATTGCATGGTTAAGTTGCAGTTTAAGATAAAAAGGAAAGCAATCATTGCATGGTTAAGTAGAAGTTTAAGATAAAAAGGAAAGCAATCATTGCATGGTTAAGTTGCAGTTTAATACAAAAAGGAAAGCAATCATTGCATGGTTAAGTAGCAGCTTAAGATAAAAAGGAAAGAAATCATTGCATGGTTAAGTAGAAGTTTAAGATAAAAAGGAAAGCAATCATTGCATGGTTAAGTAGAAGTTAAAGATAAAAAGGAAAGCAATCATTGCATGGTCAAGTAGAAGTTTAAGATAAAAAGGAAAGCACTCATTGCATGGTTAAGTTGCAGTTTAAGATAAAAAGGAAAGCAATCATTGCATGGTTAAGTAGAAGTTTAAGATAAAAAGGAAAGCAATCATTGCATGGTTAAGTTGCAGTTTAAGATAAAAAGGAAAGCAATCATTGCATGGTTAAGTAGAAGTTTAAGATAAAAAGGAAAGCAATCATTGCATGGTTAAGTTGCAGTTTAAGATAAAAAGGAAAGCAATCATTGCATGGTTAAGTAGAAGTTTAAGATAAAAAGGAAAGAATTCATTGCATGGTTAAGTAGCAGCTTAAGATAAAAAGGAAAGCAATTATTTCATGGTTAAGTAGAAGTTTAAGGTAAAAAGGAAAGCAATCATTGCATGGTTAAGTAGCAGCGTAAGATAAAAAGGAAAGCAATCATTGCATGGTTAAATAGCAGCATAAAAAAAGAGGAAAGCAATCATTGCATGGTTAAGTAGCAGCTTAAGAAAAAAGGAAAGAAATCATTACATGGTTCAATAGCAGCATAAAAAAAGAGGAAAGCAATCATTGCATGGTTAAGTAGCAGCTTAAGAAAAAAAGGAAAGAAATCATTGCATGGTTAAGTAGAAGTTTAAGATAAATAGGAAAGTAATCATTGCATGGTTAAGTAGAAGTTTAAGGTAAAAAGGAAAGCAATCATTGCATGGTTAAGTAGCAGTTTAAGATAAAAAGGAAAGTAATCATTGCATGGTTAAGTAGCAGCTCAAGAAAAAAAGGAAAGCAATCATTGCATGGTTAAGTAGAAGTTTAAGATAAAATGGAAAGTAATCATTGAATGGATAAGTAGCAGCTTAAGATAAAAAGGAAACCAATCATTGCATGGTTAAGTAGAAGTTTAAGATAAAAAGGAAAGAAATCATTGCATGGTTAAGGAGCAGTTTAAGATAGAAAGGAAAGCAATCATTGCATGGTTAAGTAGAAGTTTAAGATAAAAAGGAAAGCAGCAATCATTGCATGGTTAAGTAGAAGTTTAAGATAAAAAGGAAAGAAATCATTGCATGGTTAAGTTGCAGTTTAATACAAAAAAAAAAGCAATCATTGCATGGTTAAGTAGCAGCTTAAGATAAAAAGGAATGAAATCATTGCATGGTTAAGTAGAAGTTTAAGATAAAAAGGAAAGAAATCATTGCATGGTTAAGTTGCAGTTTAATACAAAAAGGAAAGGAATCATTGCATGGTTAAGTAGAAGTTTAAGATAAAAAAGAAAGAAATCATTACATGGATAAGGAGAAGTTTAAGATAAAAAGGAAAGCAATCATTGCATGGTTAAGTAGCAGAGTAAGATAAAAAGGAAAGCAATCATAGCATGGTTAAGTTGCAGTTTAAGATAAAAAGGAAAGTAATCATTGCATGGTTAAGTAGCAGTTTAAGATAAAAAGGAAAGCAATCATTGCATGGTTAAGTTGCAGTTTAAGATAAAAAGGAAAGGAATCATTGCATGGTTAAGTAGCAGTTTAAGAAAAAAAGGAAAGCAATCATTACATGGTTAAGTAGCAGCGTAAGATAAAAAGGAAAGAAATCATTGCATGGTTAAGTAGAAGCTTAAGATAAATAGAAAAGCAATCATTGCATGGTTAAGTAGAAGTTTAAGATAAAAAGGAAAGAAATCATTACATGGATAAGTAGAAGTTTAAGATAAAAAGGAAAGTAATCATTGCATGGTTAAGTAGCAGTTTAAGATAAAAAGGAAAGCAATCATTGCATGGTTAAGTAGAAGCTTAAGATAAATAGAAAAGCAATCATTGCATGGTTAAGTTGCTGTTTAAGATAAAAAGGAAAGTAATCATTGCATGGTTAAGTAGCAGTTTAAGATAAAAAAGAAAGCAATCATTGCATGGTTAAGTAGAAGTTTAAGATAAAAAGGAAAGCAATCATTGCATGGTTAAGTAGCAGTTTAAGATAAAAAAGGAAAGCAATCATTGCATGATTAAGTAGAAGTTTAAGATAAAAAGGAAAGCAATCATTACATGGATAAGTAGAAGTTTAAGATAAAAAGGAAAGCAATCATTGCATGGTTAAGTAGCAGCGTAAGATAAAAAGGAAAGAAATCATTACATGGTTAAGTAGAAGCTTAAGATAAAAAGGAAAGCAATCAGTGCATGGTTAAGTAGAAGTTTAAGATAAAAAGGAAAGAAATCATTACATGGATAAGTAGAAGTTTAAGATAAAAAGGAAAGAAATCATTACATGGTTAAGTAGAAGTTTAAGATAAAAAGGAAAGAAATCATTGCATGGTTAAGTAGCAGCGTAAGATAAAAAGGATAGAAATCATTGCATGGTTAAGTAGAAGTTTAAGATAAAAAGGAAAGAAATCATTGCATGGTTAAGTAGCAGCGTAAGATAAAAAGGATAGAAATCATTGCATGGTTAAGTAGAAGTTTAAGATAAAAAGGAAAGAAATCATTACATGGTTAAGTAGAAGTTTAAGATAAAAAGGAAAGAAATCATTGCATGGTTAAGTAGCAGCGTAAGATAAAAAGGATAGAAATCATTGCATGGTTAAGTAGAAGTTTAAGATAAAAAGGAAAGAAATCATTGCATGGTTAAGTAGCAGCGTAAGATAAAAAGGATAGAAATCATTGCATGGTTAAGTAGAAGTTTAAGATAAAAAGGAAAGAAATCATTGCATGGTTAAGTAGAAGCTTAAGATAAAAAGGAAAGCAATCATTACATGGTTAAGTAGAAGCTTAAGATAAAAAGGAAAGCAATCATTGCATGGTTAAGTAGCAGCTTAAGATAAAAAGGAAAGCAATCATTGCATGGTTAAGTAGAAGTTTAAGATAAAAAGGAAAGAAATCATTACATGGTTAAGTAGAAGCTTAAGATAAAAAGGAAAGCAATCATTGCATGGTTAAGTAGCAGCTTAAGATAAAAAGGAAAGCAATCATTGCATGGTTAAGTAGAAGTTTAAGATAAAAAGGAAAGAAATCATTACATGGTTAAGTAGAAGCTTAAGATAAAAAGGAAAGCAATCATTGCATGGTTAAGTAGCAGCTTAAGATAAAAAGGAAAGCAATCATTGCATGGTTAAGTAGAAGTTTAAGATAAAAAGGAAAGAAATCATTACATGGTTAAGTAGAAGCTTAAGATAAAAAGGAAAGAAATCATTACATGGTTAAGTAGAAGCTTAAGATAAAAAGGAAAGAAATCATTACATGGTTAAGTAGAAGCTTCAGATAAAAAGGAAAGCAATCATTGCATGGTTAAGTAGCAGCTTAAGATAAAAAGGAAAGCAATCATTGCATGGTTAAGTAGAAGTTTAAGATAAAAAGGAAAGCAATCATTGCATGGTTAAGTAGAAGTTTAAGATAAAAAGGAAAGAAATCATTACATGGTTAAGTAGAAGCTTAAGATAAAAAGGAAAGAAATCATTACATGGTTAAGTAGAAGCTTCAGATAAAAAGGAAAGCAATCATTGCATGGTTAAGTAGCAGCTTAAGATAAAAAGGAAAGCAATCATTGCATGGTTAAGTAGAAGTTTAAGATAAAAAGGAAAGCAATCATTGCATGGTTAAGTAGAAGTTTAAGATAAAAAGGAAAGCAATCATTGCATGGTTAAGTAGCAGCTTAAGATAAAAAGGAAAGCAATCATTACATGGTTAAGTAGAAGTTTAAGATAAAAAGGAAAGCAATCATTGCACGGTTAAGTAGCAGCATAAGATAAAAAGGAAAGAAATCATTACATGGTTAAGTAGAAGCTTAAGATAAAAAGGAAAGCAATCATTACATGGTTAAGTAGCAGCTTAAGATAAAAAGGAAAGCAATCATTGCATGGTTAAGTAGAAGTTTAAGATAAAAAGGAAAGCAATCATTGCATGGTTAAGTAGAAGTTTAAGATAAAAAGGAAAGCAATCATTGCATGGTTAAGTAGCAGTTTAAGATAAAAAAGAAAGCAATCATTGCATGGTTAAGTAGAAGTTTAAGATAAAAAGGAAAGCAATCATTGCATGGTTAAGTAGAAGTTTAAGATAAAAAGGAAAGCAATCAGTGCATGGTTAAGTAGAAGTTTAAGATAAAAAGGAAAGCAATCATTGCATGGTTAAGTAGAAGTTTAAGATAAAAAGGAAAGCAATCATTGCATGGTTAAGTAGCAGTTTAAGATAAAAAAGAAAGCAATCATTGCATGGTTAAGTAGAAGTTTAAGATAAAAAGGAAAGCAATCATTGCATGGTTAAGTAGCAGTTTAAGATAAAAAAGAAAGCAATCATTGCATGGTTAAGTAGAAGTTTAAGATAAAAAGGAAAGAAATCATTGCATGGTTAAGTAGAAGTTTAAGATAAAAAGGAAAGCAATCATTGCATGGTTAAGTAGAAGTTTAAGATAAAAAAGGAAAGCAATCATTGCATGGTTAAGTAGAAGTTTAAGATAAAAAAGAAAGCAATCATTGCATGGTTAAGTAGAAGTTTAAGATAAAAAGGAAAGCAATCATTGCATGGTTAAGTAGCAGTTTAAGATAAAAAAGAAAGCAATCATTGCATGGTTAAGTAGAAGTTTAAGATAAAAAGGAAAGCAATCATTGCATGGTTAAGTAGAAGCTTAAGATAAATAGAAAAGCAATCATTGCATGGTTAAGTTGCAGTTTAAGATAAAAAGGAAAGCAATCATTGCATGATTAAGTAGAAGTTTAAGATAAAAAGGAAAGCAATCATTGCATGGTTACGTAGAAGTTTAAGATAAAAAGGAAAGCAATCATTGCATGGTTAAGTTGCAGTTTAAGATAAAAAGAAAAGCAATCATTGCATGGTTAAGTAGAATCTTGGTTTCTTGCCAAAATTGTATGATGACACAAAAATGCAGCTGGAATAATCAGTCATCAAATTTCAAGAACAAACAGGAGTGTTTTAATGAAAAAGGTCTCTGCAAACATAGCAAAGAATATATTCTCTGTGCACTTTGTTTTTATAACAAAGCCCTTTGCATAAACAGCAGAGAATATAATCTCCCCTGTGAACAGTGTTTTAATGACAAAGCTCTACATATATAGGCAAGACAGGTAAGACAGCTCCTACAGGCATCCCACCACTGTCACATGTCAGAACATGATCATTGTTTCGATTTTAAAAATCAAATTTGTATTTTCATGCATGAAGATAAAGATCAACAGATCTCCTTATTTAAGATAAACCACAGCATAAATTGACATACTGATAGGCTATACATGGCGGACAGTATTAACAGTGAAGGAAGAACCCGGAAAAAAACCCGGAAAGAACCACTGACCCACAAGAAGCTACTGGCAAGCTTTCTCACATATCCATAGTGGCAGTATCTGAGACTCGAACCCACACAGACAGGTGAGATGGCAGTGATCCAAACCGGAAAGTGTATTAGACCACTCTGCCACTTGGGGCCCCTATGCATGCACTAACGAAGCAGAAAATACAATTATATGTTAATACATCAAATTATAGTTTATAATTATAGAAATTTTGTAAGAGTTGATATATATGTCTATCAACACTTTAAAGACAAATATTCCCAGGCCAGAAAAAAATTAAAATTACTGTAAATTTTCAGTGACTGAAGCAACATGATGCCTAACTTTTCAATAAAACACTTTGCCTTGTAATATCTGATATTTAGGTACGTCAGACTTTTTGTAATGGAATTGTCTGTGGATAGTTTTGTATTTCCTTTGAGAGAACACATGTACCAAAATTTAATGCTGGAGTGGGCTTGTAACCCAGAACAGTGGCTCATCAGGTACAAACAGTATAATAGTAGTGTGGGCCTGTAACCCAGAATCCTCACTTATCATACATAAACAACATAATGCTGGCATGGGCATGTAACACATAATCTTGGCTAATCAGTCACAACGTGACAAACAAACAATAATACTGTCCCAACATTTCACTTGAATATAACACATCCTGATGTTATGGTCTTAAAATTATTGAAACTGCTGACATTGCTGGCAAAGATGTGATTTACAGTTGCCTCTATCCATAGGAAAAGGTCTGAGAACTGTGCGTCAGAAAAAGGTGACTTACACTATTACACATCTATTGAAAACTAATGCCTGTGATACGAGATGATCACTGCAAAATGCTTTTTCAAATATTGACAAAGAAAATAATTCTAAAATTATGACAAAAGTAAGGAATGGATTTATTCAAAGCTGGTGTTCATTTAATATTAAGTTACACAAAAATTAATGGATTATACAGTGAATAATTGATTGTAAAATGAATATTGGATCATACAAACAAATAATAACAGTGAATAAGGGATTATACAATGAATAATGGATAATATGGTCACTAATGGACCATACAGACAAAAAAAAAGTGAATAATGGATTATACAGTGGTGAATAATGGATTATCCAGAGAATAATGAATGATACAATTAATAATGGATTATACAGTAAATAATGGATTAAGAGAATAATGGATTATACAGAGAATAATGAATGATACAGTGAATATTGGATTATACAGAGAATAATGGATTATACAGAGAATAATGAATGATACAATGAATAATGAATTATACAGAGAATAATGGATAATACAGTGAATAATGGATAATACAAAGAATAATGAATGATACAATGAATAATGGATTATACAGAGAATAATGAATGATACAATGAATATTGGATTATAAAGAGAATAATGAATGATACAATGAATATTGGATTATACAGAGAATAATGAATGATACAATGAATAATGATTGATACAATGAATAATGAATTATACAGTGAATAATGGATTATACAGAGAATAATGGATAATACAGAGAATAATGAATGATACAATGAATATTGGATTATACAGAGAATAATGAATGATACAATGAATAATGATTGATACAATGAATAATGAATTATACAGAGAATAAAGGATTATACAGAGTATAATGGATAATACAGAGAATAATGAATGATACAATAAATAATGGATTATACAGAGAATAATGGATTATACAGAGAATAATGAATTATAGCGAGAATAATGAATGATACAATGAATAATGAATGATACAATGAATAATGAATGATACAATGAATAATGGATTATACAGAGAATAATGGATTATACAGAGAATAATGAATGATACAATGAATAATGAATTGCACAGTGAATAATGGATTACACAGTGAAATGGTTTTTCTTTTGATACCTTTTATTATAGGTGATGAAAACTGTACATGATCAATGAATAGGTTATATAGTGGAATCCCGCTACAATGCGATAATCGGGGTCCATGAAATTGGATCGCGTTAAAATCGGGGTCACGTTATCGCGGGGTTTTACAGTATTTAATTTTTTTCCAGCAAACACCACATTGGCGTATATACATGTACTCGAGTCTAATGTAAGAAATCAGAGTATTATTGGACGAATATTAAACAGAATGCAGTAATAAGACTTATTAAAAAACGGATAATATATTTATAGGTTATTACTTTGCGTTAGATAGTTTTACTAATTTTTATTGTTTTTCCCCAGAAAATACACGTTGATCGATAACACCCCGATTGACGTTATATAATGAATAGGGAGGGTATTACATCGTTCACTATTGTACCGTCGTGGCATGCAGTTCATCCATAATGCATGCAATTCCATTGGAACATTGCACAGATTTAAAATATTCAATAATTTTGTCCAAGATCGTTGTGTCTGAATTTAATGGCCAATATATAGCATGTACAGAGTATTAATACCGTTACTTATGGTCTGATATAGTACAGTCATGGCATGCTGCTAATCCATAATACCTGGACCTAATTCCATAGCAAAAATTGCAAACGTATTTAAACTATTCAATATTTTTGTCCCAAAGAAAATTAACAGAAAATAAGGTTACGAAAGATGAAGCAAGTGTACATTCATTACGTTCCAGGGTCTATTAACGGTGTCTATAGAAATTGTATACTTGATTTTCCATAACGTTAAAATAATTTTTTATATATACAAAAAATAGGAAGTAATGACAAGTTCATTAACAAATACCATAATAATAAAATCCGAGAACTAAATCATAACATGCAGCGAGTCTGTAATGGTGACACACCACTGATATAAAGTTTTTTTTCAGCTGTATGTACGCATGTACAATTTCCAGCTAACAAAGCCGACACTGTTTACTAGTAAAATAATTTCCTCTAATAACACCGCCAAGCCCAGAAAGCATATTGGCGTTTTTTTTTTAAAAGTTAATTAAATTGTGAGAATCTTGTATCAACCACCACATTGTCTGCTGCTTTGTTGTTTATGCAGTTCAAGAACACGTGTCTTTACTCTTGGATTAATAATAAGTTTTATATTTTTGATGTTTATTTAGGCATAACAATTCAAGGACCTGGTGAAAATAATACACTTCAGAAGCCGCGTTTTACACATTATTTCTTGTACTTTATTGTATAATATATTGTATTATATTAAAATTCATCCACGATGTCTTCCCCAAAATCATAATAATTTTTTTTTGCGCAAAGTGCATTGAACGGCTTACGTTTGTGAACTTGCTTTTCCATAACGGTAAAATATTTATTAAGAAAAAGAAGGGGGAAATTAATAACTATTTCATAAGCAAATCCAATACACATATAAAACTCGAGAACTAAGTGCAGTAGACCTGCAATGGTCACAAGTCACTTTTATAATTGTTTTTAAAGCTGAATGCATGTCAATTTCATACCCTCTCAATTTCCTGCTAGTGAAGCAAACATTATTTACTGGTCAACTGATTGCGTCCAATGTGTTCGCCAAGCCCAGAAAACATGTTGGCGGCTTTCGTTTTTTTGATGTTTATTAAACTGAGAAGCTTTTATCAACCACCACATTGTCTGTTGCTTGGTTGTGTGTGCATTTAAAGAAGAAACACACGTCGGCTATTGTTAGGGCAACGATTGTAGCGAATTAATTGAAGACAACCACAAAGACCAGATCATGTTTTTTTTGCATAACACTTCAAGAAGAAAGAAAAAATCATGTGCGAATAAATATAAAAAATTTTGGGAGCCATGTCGCGACCGCGTTATATCCAAATTCGCATTATAGTGGGGCACGTTATAGCGGGGCTCCACTGTATTTAAAATATTTAACTTAATGCATTAAGATAAATAATTGAACTTAATTGTTATGAAAAACTTTTTAATAATGAGGAGCCAAATGTGTTAATTAAACCATACACTTGACTTTCTACATCATAAAAGCCACAGTAAGGATGTTTTTTTTGTAAAATTTGATCAAATTAACTTATGTGGTCATTGAAACAAGATTGCACCAATCTTCTTTTAAAGAAAGTTTTTTGCTAACATCATTCCCATGTACAAAATAAGAAAGGTCATAAAATGATATTACTACTTTAAAAGGTAAAGATGATATAAATAGCATTTAAACGGACATACAGTAACAGAGTAAAAAAGGAAGGATTCACTTTGCTTATACATGTTTCAAAGAAAGTCTTCTAAATTTATTTTTGTTAAAGAATGAAGGAGGATGATATCCATCCTGCAAATACAATTTCTAAAGAAATCTGGTCGAATACGAGTCAATTAAAAAACCCAACTAAAATGTAATTCACATTTTTTTCTTACATTAGTAAAATTAAGATCGTTGCAAAAAGCATGCTCTGTGCAAGTTGAAAATATTTGATACTGTACCTTTAGTATGGCCATACTTAGAGGAGTCATGAAGATTCTCTGGTGTTTCATCATTGTACATCAAATACATTGAGTCTGGACCGTGCTGAAAATAAACGTAGAGCTGTTAGCAATAAGTAATGTGTTGCAAAAGTTGCTCACTACAATTTGATTGACAGGGCATTGAAGACAGGAGCTTTTGAGCTAGAAAACCAAATTGGATGAAGATGGGAATTCTGAGACCATACTTTCTCTAAATAGCGATATGTAATGGTGGAACAAAACTCATCCAAGGTCTCGTCAATGCAGGAGTGCAAGATACATCTCGTCAAAATTTAACTACCTTTACTAAACTTATTCAGATGAAACCTAAGTTACCAGTGGCTTTATATATTGACAATGTGGAATGTTAGAAACCAACATTACGAGGCTTGCAATCAGTGACCATAAATTCTGACAATGTGGAATGCTGGAAACCAAAGTTACAAGGGTGCCAATCAGTGGTCATATGTCGACAATGTGGAATGCTGGAAACCAAAGTTACGAGGGTGCCAATCAGTGGGACATCATGCCGGACTGCAGACATCATAGCGATATGACTGATTGTTTTAAAGCTATGTTAAAAATCCTAATCACACTTATATAAATCTTGAGAATGTGTAAGGCAGGAAACTAAAGTTATAAGGCTTGCCATCAGTGGCCATAAATCTTGACAATGTGGAATGCTGGAAACTAAATGAAAAGTCACACCAATATAATGCTGCATGCCAAATTTGTTAAATCCTTCATAAAGTAATGCTGTAGAAACAGTGGATAGATGTACTATTTAAAACAAAGATACATGTAATATTAAAACCAAGGTTTTATTTCATATTTAAGTCAAGGATACATGCAATATCTAAACCAAGATAATGTAATATTCATACCAAAGATACATTAATATTTAAACCAAGATAATGTAATATTCATACCAAAGATACATTAATATTTAAACCAAGATAATGTAATATTCATACCAAAGATACATTAATATTTAAACCAACATAATGTAATATTCAAACCAAAGATACATTAATATTTAAACCAAGATAATGTAATATTCACACCAAAGATACATTAATATTTAAACCAAGATAATGTAATATTCATACCAAAGATACATTAATATTTAAACCAAGATAATGTAATATTCAAACCAAAGATACATTAATATTTAAACCAAGATAATGTAATATTCATACCAAAGATACATTAATATTTAAACCAAGATAATGTAATATTCATACCAAAGATACATTAATATTTAAACCAAGGATACACATAATATCTAAACCAAGATAATGTAATATTCATACCAAAGATACATTAATATTTAAACCAAGGATACACATAATATCTAAAACAAGATAAAAGTTATAGTTAAACCAAGATGCATGTAATATTCAAACCAAAGACACAATTAATATTTAAACATAGGATGCATGTAATATTCAAACCAAAGACACAATTAATATTTAAACATAGGATACATGTAATATTCAAACCCAAGACACAATTAATATTTAAACATAGGATACATGTAATATTCAAACCAAAGACACAATTATTATTTAAACATAGGATACATGTAATATTCAAACCAAAGACACAATTAATATTTAAACATAGGATACATGTAATATTCAAACCAAAGACACAATTAATATTTAAACATAGGATACATGTAATATTCAAACCAAAAACACAATTAATATTTAAACATAGGATACATGTAATATCTAAACCAACAAAAATGTTATATTTAAACCAAGAAACATTTAAAATACTTAAACCAAGATACATATAAATTACCTTAACTATTGATACATATAATTTTAAAAACAGATACATGTAATATTTAAACCATGGATAGATGTAATATTTTAAGCCAAGGATACATGTAATATTTAAACCATGGGTACATGTAATATTTAAGCCAAGGCTACATGTAATATTCAAATCATTGATACATGTAATATTTAAAGCATGGATACATGTAATATTTAAGCCAAGGATGCATGCAATATTTAAACCATGGATACATATAATATTTAAACCATGGATACATGTAATATTTAAACCATGGATACATGTAATATTAAAAGCATGGATACATGCAATATTTAAACCATGGATACATGTAATATTTAAACCATGGATACATGTAATATTTAAAGCATGGATACATGTAACATTTAAACCATGGATACATGCAATATTTAAAGCATGGATACATGTAATATTTAAAGCATGGATACATGTAATATTTAAGCCAAGGATGCATGCAATATTTAAACCATGGATACATATAATATTTAAACCATGGATACATGTAATATTTAAACCATGGATACATGTAATATTTAAACCATGGATACATATAACATTTAAACCACAGATACATATAATATTTAAAGCATGGATACATGTAATATTTAAACCCTTATTCATTGTGAGATTACCATTTTAAGTGTCCTAGTGGCTATATTGTGTGCAACGTTGTTAAACATAATGTTTCAATTCAATCTTTTCCAGCAATATACTCCAAATCATGCATGTTATAAAAATATAAAAAAGTAATATTAAATAGTAAAAACATTAGCCAACTCAATAAATAAATAAACATGAAAGAATGAAAATTAAACAAATCAAAATTTAATTAAATACATATTATTCTATTAACATCTAAACTTATGCCATGGTTCACCATTATGGCTCCCTGAACTAGAAAGTAGACAGAGAATGAGAGCAAGAGAGCATTGTACAGTACAGGACAATTTCAGTTTTTAGAAAATCAATGTTGAACAGGATTCTATTTATAGCACAAGTGTATCTACACTTCACTGTTTTGACCCCAACTCCAATATACAAGCCATTCATACATTTGTCCTTTTGTGTCCATTATGAAACTGACCTATAGGAACATAACCGGTTCAACCGGCACAATTGAGTTGTGATCACTTTTGCCATCAAAAGTTAAACAACTAGATTGCTGCAAACATATTACATTCCAAACCAACTGAATATATATCATTCCAAATATATATTACTCTCCAAACCAATCTGACAAATTACATTCTTAGCCAATTTAACAGATAACATTCCAAAGAAATTTAACATCTTACATTGCAAACCAATTTAACACTATATTCCAAACCAATTTAACATATTACATTCCAAACCATATTTAATATTATTACATTCCGAACCAATTTAGCATATAAAATTCCAAAACAATTTAACATACAAAAACAATTACAACTGCATGTAGCTTCATGTAATGTTTAATCCCAACTTACTGTAAGATTCTTGTATATCTGCTGCAATGTGTTGTAGACAGCATGCCCAGAATCACTCATACCGACACTGGAAAACTCCCATTCTAGGCTATTGGCATCCATGTAGTAAAAGCTGTCTCCACTAGTGTCGAGTTTGTTATCTTTCTCTAAATGAGGCAGCTTGTAGACTATGAACCTGTGCAAGGTTATAGATTATCCATTATATTTTTTAACCTAGTTTAGTAGGTATTCAAATTTAATAATACTTTCCTCTATCCATGCAGAAGAATCTTGGATAATTATAATTAGCAACTGAAAATCATATTTAATAATTCATTACTGATATTCAGAAAAATGTATTCACAAACAACTTTTGATCAGACATTTTTGAAACAATCCAAAATACATTATACCTGAAATGCACCTTTTATCAATAAAAAAACAAAGAACAAAGAAAGAAGTCATTGAGATGAGATCAAAATAAACAATGCATGAATTTAAAATATCTCTGCGTATTCTTCTTTCAAGCTCTATCACTGCTCTATTTTTTTAAGAAATATAGAACACAATTTCTAGAAGGACTGATGCTCCACTGGGGATGTTAATTTAAACTAATATTCATCTGAAAAAGGCGAGGATCTTGGTCCTGTTTGACAGCAAGTGACTGGCTTTTGTCACCCTGTATGAGGATTACTGTGATCAATATATATCGATTGATAAAAAACGGGATCTCATCTGAAGACTGACCAATAAGTGTCATTTAAAGGAATATTTCTTTCTTAACATTGCAGTAAAACCTGTTATGAGAGACCACCCCTCCTGCCAACCTAAAGCAGTCTCTCAAGACAGGTGGTCTCTAATAAGAGGTGTGTGAAAATGGACTAAGATTATTACCGAATGTAATATTTGGCAATAATCTTAGTACATGAATAGCAAATTATTCCAAGGCATGTAATGCTGGTCCTGTAGAAAAGTAACAGCCATTCTTCTCATTAAAAAAAAAAAAAAAAAAAAAGATTTCAGCAAGAACATGATAATAATAACATTTCAGCAAGAGCCATTTAGAATTAAAATTGTATCATCCAGCAGAAAAAAGCCAAATATGAATAATGTATCATCCTTTTCAAAAGTAGAGAATTCTGTATCATCCAGTAGGTTATCCAACTGAATATTAATGTTATATCATACAAATTGTAATATTCTCAACTCTAATATTATTTCTCATCAATTTCTTCTATTCTTCCAAAAAATAAAATAAGATTTCAGCAAGAACATTAGAGATTGGATCACATTGTCTGCAATCTTTTGCTATTTTGAGAAAAATCAGAAGAAAAAAAAATGATTTGCAGTACACATAATAAAAAACCCAACTTGATTCCTTAATTTAATTCTTTTTTTTATGAATTTATATAAGTCAGTTGCTTATGTATATATGATTGTACATATAACCAGAAATGTTCAAATTCGTAAACATGCAGAAGCTGTATAATGTTTTCATGATCAATTATGACACACAATAACGTGAAACGAAAGTATATTGTTCTCTCCGTATCCGGGTTGCATTTACGGGCCACCAATTAACCAAGAGATAAGAAATTTAAGTGCAGATCTCTCCATTGCCATCTAAATATTGAATAACGTAAAGAAAAAGAAAACTTGATGACAATACATTTCTTTAATCTTAAATATTTATGTTCACTTTCCAAAACAATATTATTTTCCTGATAAATTAATGATTGTCAGATACACACGAGGAAGATTATCAAAATGTCCAACTGAAGCACGAATGACATTCAAGGGTTGTCGTCTGTAAAACTACTTACCAGTCAATGTATTGGCCCGTGGCAGACAGGCACTGCACATCACTGTATACACCATTGACATAAAATAGGAAAAATAAAACTAAGCTAATACATCGTCCATTTCCGACCTGCTTCCTTATTCCCGCCATCTTGTCAAATGAAAATGACGTTTCAGTCTTAATCCTGAAAGCGCTTGATTCTTCTGGGTTATGGGAGCCTTATCTTCCAATAGGGTTGTAGCTATAAATATCGTATGATGTCATTTACTGAAGTTGTATTACATGTATGATTTATTTCCCTGGACGAAACAGCGGGGTTGCCATTTTATTATCGAAGTTCAAACATATAAGGCACGATATCTAACATTGTCAATTATGTCCATTAAACATGGTCGTGTAAAATTAGATATATTTAGCGCGTTCTGTTGTGTTTATTGTATGTGTATGTTCGTCTGTTTGATAAAGACTTAACCAGATTATAGAAGCCGTTATAAAAACACGTTCCGCTGAAGCTGAAACCTGAACTATTTACGTTTTTGAATGACAATGCTAATATTGAGAAAAAGTTTAATTTGAATGAAAAGTGAAATTGGTCGAAAAGTATCAAACTTGGATACTGTTTTTCATCTGATTTTTTTTTTGTTGCACATGACTTTGTCACCTCACTGAAAGGGGTCTAACTAAACACTGACATTTGTTAAAAAAAACTTTCATTACTAGCTATTGAGAAATAATGTTATTATTAACATATGCACAATACTGTTATGACAGTATTATACTGTGTAATATAAACATTTAATGGAACGAAGGCAGATAGAGTATGAGCCAGCATATGTCAATGGCAGATTTAGTGGGACAAAGGCAAATGTAATAACTTTATATAACAATACATTGTATTGATAGACACATAATAATATTATATAAGTTATATTTTGCATTATATATATATATATATATATATATATATATATATATAATTTTGTTTTTCTAGACATACTCGTAATCTACCAAGGAGATCCACCTGAGAAAATAACTGCAACAAGTTAAACAAGCCGTAGGCGTGAAACAATTTTGAACAGCTGAGACTGAACAAATATTTTCACAGGATCGTACAGATATAACGTTTTCACAGTCAACGAATGCAAAAAATGTAACATGTTGCTGAAACGCAATTGCAGATTTGGAACTAGTTGGAAATACCTGACGCGATGAATAAAAGATTTAGATCAAAATACTGTTCTATGCTGTAGTTAAAACAAAAATGTGAATCCCAACTTGGAGCATTTTTATTACTGATAAATATATTCAATTCTACATAACGTGCGACGAAATCTCAGCGGAGTAAAGGTAGTGACGGTTGGCAAACATACCCCAAAACCATGTTCGAATTTCGGTAGAAACTTTTTTTTTCTGTAGAAAAGGATTTCATTAAAAAAAAAAAAAGTGTGGAATTCACATTTTTTTATACTGAATTAAGATTCTGACAATTTTTACACTGAATATTTAATATCACAAGTATTTTATATTTAGCAAAAGTCTATCGATATTCTCTAGATCGCTTATTAATAATAGTAGCAGTTTCCACAAGTTAATGCAATTTTATCGTGGTTTCAGATATAAAATATTGTCATGTTCTATTTAATTTTGAGTTGTTGTAATGTAAAGTATCATCAAGGCGAATTTAAAATGAAATCAGCCTTATTTCACTCCAGCAACGAAACGAAACATTTTATGGAGTAAGTTTTCTTTATGATTAGATGATAAAAATGGAGTCAATTAAAATGCAGACGCGTTCCGGTATGTTGTACCTGAATTCAATATTGTAACACCTTTTCTGTCACTTTAAATTTTGGCGCTGACGGTACTCTTCAGTTGTCTGACCAACAATGACAGCGCTCCCCATATTTAAAAACTTCCCCAGACACTACGTGAGACAATTATACCAATCGCCGATTACATGGCAACCAATCTAACCAATCAGTGTCTTGTATGTTGTGCCGTGTTTTGCATGGTATGCAATGTCAACATTATAAATACACAAATTAAATAACAATACATATTTGAATACTGTTGGGCTTGTCTATGACATGAATATAAACATTTTATAAGCTCAAGTTTAGGTGAAATTAAACTATATGATGGTAACGTAAGTGTTGTTTAATTGAATCAATTTTTAAAGACGCAGGTTCTAAACTTGATGAAGACGACTGCTATTGTCACATCAATACATGAATTGCATGCATCTTTATAACGGCATTGCAACGATGTTATAACTAAAACATGCATTTACTTTCTTATCATCACCATACTATAATTAAAGAGATAAATTGCAAATGTGAAAGTACAGAATCTCTAAATACAAAACTCTCACGCTAATCCAAAATGGCGGACATCGTGATACATGGATATTACATTGGTTTTCTCGTTATGATTTTGATAAAATTTTTTGTAATGATTTACATAAATTACAGAGAGTAAGAGCATACTATGTGTAGATAAACAGAAAACTTTATTACAGACTTTAAAGACGTTATTTAAAGAGAAACAGTACTTTGAAAAAGTTACACATGGTAAGATCGGTTGCCAGAATTGGCTACTAGTTTACCAGTCTATAGACATCAGATATAATATATATCGATGTGCTTTGTATGCAAACATTATTATTCATGTTCATATTCCTATATGCCATGTTTATTAAAACAAACATAATAGAAGCAACGACTGAAAAAAGTATCATAGTAATTGTGATACTATCATTGGTTATTACGCTATTACGGTGAATCCTCGCCTACCAGTTTACGCCCTCCCCATCCAAACGATGTATTTGATTTCTTCACTTGCACAATCACATCAATGGTATCATGATACAATGGAATACGTGTTATTTTGACACCATGACATTGATGTCAATATTAAAATGACAAATGTTATTATGACACAATGACATTGATGTTAATACAATAATGACAAATTTTACACCATGACACTGATGTTAATGTTAAAATGAAAAATATTATTATGACACAATGACATGACTATTTTAATGATAGAATGTCATGAATGTTTTTATGACACTAAACATGAATGTTAATATAACACAGTGACGTGAATGTTATTATGATATTAAGAAAATGATTTTAGGTGGGAACAAGAAATCCAAAAATATATGAAGATAGCCTGGAAGAAATCATATTAATGTTGGTGTTCGTCCTCGAGTGGATTCATTGAAACAACGTCACTGTAGTAAAGCTAATTTGTTTTGATAAACATGACAACTCTCAGGACAATGTTCCTTATCTTACTCTCATGCTGGCATGTCTGGAGAATTATTATTGTGCTGGTTTGTCATATATTTTAAAACTGGAATATTTTGCTCCCATACTATCAAAGTAGAAATTGGATGTTGTGATAGGATCGGTACATCTGTCCATGCGTAAATGTCAAATGACATAGACGTTTATATATATATATATATATATATATATATATATATATATATATATATATATATATATATTCATTACCCATTTACTAACCTCTATATAGCACAAATGTTAGACATCAGTTATGAACACAGGAATGCATATGATAATGTTTGACACGACTGCTTCGTTTACTATTTCGAACAATTTAGAAGAAACACAAACCATAGTTTGGAAAGTAAGTGTAAAAAATACAACTGACTTAACTAATATAAATTTTGTTTCAGGGATGACCTTCATGTTCTTCACCAGTGTTGAAGGGTATTAATCACGCTGATAGTGTGCATCCTTACGGTATACAGTAGATTGACGGGTGTGTCCAATCTAATGTTGTCTACTTTAGTTGGTATAAAATATCCCTTGGCAACTGTTCATTGTGTATTACAAACACTACCCTCATCAGTCTAACATAGGTTTCAATTATAGCACAATACTCAAATATAGCATATATAGATATTACCACAATACTCAAATATAGCAAATAATAAGCACAATGTTCCAAAATTAAACATCATTACTTTGAAAATATGATTCTGCTGTATTAGGTTTATGTCAAAAGAACGATTCAAAGGCAAAAACATAAAAGTGTTGTGTATTAAGTTCAGTTGTGCGGCGGTAGATTTGAATATGTTCTGATTCTATATAGTGTCCACATATGAGCGTTTATGATTGTAGAAAATGTTTGAAATTTCCTCTCTTTATTACATCAGTTTGTACAATGGAATCAGATAGGGCGGCACGATTATGTAAAACACTAGTTATATACCAACATGCATGAATTTCATTTCTAAGCAAGTCATGCAACATAGGATATAAATAAGACCGAGGCTACATAAAATAGACAGGATCAGATAAGGTTCTGCAACTGTTTACCAACTGATTACCAACTGTTTACCAATGCTTGTTTAAACGCCCAATTCCTGTTTCTTGAGACTTACATAGGTTGGCAGCCTCCACTCTTGTACCATGGGTAGATCGTACCACTCTGGTGGTATGTGAACTGACAAATTCTTCAACATCAATTATTCCCTACATATTCACACTAGGGAGGAATATTAGATGACACAAGCCAGTAAAGTCCCATGATGCATTGCCGTCTTCCTGGATCAAATCAATCCAGTGTGTGTCTAGCATTCACCATCTGAAGTCGCCAAGCTGTAACAGAATATTTATTAAAAAAGGTAATAACAGGAAATGTGGAGTTAAACTGATGCAAGTTCGCACTGTTAACTCTGTTGCTTGCGATGAATATGGAGCAATATTACAACCATATTTAATTGTCTAAAAATACTTCCAAATGAATCCTACAGTGCATATACCCAGCGATCTACTGGAATTATTACACGTGCAAAACCCCTTAAGCCCCGCCCAATATGTTCAGTTCGGCAGCTGTAAATGATGTTGGTATCTGCATCATCGTGGGTAGCTCAAATTATCGAATATAAACAAACAGCACACACGATATAACACAATCACAGCAAAATGTAACTTAAACTGTTTTTGTTGTGGGTGAGAAGATTGTATATTTCTATCTCGTGATGTTGCTTAACTAGAAATTGTGATTAACAACTGGAAGTTTAAACTTAGGGTCACAACTGCAGATGCTTATAATGTTCACTCTACACTGGGTTAATTCCTGTATACCGTAAACTCAACAATGTACATAATGTTTAACATCCAATGTCAGTGTTCTCCAGAACGTACACTATGTATCCATTTTATATTACCTTAAAAACTACTATATCCAATGTAACAAAATTTGTAAATATTATACCGAGTACGCACTGGTTGGAAGTAGTGATAAAATAAGAAGACAAACATAGAGTGATGTCCTGGTCACAACTTGACGAAACCCATTGTTGTTATACCGTAGATCTTTACTAAGAGCCTACAATAATTTAAATCGGCATGCTGATGAAAGTGACATGTCTGACGTAAAAATCAGAAGGGATCAGATAAGGCTCTGCAATTTCCAAACACCCACTTCCTCTATAACTCTTGTTGGAGATTTACAAGGTAGGAAAACCTTTTATCTCTGGTACCAAAGGAATAGTGGGCTCCTTCATTGACAAAAGTAGGCCCATGTTATCAAGTCATTCCCCTATTCTGATGTACATTATATACTGTTGCATACAGACACGTGCCATCTGAATTCCACGGTTCACTGTCGTCTCCAAAGATCAAACCCTTCTTCATTCTTGTTGGTTTACCTTTTTGCATCTACCAAAAGGGTGCTGATAAACTACACACCACCAATTAGTTTGTAGCATCCACAAAATGGTGTGTTATTAATTAAACATGTCATGGTGGATAAATCCAAAACGCAGAACAAATTTGCCGCTTCACTGTCGTAGATTTTTGTTCATTTTGTGTATGTGGCTTCATGGTAAAATTAATACAAGTCATGGGGCTGTGAGCTATATACAATTCCAAAACGCAAAACATAACATATGACACCACTAAATGTATAGTAGGTAATGCATAAAAAAATGACAAACAGCAATACCATAATTGATCCTATGTTACATTTACAAATTAAGCGCCACAATAGCCATCGTGTATAATATAAAATAGAGCACTGCAAAGTGATTAAGTTATACTAAAAGCATAAATGTACACTTCAAATGTCGTTACAGATATTAGTAGCAATATGGGTCCGTCTGGCGACAATGGGCAATCCAGTCAAAAAGGGCTTGGATCCGACTGGCGACAAGCTTTCTAGCGACAATGGAAAATCCAGTTAAAAAGGGCATGGGCCCGTCTGGCGACAAACATAGTGGGGCTGTCTAGTGACAAGGGGAATTTAACATGGGAACTATTTGGGCCTATCTAGCGTCAAGGGGAATTTATCATGGTGGGCCTATCTAGCGTCAAGGAGAATTTAACATGGGAATAATTTGGGCCTGTCTAGCGACAAGGGGAATTGTGTATTGGTCTGTAAAGCGGCAAGGGAAATGGAGGCAAAGAAAGCAAATATCTTTTCGAGGTATATGTGTGACCCTGAAAAGGGCCCTTATGTGTAATGTTAACAGTATCTTGTTAACACAGAGGACATCTTACAGATCTTCTTCTCTTCCTTTAACCTCTCCTCACTGCTGGGCCATAGAGGAGAACTATCTTTAAACAACCTTGCCTCTCCACATATATCCTTCTCTTCCAAAAGGCTGTATCAGTCCTTTGAGTGATAGTCCACGATGATCTGACATACATGGGTAAGTCAGTACGAAATAGCATGGTAGAAAGAAGGGTAGAAGATTCTATGTTGGTTAACATCTTGTGATGAGAACAGGTGAAGCGAATGCCATGAACTGCGGTTATTTATAAGGGATGAGCGGATCGAAACGGATTGAGTGTATTCACCAATCCAATTACGCGTTACAAACGTCAGTCACAGTCATCCAATCGGAAGAGATCAGTCAGTGACGTCACCTTCCCTATATAGAGGTACTAGCGTCTGTGCGCAGTCAATCGATGCGAAAGAGTTGTCAATCATGTTGGAATCTAGGAAGACAATGAATTGGGGTGAACCTGTAGTGGAGACAGCAAGTAATGGTACAGCAGTGACTACCAAAGTCATGACAAATCTACATCCGGAAGAAGTTGATTTTAACTGGGATATTGTGGATTTTCTAACTTCACAAGAATTTGTTCCGGAACCTTCGTTACCTTCTGCATCTTCTTATATACACGTCGAAGATTTTAAGCAAAGAAAAAAAAGAAGAATTGGAGCGATTTTTACAACAACAGAAAGTAGAAGAACAAGCTTTTCTTATTCAACAGCGGGAAGAAGAAGAAGAAGCAAGAAGGAAACACCAGGACGAAAGAGTATCAGCAACAGAGAAAAATAGAAGACCAAGGACAGAAAGAGAATAGTGAAAATCAAACGGTCACGACGGTACTTTTAGATATTTTAGCTGAGTTAAGGAGTCTGAAACAAATGTATCAGACTTCTTTATCACGACCGAAGAGAACAAGACCTTCTCGAGCTAAACAACCCAATCTAACTGTGACTACATCTGCCATACCACTTTTAGTAATTTCTACCAAATCATTGACAGGAACCACCAGTCCAGAAGTAGGCCTTGGCCGTGACAAAGGCTTAAGACAGTTAAGATGGTTTCGTCCCGTATCTGAGTTTCTTTTTTTTTTGTTTTAAGGGTCACTCAAATCTTTCGAAAAGAAATACTATTTCAATTGCCAAATTCAATGAAAACTCAAAAGTCCTTTTTTATTATTTTAAACCCATGATGTACGTGTGAGTGTATGTGTCTGTGAGTGTAGCTATAGGTTCTTATTCTATAAAAATCAAAACCAAGAGACACTTACGTTTTTTTCCGTCTGGTGTATTCTGGTACAAATGTTAAAATCCAATATCACAACATAACATAACACAATACCACTTTAAAAAGTTTATAGGCTTCTACTGTTTACTCTTTCTGTTTTTTTGTTCAATTTTTTTACTGTCAGAAGTGTTTCTTTTTCTTCTTCTTCTTCCTCACTTTCGTTTCGTCTTCTTTTCTTGTTTTTGTGAACGTGTCGAGCTTCTTCCTTGGGGGAGGGGACATCTTCCTCCTCCTCCTCCTGTTCAGAATTCCTCTCCCCTCCCCCTCCTGCTCCTGTTGTTTCTTAGGACAATTTGGAGACCAGTGTCCTTTCTCTTTACAATGATAACAGGTATATTGACTATTGTCTCTTCTAACACCTGTTTTGTGTTTTTCACGATCTGGACATTCTGTTGCCCAATGTCCTTTCTTCTTACAGATATAGCAAGTATCTTGACTTTTATCTCGAAAGGAGGGAGAATAGTCCGTCGGCTTGTCTGAAGAAAACTTTCGTATGACACCACGCAAAGCTCTGATCAGATGTTGAACTTGTGTAGGCTCTTCCATCGTTCTGGTCAATGTGAGAGTGAAATGAATACTGAAAGGTTAGACACTGACCCTTTATATATGCACGGATCGGACATGAATATATAGGGGTCATAGTCTTAAAAATTTAGTCATTTTACTTTTTGCAGACAAGATGAAAAGACCGCATCATGCTGTCGAGAAAGGAGAATACAGTAAGAGACAGAAACGTGATGTATCGCCACGCACAGTAGCTGAAGTCTTGGCTCAAATTCATGCTAGTGATTTTGAAGATGACATGATTTAGTCCGAATCCACACCCAGACAATCGACGTCCAAGCAAAGTTCACCACCCTTAGTAAACCCTGAAAAGTACTATCACATTCGAGAGACGAGAAAGCATTCCTCTCGAAAATTTAGAACTACGGCTTACACGTACGCCGTAAAGTTTAAAGATTTCAAGTCCAACGTACTGAGATGTGGAATTCTGTGTTAACTACACTGAAAAATCAATGTCAAGCCAAAGAAGTTGATCGTTTAAGTCTTGCCATTCATCACGACGGTTTGAAGTCCCCTGTTTGGATCGAGTTTAGCAGCCCATGACAATTTACACCTTCCAAAGTCATCGACAAAATTCAACATGTGCAACAATCCAAAGACAAAGTTTCACATCACTAATGGAAAAGCCACACTGTTCATGACCCACGTTTCTCTTCCCTAGGCGACAAAACCCAAAAAGGTGTTATTAGTCGACAACCTTCTTAACACCAAAACAAGCCTCGTCCGAATTAACAATCCTCAAGACCAGATGTGTTTAGCCCTTGCCATCGTTGTGGGACGAACGTATGCCAACAAGAACGACACGGCATAATGGAAAAGAGACTGGAAAAGTATTCAATTATCGGACCGAGCCAAACAACGAAGTGAAGCAGAATTCCTGTTACAGCAAGTGGGGATATCCAAAAACACCCGTTGCGGCATTCCAGAAACGCAAATATTGTAAGACGTCTTGGCGCCACGTTACACCTTGAAAGTACACCCTAAAGAAGTGCGCGGTCCTCTTTTGTTTCGAGGCCACGATTTCAAAGATGGAAAATAAATTCACGTCTATCATCATGATGAGCATTTTGATACCATTACCAGTATCACTGCATGTCTGAGATACAGTTACTACTGTGAAAAATGTGACTATGGTCCTCTCAACCTTGTCTGGACAAAGGACAAGTACGAGTGCATTGCCCTGTTTGTCAGCGCACATTTGTCAGTCCTACCTGTTACCAACAACATTTGAAGATGCAAGGTTCACAGCAGAAAAGTACTTTTCAGCTTCTGAGATTGTGATCTACTTGTGGACAAGGCATACGTACCAGTAATACCAAGGTTTACGTTTGTCGAGGGAAGAAACGATGTCACATTTGTCACCAAATTGTAGACTTGGAACACGAATGCTTCATTCAAAAATACCAACCCCAACAAGAAGATACCCAAAAGAAAGGGAATTTTATCATTTTTGATTTCGAATGCATGCAAGAGACAGGTATTCACATTCCTAATTTCTGCGTGGCTCACCGAGCGTGCGAGCAGTGCATCCAAGAACATATCTTTAGGCATTGCCCTCACTGCAGCAAGATTCCTGGAGGACGTGAAAAAATCTTTCGAAGGTCAAACACCTTGGCCAATTTTGCCCAATGGATCTTAAACCCTATCGACGAAACGTGGAGTCCAGAAGACATCAAACTTTAAGGAGATTGTCATCACCATGCCAAGGTAATGGCTCACAATTTCTCGGGATACGATGGGCAATTATGCTCAGATACTACACGGAACAAAGTACCGAACGACCTAAAGTGACTTTAAACGGAGCCATAATCATTTTTATGCAAGTAGGACAAGTACAGTTTAAAGAGTCGATGTGTTACTTGGCCATGCCTTTGATTCGCATGCCTATAACGTTTGGAATGACAGAAATGGCCAAAGGTTATTTTCCACACTTTTTCAATACCGAAACCAATCAACATGCCGTTCTACTCCATTTGCCTGAGGCTGACGACTACGACCCCGACAACATGCGCACCGAACAACGGCAAGCTTTCCACGCTTGGTACCAGACTAACGCCTCGGACCCCTTTGACGTTCAAGAAGAAATGTTAAAGTACTGTCGATCTGACGTGGACATTTTACGATGTTGCTGTGGAAAATTTCGAGAATTGTTCCTGGAACACGGAGGGATCGATTGCTTGAACGAAGCTTGTACCATCGCCAAAACATGTTTATTAGTGTACCGAAAACGATTCATGCCTGAAAACGCGCTCGCTGTCATTAGTCCTCAAACGACTAATTTTGTCAAACGTCAATACTCGGTCAAAGTCCTACGTTGGCTACATTACTTGTGCGACAAAGAAGACAAATAGATCAAATACGCCCGCAACGGAGGAGGCGAAAAGACCATCGGAACGTATTTGGTGGATGGTTGGGACTTAGAAAACCCTCAGATCATGTACGAGTTTAACGGATGCTTATTTCACGGATGTCCCATGTGCTACCCTCAACATGACACCAAAGATCAGTTTTTACAACGGCCCATGGAAGACTTGTATCAGACAACTTGTCAGCGAGGTTTGAAGTTAGAACAGCAAGGATACCAGGTAGTGGAAATGTGGGAACACGAGTTTGAAAATCGATCCCGAGTCTAAACACATCGTAGAAAGCTACAAGTTAGTGGACCCCCTTAACCCACGGGATAGTTTGTACGGAGAACGAATGCCACCTGTTTGCTGTAACAGGCGGACGAGGAGAAAGGAGAAGAAATCAGATACTTGGACGTGTGTTTGCTGTATCCTTACGAGTGCAAATATTGTCACTTTCCCGTAGGGCACCCAGAATTGATGACAGAACATATTGACGTGGACCACATACGTCAGTACGAAGGATTGATCAAGTGCAAAGTCTTACATCCCAAAGACTTGTACCATCCCGTTTTACCTCACCATTGCCAAGGAAAACTGATGTTTCCTTTGTATCGAACTTGTGCCGAAATGTGCAACCAAGACCAACCTTGTCAGCACAGCCAGGAAGAACGTGCCTTGACAGGAACGTGGGTTAGCGTTGAATTGTTTAAAGCTATGGACCTGGGACTGTTAGAAGTGTACAAAATTTACCACTTTCCCAAGACACAACAATACTACAAGGGTGACGAGACACAGAAAGGTACTTTTGCAGACTACATGGATGCATTTTTAAAACTAAAACAAGAGGCTAGCAGCTATCCTTCCTGGTGCCACACTCCCGAAGACCAAAAGATATTCAAAGGAAAATATCGGAGCAGGAAGGCATCACTTTAGACCACATCGAGATAAACGAAGGAAGGCGATCATTTGCCAAAGTGATGTTAAATTGCTTGTGGGGTAAAATGGCACAACGACCGTCTTTACCCAAGACCGGGTATTTGCCAGAACCTTCCCGCTACTTCCAGATGATTCACAACAAAACCAAATATATGAAACACGTGGACGTCATTCGTGAGGACTTGATCTTAGTCAATTACGAAGAAGAACTAGACTTTGTAGAAGCCGACAAATTTGGAAATGTCATCATTGCGGCTTACGTGACAGCCCACACTCGCTTAAAATTGTACGAAGTGTTAGAACTGTTAGGAGATCGCGTGTTGTATTTTGACACGGACAGTTGCATCTACATTCACCGACCGAACCAGTGTAACCCTAACATCGAAGGAGACCGTTTTGGAGCCTGGACCGATGAACATCCCGACGACAAGATTCTATGTTTTGCAAGTGGCGGTCCTAAAAATTACGGCTACGAATACCGAGATCCACAAGGAGAAATGCACACCGAATGTAAAGTGAAAAGATTGACTCTAAATTATCGCACCAGTCGAGTGGTGAACTTTAACGTGCTTCAAGAAGCCTTACAGTCTGGACAGGATGAAACTTTGAAAGTGACCACCCACGAACTGCACAAGATTGTCCGTTTATACACACACCAAATCGTCAGCCGTCCGTTGGAAAATGTCTATCAAATCGTGTACAAGAAAAGAGTACGACTTCCCAATCACTTCACTCTACCGTACGATCACGTCGAGATTGGGCAGCATATAAAAAGGGACATCGTCCAAGACCAATAGTTCATTTGTAACTACAATGACTAAGCGAAAGAAGATGAATCCTTTTAAATAGGCATCATTCAAATTTGGGGATTCTCAAGTGGAGTGCGATGTTAAGCCTTGCGATTGCACAAAAAGGGAATCATTGCCAAAATCAAAAGGTGGTGTAACAACGGCAGAAAATAAAAGAAGAAGAAGAAGTATCCAAAGGCCCTTTGCAGAGCCACTCATATACCTCGTAAAGATATTTGCTTTCTTTGCCTCCATTTCCCTTTGACGCTATACAGACCCATACACAATTCCCCTTGTCGCTAGACAGGTCCAAATAATTCCCATGTTAAATTCCCCTTGACGCTAGATAGGCCCTTAATGTTAAATTCTCCTTGACGCTAGATAGGCCCAAATAGCTCCCATGTTAAATTCCCCTTGTCACTAGACAGGCCCACTATGTTTGTCGCCAGACGGACCCATGCCCTTTTTAACTGGATTTCCCATTGTCGCTAGAAAGCTTGTCGCCAGACGGACCTACGCCATTTTTGACTGGATTTCCCATTGTCGCCAGATGGACCAATATTATTACTGATATTTTATCTAATCAATTTGTAGTTTATTCTGTAAGGTTCTAAACCTACAACTGGAAATGGGTATAATACTTCCCAGCTTGTACGGAACAATGATTACGCCAGCATAAAGACATCTATTGTAACTATATGTGACTGAGGAATGAAAATAGAAACAAAAACTCGACAGCAAGAAACAAACAAAAGTAAGATACACGCAGTTGTGCTGTACAGTTTTAGTTACCGTATAGTCAGTACTGCACTGGAAACACATAAAACACATATATTGAATAACATTCATGTATTCTAACCCGAATTAGTCCGATATCAATTTCTTCCTTGACGTATGCGGTAAATTTAGAAAGTGGTCTGACTTGGTGACCAAGCAAAATCACGAATGTATGTTATGAAACAACCTGTATGTCCACATATATATTATGCGTTTGTATTTCTCTGTATGTATGTATGTATGTATGTATGTATGTATGTATGTATGTATGTATGTATGTATGTATGTATGTATGTCTCTCTCTCTCTCTCTCACACACACACACACACACACACACACACACACACACACACACACGAAACAGAGAATAACCCTTTCACAATACTGAATTATGAATACCACCAATACAAATATAGCAAGCGATTGAATATTACAGACACAATGGAAAAAAAATATACTGATATCCTGCCCAAAGGAAAAGGAAATTATGAAGTGTTCTAGTATAATGAATTGATTCATCATTTGGTAGGAAATGAAGCAAAATATGTTGAGAATATAAAAAGTAGTAATCCTAGAAGATAATAAAGTATTAACGTTACAGTTCAATGAGCACATTAATAAAACTCATTTCCGACTCTATTGCAGCTAATTATACCAATGTCACAGACATATACAATTCTACAAGAACAATATAAAGTAACAAATGAAAGCAAACCTCATGACCTAGATAATACAGTTGTAAGAGACTATAAGCTTATACAAGAGTCTGGTCGGTAGCTGTTTTAGTTTCTTGTCAAGTGGATGTAGATACAACAAAACAGAACCCTTTGTCAAATATAGATCTACCCCATAGTCGGGTGCTTATATAGTATGATACATGAATATATATATATATATATATATATATATATATATATATATATATATTTGCACTAGTACATTAATAAGTATTTGATATGTGTGTGTATATATATATATATATATATATATATATATATATATATATATATGATGTATGTATATATATATATATATATGATGTATATATATGATATATATATATATATATATATATATATATATATATATATATATATATATATATATATATATATATATATATATATATATATATTTGCACCAGTACATTAATAAGTATTTGATATTTGTATATATATATATATATATATATATATATATATATTTGCACCAGTACATTAATAAGTATTTGATATTTGTATATATATATATATATATATATATATATATATATATATATATATATATATATATATATATATATTTGCACCAGTACATTAATAAGTATTTGATATTTGTATATATATATATTTATATATATATATATATATATATTTGCACTAGTACATTAATAAGTATTTGATATTTGTATATATATATATATATATATATATATATATGATGTATGTATATATATATGTATGATGTATGTATATATATATGTATGATGTATATATATATATATATATATATATATATATATATATATATATATATATATATATATATATATATATATATATATATATATATATATATTTGCACTAGTACATTAATAAGTATTTGATATTCCAAGCAGATGGTAATGATATGACGTCAAAAGAAATCCTGACCCATTCATGTTCATCTAAGTTGATTTTAACCTGGTTTATAACTATAATTCAAAAGAGAACATTAAATTAAATGGTATATGATCAATAGCTTTACACAAATCAGCTGCCGTAGATTTTACGTGTCATACTTCTTCAACCCTATCTGACAACAACGTCCTCGCCTTGCACTGTAACATTGATCAACCAGGAAGGTTTATGATTTGACCAATGAAATCAGTACACATATTTGACGCATATACGAGAACACTGCTGATTATAACTGAACGTGAAAAACAGGTTTGTAGAATAGATTATGATGCTATATTTAGATATATGGTAAGTTAGCCTATTCTTTAATAATATTAAATAGCCACAGGTCAGTGAGGTGACATTGTCTAAAATGGCCCATACTCGCAATTATAAGTGATAGCACATCGCTTTTATCTCGTCTATTGTTTCTTACGGAAACGAAATCATTCACGAAATGCATTTAAAAATAGATAATCTTCATATTTATATAATTTTTTTGATTTTGCTAACCTTTGTAATTTTGCAATCCGTAAAAAGAAAATGTTGCTAATGTTATAAGTCAATGGGTGGCAACCCGTCATTTCATTTTAATGTAAAACGAAAGTTGGGTATTTAGTTTTCAAGAAATTATAAAGTTTCGTTATCAAGGAGCACATCAAGTTTCCTTTGTGCTTAAGGGGTACATGGCCACTTTTGTTATGCATCATTGCTTTGTCATAGGTAAACGATACGCAGACTGTCGGGTGTTGCATATTTCTTGTCAGGATGAAAACTGACACTGTCAGCTATAGGCTATTCTATGTGCCTTTGGGTGTAATACATAGCCTTTTAGGAATGTTCCATTTATTATGCTTCTATGTTGTACATCGTTTAGTGAATATATTTACACAATGGGGTGGGATGAGGAAATTAATTAACAGTGTGTGATACGTGATTTGACGAATGGCACGAGATTAATGATTCAATTCTCATTCACTGAATTAAAACCATGTTGCATTTTGATCATTATTAAAATGGAATCAGCAGAGGAGTAATGTTCAACACTATAATCACATCTGAGTTTTATAAAATAACAAATAATTGTGGCGATTATTGTTTTTTGTTTTTTATTATCATTTCTCCAAATAGGATTATAGTTTTCAAAAATACATACTTGTAATTTCGTTAGCAATTTTGCTGATAGAACTATATTTTGACACAGCTCAAATTAAAAATTGCAGAGAAATACTTGAATGTTTCGTAAGATAAATAATCTTTCCGATTCCTATTTGAAGCTAGTATGAATTTAATTATTATATATGTGTGTCTAAGTGTAAATATACGTGTAATGAATATCATATAGATCGTCACAATAAGGGCAATATGATCTCTCCCGTACCTCGTCATTTACATATATGTAGTACTTACCAGATATATGAATATTCTACGGAATCTAAGAATTCAGGATGCAGATGTGGATAAAAAAGCACTTTGCCTTGATAGATGCAGGTATTACCCGACTTGTCGCAGATTCTTCTATGTAATTTAAAACTGGATAAGTAGGTTAAATTATTTTCTAATATTGTTGAATTTTATCAGTACTAATTTCCCATTGTAAGATAAATCTTAAGATCGTACTACAAAACGTTATATACATATACTGTTGAAAATGGACTGAGTCTAACCAACTGAACCTTTGAAAATATGAATGGCAATTTTAAAGAAAATCTTTCCCATCAATGTTCCGAATATAAATCACATCTTTGAGATTTGGACACTCTTGGCATGTTTAGAGTTTTGACTTTCTTGGTATAAGACCACTCCTATATAGGCTAAATCATGGCTGATCCTATAATAAAGTTCACATGCCAGACAGATTTTATGGTGTCATCGCACACAGATGAAATACTTCGTAATGTTAGATTGAATAGTCGTGGGTCCAATACACCGATTTGTGGCATTTTGGTTATGAATGCTACAGACAACACCTAGGGGTAATAGGTAAGCAAAGAATGGTTATTAAACATGTAAAGTGATATATATGCTGCCTCGAGAATATCTCGTGCAATCGTGTCATGTCCCTATCGTATGGTCGAGGTCCAATGACGGAATAAAGCAATTTACTGACTAGATTCCTTATCCAGGCTGTAAATTGTGTACCCCGCAAATACTTTGAAGAGACTGTATCCTATAATAGAAATGTCAGTTGATTTACTCCGTAGAGAATATCATTTTTAAGGAAAAGGTCACGGGATGGGTTTATTATATTATATTTCATGTACCCTTGTTGACAATGCCATCAACATACAGTTTACAGGATTAGACATAAGGTTCATCAAGCTGAGTTTCCTTGTGTTAGGGTCTATTAACATGTTTCATCTATATGTGGACGGAGGTCTGTTCGGGATGCTATGATCTGCATATAATGTCCATTTAAGCTGATAGCCTTTCAGACGGATACCTTATTCTCCATCCGTCACTGTTAAGGCCGATAGACTTCCAGACGGATACCATGTTCTCCATCCGTCACTGGTAAGGCCGATAGACTTCCAGACGGATACCTTATTCTCCATCCGTCACTGATAAGGCCGATATACTTCCTGACGGATACCTTATTCTCCATCTGTCACTGATAAAGCCAACAGACTTCCGGACGGATACCTTATTCTCCATCCGTCTTTAGTAAGGTCTTTAGACTTCCATAATAATATCATCTTCTTTATTAGTTACTGTTAGTATTGATCTCTCAAACTGATTTACTCTTTTCCTTTGGGATTCAAGTTATAACGTACTGGACGTATCTTCTTACCAATCTTTGTACTATTGGAACAGACTCTTGTCTGCCGTGAGGAAGAGGCAGATCCCTCTGATCATTTGACATTAGACATTCGAGGTTGCCGCTTGATTCTATGGCTGAAGCTCTGTATCAACGTTTCAACGTTACGAAGAAAATCGTTGATATTTTATTTTTATATGATGTTTATTTGTCTATTGTATGTTAAGATTTGTGACTGTCAAATCAAGCAACGCTGCTGACGAAATTAGGTTTTAGTGAAGGTATGTTGTTATTATATAAATTGAGGTTCTAAATCCTAAACCTATTGAGAACACTTTTCGTCATGTTTTAGAACTTTACGTTTATTCGGCACTATGTAGCCAAGATGGCGGTTACCTGCCCTACAACCCTATACCTACCTACGTACGCTCGCTGATCAGTCGAGTGCGATGACTGCAAAATGGTTACTATTTAATATTTGGGAGTAAACCTTTCGATCGCATTGCAACATACAATGTTGTTCTTAATACACAGTATAAATAACTATAAGTAAAATGCTAACATGAGAGTAGACATTGCAACATGCAAGGCTGTTCTTAAAACAGTATAAATAACTATAAGTAAATACTAATATGAAAGTAAACATTGCATCATACAACGGTGTTGCTAATAAATAGTATAAATGACTATGAGTAAATACTAACATGAAAGTAAACATTGCAACATCCAAGATTGTTCTTAATAAACAGTATAAATCACTATGAGTAAATACTAACATGAAAGTAAACATTGCATCATACAACGGTGTTGTTACTACACAATATTAAATCACTATAGGTAAATACTAATATGAAAGTAAACATTTGCTACAGATTAACTGTACTACTATTATCTATCTCTCATATAGAATGTATGAAACAATGAAACGTTTATTTACAATAGTTTTTCTTGTCTGTGAATGTTATTAAATAGACACATAATCGGTATTATATATATATATATATATATATATATATATATATATATATATATATATATATATATATATATATATAAAGGGAAAGCAAGAAATGAAAGAAAATATTTGTCTCAGTGATGGTTAATTCGGATTCATGTATTCAGTAATATTTATTTCTGATTTTGTTGGACATGAAATTGTTAATTAAATTTTTGATCAATGCATCCAGGATAATGTATACAAATTGATGACATCATCTGCTTTCATGCTTACTTGACACCCTCTGACCGTTAATATCATGCCATTATTACAAACCTATTCCATTAGTGGCCTATTAATAACGCTGGGTAGTTTAATGCAATTTTAATGATAATTAGATGTGCAGATCAACTGTACATAAACGGTGGTCTTATCTAAATATATTACCTCTATCTGTCTGCACTTATGAAACGTCTATATTGATCGTAACTAAAGATACCTGATCCACTCTTAAACAAAAAGAAGGCAACAATAAGAATTTTACAACTAACCACCTTAACATAATAATTGTTTCTTATTAATGCAGTGGGTTGAATATTACCGCTACTAATTTATAATCAATCAAGTTCTTAGGACAACGAGGACTCTTTTATTACAGGTTAATCACAAGTTATCTGACTCTTTTATTACAGGTTAATTACAACTTATCTGACTCTTTTATTACAGGTTAATTACAACTTATTTGTGAACATTTATATAGTTTCGTCATAAATGAAATGTTGAAGATAATGCAATCTGCATTAAAAATCGACATGCTAAAATCCAAAATCGTTATTCTACTAAATATTCAGAAATCAGTATTACCATTTCGATTTTCTAAATTTCTGTCCTGAAATATTGATATTCTGAATCTCCACAAGATTAATTTTTAAAAAAAAAACCATTTAAATTTTAAGGAAATCATTTAACATATGTACCTGGGTATAATAGCACAATAGGATACCTACTATATTTTATTTATATATGCCACTGTAAAAAGGTTTTCAACAAAATAATTCAATCCAAAGTTACATAAAATGTTCTACTGGCATGAATGTCGAACCAGGTCATGTAGACGCGCATTTTAATAAACCTTTCCCATTTGTATTATATGTGTGAATTACTAAAATCAATTTCTTAAATAAGATCAATATATCAGTAGTAATAATCAATAAATCAGTGTGATGATCTCTTCATCTGGATTGCTTCAATAACGAACACACATTGTTTCTGACAAGATTTGTTGAGGACGAATGCATCATGGGTCTGCACATGTTATTCCATGATAAGTTCCTGAAAACAGTAAAACAGTTTCGATGTTATATTTTAACCCTACGACTCATGTGTTTGTTTCGAAAATTCGGTCTAATTTTCCTCTTAAATTTACAATCAATGAATGATGTATAAAATGTACCATCTTGGATGTCTCCGCGTCTTTGATTTCATCTTTCGAGAAAGTCTGGCATGTGTCAGGATGTTTATGTTTTATCTCGCATGTGATAAATGAGAATTGAAAAAATAGAATCTATATAAAAATTAAATTGCTTAGATTTCGTACATGTTAAAAGCAATGCAATTCATGTAAAGTTGTTCAATATATATATATATATATATATATATATATATATATATATATATATATATATATATATATATAGTATGACAATTATTTCCACATTTAGACCTACGATCAGATAAGGGGAAAAAAAGTATACAAACGTATAAAAATACTTCCACATCTGACAGAAATCATCAATATCTCAGGAATGGGATAATATCTGTTCCACAGAAGCGAAGATCTTACTTTCATTGGTAATTTTGTTCTACGAATTTAAAGTTATAATTCAAATCTGTGCTGTTTGTGCAAAAGTTATTTTGCATTCGTAAAAAGAAGTAAACGTTTATTTTACTATGTAAAATCCTTTACAACGAGCACGTGTGTGAATTCTACATACATATACATAAAATAATCGGACTGTAAAACGGTTTTCCTAAGTAGTGTACGTTACTACAAATCACTCATAAAGATATGAAAAGAAAAGGTATCCACAGACATTTCAGTTGGCATGGAGACCCCTGCTTCCAGTGCTTATTCTGCTAGTCTTGTTTATTCTTTTGATCCATTACACACACACACAGACACACGCACGCACGCACGCACGCACACACACACACACACACACACACACACACACACACACACACACACACACACACATACATACATACATACATACATACATACATACATACATACATACATACATACATTCATAACGAAAGTCAAAATAACAAGAGTAACAGAATAATTATAAATGTTGCATATTGCAGGTATAGTAACGTTGATCCGGGTTAATGTTGAATTCTAATGACTAATATTAGTAATGAATCGGTTTGTAAGAATATTACGTGCTCTGTTAACGCAGCTAGGGTAACTATTAAATGCGTAATTTGTATTAGGAACACAATCCGTAATCCGACAGCCACACATTTCGTATTCACATTTTGTATTCATAGTTTGTATTCATTCTATCGGATATCACGTTAATAATGCCTTTCACGGTAATCTCCTTAACAAAAGATGTCAGTAATTTTTGTTTGACTAAACGCCATTGAATGTTTTTGTCCCTTTTCGATAAGCTATCATGTACCGTTTCACGTTACAACATGGATTAATTAGATCAAAATTTTTAAAAATTGTATGAGGTCGAACTCTCAACTCAAGGCACAAAGATTTATCAGCAAAGGATTAAATCACTTTATAAAGGATTGAATTACATGTCACATACACCATTCAACCACGTCAACATTAAGATACATATTATGTGTCTCATTATGTTTCATACGGCATTACTAATGTACATTTTATTCTAAAAGTTCCCTGTCTATAAATAATGACCTTGAAGTTTAAATAGGTCTAATGTTTGATTCTATACCAAATTTGATTGGAATGTCTACTCCACTCCACATCGAGTGGTGAAATCTACATGGGGTGCTTTTGAAAAGGTTACTCATTGCCGATATCATTTGGACTGGTTGGTCTCGTTCATTTTGCAGATTCATTAATTAATAGGGAGGGTTCGACACCCGCATAATAAACTATGCATGCAAATTGGTAGGAGAACACAGTTAATATGCTTACAAAACCATGCTCAGCAAGATAAATAAACTTCTATTCACTGTAACACGTTGTTTTGGTAATACTAGATGACGAAGGTCAATCTATCTCACCAATTACATGTCAACCTGATAATGGTATCCTTGCTTCAGAGCGTATGTACAGTAATAATAATGATCTGCAATCGTATACATATGTGTTTACTACAACTATGCAATAAAGAGAGCTTTTCCGAAACAGAAAGTTGAAAAAAATGAGAAAGAATGGCTAGCTAGAACACACGAATTTACTCTAATTTAATATTGTGTCAAGCAGTGTACAGTGTTATCGTTTTTTTATATTGCTTGCTTTTGTGAGAGCAGAGTATCGTGGGAATCACGTAAATACATTATATGAAAGTCGCTGAGATTTTTTGGGGCAAATAATAACTGCGGGAGTAATACCATAATAAATGATTGATAATACGTTGCTTATTTGTAAAAGAACCTACTGTTCAATCCCCCCTTAAAAAATAAGTATTAACTCAAACTATGAGATATTGAGTATGTGTGTTCTCGGAGTGTGTCTAAATAAGGGCATTGTAGTCGAAGTTTGTGTTCTGAATAATTTGTGTCTGGCAATACTGACCTATTCGAGTCTCATCTTTCCCTGCTTCACGTAAAGTGTTGCAATTGACGTCAGCAAATTTTATTTATTGTTATTAGTAAATTCAATAACTGCCTATTCATTTACTTAGCATATGCCGCTTCTTAATACTATTTCGATATTTATGTAATTATTACACCTGCCGTAACCACTTTCGCGGTTAGCTATATCCCTCACTAACATGTAATTCAAGCTCTGTTTCCAGACGTTAAGTTAGATTGTAGCAACTATAAAGTTCAGTAATGCAATAGTTTAAAATCTTTCATTTACCATAATTCAAAAGTGAATTCTTTGTTCTCCTTTACCATATAAGATGAATACTGATTCCAAAAACTGGTCAAATGCATTCGACTGAAGTAGAGCAATGAGAGTTTAAATCGATGTATTCGGATACCGAATACACAAATAATTCACACGGCAAGACTGTCCAAATTAGGGAAATATTGTTTTTCGCAATGTTTAAACTAGTATTGTATTGTCTCGAACTTTCATTTCGCTTGTCAGACCTGAACAACAGAAAAATACTGTGTTGCAGGACTATTGATTTCAAACAATGGCAGCTATGTCAAAGATAAGACCCATCTGGAGAGACAAGAATATGTGTCTGAAAACTAAAATCAGACTATTGAGAGCACTAGTCATCTCAGTCGTTTTGTATTCATGTGAGGCCTGGACCCTGACAGCAGAATTACAACAAAGAATCCAGACACTTGAAATGCGAAGCTACAGAACCATCATTGGCATCTCCTACATGGGTCACATTATAAATGAAGAAGTGCTTAACACCATCAGGCACATAGTAGGACATTATGAAGACCTCCTCACGACTGTGAAAAAGAGAAAGCTCAAATGGCATGGCAATGTCACTTGAGCCAACAGTTTATCCACAACATTACGGCAGATCAGTGTCCAGGGTGGCTGAAGAAAAGGTAGACAGAGACAACAGTGGACTGACAACATCACATAATGGACCAGGGAAAGCACATTGGCACATCATCGAGACAAGTAGAGGTAACTGGTCAGATGTTCAGCAGCCGAATGCCTCAAAGATAAATCTAGGTCAGGGGACTGATCATGATGGTGTGAAGTTTTTATTTCGTGCCTTGTTTCTTTCCTTAATGCCATCACATCAGCAATTCCAACAGCATCATGTGTTGCCGCTTTTCCAGTGGCTGGGGATGTAGAGACTATTACCGCTGGTATGCCTACAAGAAATAGAAATATACCACCCGTATTGACTGCTTCTTTAATGGCACCCGCAGAAAGATTAAGTCTAACACCAATTTTTAAAGTGATTGAGTTGACGTTCAGTCAGTGATAGTTATCTGGACCGCTAGTGATCTGTTCTTGTTTTAGTTTTACTTTTGTTCCATAATTCTTTTTTGATACTGATTGTAGGTCTTTTTGTAATATGAACAGGAGTCAGAGTAACATTAACGTGATGATACGACAGTATAATATCATGAGCGATTTAATTACATGTTTTATAATAGGTCATCAATACCTACCAAAACCTTAAAATACCAAAACCTTAAAGTATCATCGCTTTATCTGAGAGTATGACTGCGGTCCCTCTGTATTCAGCAATAGCTTTGTACTTTATGATGTGGACTGCTATCAGGTTGGTCCGAATTATCCTTGACAAACATCGGTGACTGACCAACTGATATTGTATAATCATCTGAATATCTTGCTAGAACCAATATCGTTAAGGCAAAGTCAACATTATCTTGAATTGATTAAAAATCTCTGTTCCATTAATCAGGCATATAGCACTTCTGAATAACGCCACAATTTAATTATTAACAAACGAACTCTGATATTAGCTCCTTATTCTGTATTAGTGACGACGTCTGTTACAAGTTCTTCTGCTTCAATAAATGCCTCATCGGGTAAGAAATATATGCTTGTATCCTGAATCAGCAGAGAGCGTCTGCCGACCTCATCATTTTGGTCAACAGGGACTTCCTACAAAACCGATAAAAATAATGTCAACAACAACAATAACAACTTCTATCAGAGAGAGAGAGAGAGAACACACCAAAACTACATAAACAAATTGTAGAGTTTTCATTTTGGTAACAGTAGGCTCATTCATCTGGTTGTTATTTTACAATTTTAGGTTTTTATGGAGTATCTAAGGGGTTTTCCGAATTAATGTTACCTAACTTTGTTGGGAAAAGCATTAACCGTATATACGATCTAATCCTATTCGATATCGTGTTACGGGGTCGGAAAAATGTATTGTTACAAATCCGTGTGGGGTTGCCTGAGCAACACTAAAGAAATATCTGAATTTTACATAGTCGCAATCACAACACCAGGTTTGCCAGATATTTCTAAGTATGTGATTATCAATTCCGTTAAACACCTTTAACACGTTGCAATTATCTCTGATCACTTTTGGAATTTGAGTGTATCGTTGGCTGACGTATATCACATCGGTGTTTTTATGTCGTCCCCGGGAGACAATCCTAGCAGGTTTTTTGTTGTTGCTCCAACATCGTATCATCATACACGACAAAGTTTATGTTTCCGTCGATGTCTTCCACGGAAGGTGCTTCGTTGATATCTGTAATAAACTCAATAGCATCTTCTCCGGTAATTTCCGAGGCGCTCTCGTATAACACTTTAACACCTGATAGCAGTGTTGAACGTCCACTCTCGATGCTACCAAATATAATTTGTACCACGCCATCAATTTCATAATCAAGTTAAGTAACAGCTGTGTTTTACCGCTAACTGATGGTCCAATAATAATCATTCTGACGGAGTTAGGTAACATCGGATGATGTTTGACAGGTACTTGTCGTTTTAACGCTGAAAAATCAGTAACTTCTATTAATTATAACTTACTAAAATTATTAATTTATATTGTGTCAAATATAAAGCTGATAAACCAACGATTAACCCAACCACTATTATAACACACAATAACAGAGCAGCTATCACTAGTAAGTGTGCGCGGTGTGGTATAAAAAATTCAGACTTGTTATTTAAAAAAAGCGTTTCGCGGCCAAATTAACAACACTCCCGGGTTTCCGTGGGTGAAGTATCCAGGAGGAAAACATCCTCCCGGGTATAGTTATTGTGGTCCGGGAACACGATTAGACATCAGACTCGATAACCAAGATAATCCTCGCCCGGGTGAAAATCCGATAAACGCTATCGATGAAGCCTGTCGTGTTCATGATATCGCATATCGAAGTAATGATCTTCAACAGCGTCATCTCGCGGATGTAAAATTGATCCACGCGTTAAATTCAGTTCCGGATAAATCCTTCAAAGAAAACTTAGCATCTTGGTTAATAAAAACAGATAGGAAGGGTAAATTAATGATTGGTTCCAGCATTTGATATGGAATCAATTTATTATTCTCCGACCGGATACCATTGGTAAATCAGCAATCGATAAACTTGCTAGCGCGGCTAAGGTTACAAACAAAACTTCGGAGGATTGGTTATCCCGACAAGCTATATGGCAAATATATCTACCGCCACCTAAAAAGATTCAATATGCGTCGTCTGATTTTAATATCCCCAATGAAGTTCATCAGGCCGATATATAATTTCTACCGCATGATATCATCAAAAAAGTGTTTAAAAATACGAGTTAACGGTAGTTGACGTTGCGAGTAGATACAAAGAAGCTGAACCGTTATCAACAAAATCGTCATCCGAGGTTGCCTCCGCGTTTAAAAAGATTTATCGTCGAGGTCCTGTACGATGATCAAATCTCCTTCAGGTTGATCTTGGTAAAGAATTTCAGGGAGAGGTTTCATCAACGATGAAGCAACATAACACCATGCTACGACGAGGATATACTGCAATCTATCGTGACCAAGCAATTGTTGAGCGGTTTAACAGAACTCTCGCGGATAAATTGTTTCATTATCAGTACGCGAAAGAATTCATCGATGATAAACGATCTCGTGAATGGGTCAAATGATTACCAGAAGTAGTTGCAGCGATCACCAATGAAGTCACCAAGACGTTAAATATAAAACCAGCCATCGATAACAAAAAAATAGATAAAAACAGCAATCAAAGATTTTCCATCTCAAGTCCTACCTAGCAATGTCACAGTGAGATTTTTATATATGAACCCGGTGAACTTGAAGGTGGTACAAGAAGGTCGACTGATCCGCTATGGAGTATCACCACATATAAAATATTTTCCATGGTAACATCTAAGAACAGACCAGTATTATATAAACTAGATCCAACCGCACCACAACGGAGTTTTACAAGTGAACAATTACAAGTAATTCCAGATGACACTCAATTACCACCTCGTAGACTCAGTTAATATAATTCTTAGAAGTTGATTTATTCTACGTACTCGTGATACTGCGAGATATACTAGATTTGATCACTCGATGAAGTCATCTACTATCCATACAGTAGTATCAGTGATAGTCAATCCTTGTGATGAATGTATAGTTGTCGCGTAACCTAATATCCACGGAGATTTATCGTCGTTGATTGCATTTCTAACTACAGCGATATTAACCTGTACAATAGCATTCAAGACTAGTTCTTGTTGTTCAGATTTTCCAGAGATATCAACGAGAAAGTTTTGTCGTCGTGTATCTTTTGGTCTTTAGCACAATGTAACTTCGTCTTTGAGAAATGTTTCTGCGTGGAGATAAAATATTTTTTTCTGAAGTAGATTTCTTATTTTTGTTCTGCTGGCGACAACAACATGTGTTGGTTTCCATGTGTGTTAAAACTCATCAATGAGGGTTTCAGGAATCGTTTTTCGTGTTATTTCACATTGTACGCTATTTGATTGTAGTCTTATAGCGGATTTTACCGCGGCTAGCTCTGCACCAAGTGATCGATGATCTGTGTTGATTTCTTCGTAGTAATCAACGATGTTTTTCAACCAACAGGGAGGAGATAATCCAGTAAATGGCGGTGGCTGACCATGAACACTGCACATTATCACCGCGTTGTTTTTCGTTAATAATCAACCAAGAAATGTTATTAATAGCGTCAATGATACTGTATCGATTTCATCCCACATAACTATCTAATAAACATATTTCGTTCCCATGAGATCGGAAGTCCATTCAGTTCCATTATATCTAAAGAAACTGTGATATATACTCGCGTTAACTAATCGGGATTTCATTTCACAGGCAAGACGATGAGTTGAAGTCAGCACAGTCATGTTAGCGGTTTTCCCAAAAAATCAATTACACGGGTTGTTTTTCCACATCCTCCTGGACCGTTCAAATAAACTGTTTTATGTCGTGTTATTGGATACACGGACGGATACAGCGACAACTCCATATCGGTGTTATCGCGGTAATTATCTTCGATGGTAACATCAGCTGATTCACAGTTCCCATGTAACATTTCCTGTTTTACTCTCCATGCTCCCCAATCACCGTCTCCCAGATATTTCTTAACATCGGAATAGTATTTTCTATCAAAATAAAATGAATCCGTGGAACTCTAACCGCGATATCACCAAATCAGTTTACCATAGACAGTAAATTTATCGAGGTATAACCGAGCATAGATGATCTTAAATGAGTATACCGCGGTGATTCCCCTTCGAGATATTCAACGATGGTTCCTAATTTTTATTATTTGATAAATAAGCTATTGCTTTTTTGATGAGTGTTTCTTTTGCTATTGTATCCTCGATGATGAAATCCACTCTGCGTCATCGAGTATCAATCTGGTACATTTTCGTTTATGATCATCTACCCCACCTTCAGTAAATTTTCGTATTATTATTCTTCCAAGGTTTTGACAATCTTCCTCTAAGATTTTACGTAGAAATATAATTTCGTAATTATCAAATTTTTCTGGGGTTGGTAACCAAGCATCAGTTTGTTTCGGATATGAAATTATCTCCGTGGATACTGTCAACGAGGTCAACATCTGTTTATCTAACAAAAACCTTAATAGCGGTATCGTAGCCCATTTCTTCACGTAGATCAACGGACATCACATCATCGAGGTTATCTCTTGTATCCCACAGCCCACTATGACCATGTTCTACACAACTAGCTTGGACACCTTTGAGACAGTTAGCGCGAGTTGGTTTCCATGAATTCTTTTCTCTGGCTAAATCAACTGCAATCGATGGCATCGTAAAATTGTTCCTGGTAATTTCATCGATGATCTCCTTAGAGATTTTCATTCTTTCATCGATTTCAACGCGAGATTATTCATCTCCGCTTGATGTTTTTCAGTTTGATATAAATCTCCGTTTGGCATAACAAATTGATCGTATTTTCCTCCTTCTTCACTTTTAAACAACCATGCACCAATATGATTCGTTTTTCTTATCTCGTGGACGACATCAAAAATATCTTCGTGAAAATATTTTATTGTTCGTGATACCGGAAATACTCTCGCGGAATTATTCCATGCGTGGAAATTATGATCAACGATTTCGATTGGAACTCCTCCTTTTTTATAATGACCAGAATTATGTAAAACCTCTCCTGTGATCGTTTTTTACTCTCGTCATTTCGTGCGCGGGATTCCCAAACCGTGTAAAATATTCATGACATTCTCCGAATCCGCGAAAACTTGCTGGGTAGCACGCTGCCATATCAACGGACATCACATAATAGAGGTTATCTCTTGTATCCCACAGCCCACTATGACCATGTTCTACACAACTAGCTTGGACACCTTTGAGACAGTTAGCGCGAGTTGGTTTCCATGAATTCTTTTCTCTGGCTAAATCAACTGCAATCGTTGGCACCGTAAAACTGTTCCTGGTAATTTCATCGATGATCTCCTTAGAGATTTTCATTCTTTCATCGATGTATTTCAACGCGAGATTATTCATCTCCGCTTGATGTTTTTCAGTTTGATATAAATCTCCGTTTGGCATAACAAATTGATCGTAGTTTCCTCCTTCTTCACTTTTAAACAACCTTGCACCAATATGTTTCGTTTTTCCTATCTCGTGGACGACATCAAATATATCTCCGTGAAAATATTTTATTGTTTGTGATACCGGAAATATACTCGCGGAATTATTCCATGCGTGGGAATTATGATCAACGATTTCGATTGGAACTCCTCCTTTTTATAATGACCAGAATTATGTAAAACCTCTCCTGTGATCGTTTTTACAATTATTGGAATTTTTATTTGCTTTTCCAACTTGGCAACATCTCTTATCGATGCTCCTCTCTTTTGCTTAACAAATTAACTCCACGTATATATTTTAGATTTTCTTAATTCGGTTAATCCATTACCTCGTTTAGGGTTTTTAATATATTCTATTACTCGTTCAGCAACACAATTTAACTCCGTTGAAACTCCCATCTGGGATATTTTTCTTCATCTGTGTTGTTCGTTGAAAGGAGTCCATATGTTACCTCGTTAAATGGATATGCTTGAATGTAAAATTTGTTAATGCCAACTAACATATTTGGTTTGGTTTTATCGGTCAAAATTACAAAACAAATTTGAATCTAATACGCGCCCACTATGATCAAATACTTTCCATTTATGTTCTCGTGGTTTCTTTGTGATCTCGTTGTTGTTTTCCTCGTGATCTCCTTGTTGTTTCTTTGTGATCTCCTCGTTGTTCTTCTTGTGATCTTCTCGTGGTTTATTTCGTTGAAATTGTACTTATTTGACATATATGAAGTATTTGGTATCCTTGAAATCCATCATTGATAATATTTCTTTCGCGCGTCTTTTCGTCATGGTGTTATCGTCGTCGAAACCTGTTCGAAATGTTGAAAAGACGTAATCGGTGCCATCTCTGAGAAATTCATATTTCGCTGCCTTGATACTATTTATGATTTTCGATTTCCAACGTCGTGGTCTTATTTTTCCGTCGAGGTCAAATCTTTTTTTCGCCGAGGATATATTTTACTGTCCTCGATGTCATGTATGTTATGCATATATATATATATATATATATATATATATATATATATATATATATATATATATATATATATATATATATATATATATATATATATATATATATATATATATATATATATATATCAAGCAAATTATATCTTCATTTAAAATTTTAATTGTTATATGTATAATATAGGAATGGCACAAAATAGATGTAAATGGGTATGGAAAGCTAATAATGGTTGTTGTGATCGGAGACGCGTTAGAAAATACTGCGCATTTCATAATCAGTAGATCAAGAATGGTTCTCATGGACTCGTGAAATGTATCAAATGCGGGTTTTGGATTACGAGGAAAAACTAAATTATGTCTTGGATGCGGTGGAAAAAGATTCAGGGAACTAGCTAGATACTATTCTCGGAAAGATAATATATCACCATCGATGAAATGGGTTATATTACCGGGGATTCTCAGAAAACACAATTAAATAATTAATTTACCTAAGAAATATATTGATCAGATTGAATTCACTCCTCGTCAGATCTATACCGATTATGAAGCATCCAGATGCGGAATCATCATACATCGTCGATTAAAGAAAGAGATTGACTGGATTAATAATAGAGGATATATGACGGTTACGATCAATAGAAAACCACATCTATCTCATCGAATTATCCATGAATGCTATAATGGGATCATTTGTAAAGGATAAGTTATTGATCAAATCAACAGAAATAAACTTGATAATCGAATAGAAAATTTGAGAATGGTGACTCAAAGCGAGAATACTTTAAATACAAATCTTCAAAAAAGAAAACTCAACGACGTATAATAGCATACATGGATAAGACCACACAATATTTTACATCGATAAAATCAGCTGGTAAATACTATGATATTCATCACCAATTTATACGAAATATTGCTAATGACATGCAACTTACAGCATTTTAAAAATGATTTCATTGTTGGGTCTAATTTATCTACGACGATTGATCTGGGAAATCATTGATGTTTATTAACTTGATTTAATAATACACTAACAAATTGTCTGATACATATTATCAATTAAATAAAAGATTTCCTATATGAACGACGAAATTATCGCACTGCTGATTGTTGAACTTGACCGAGTAAGAGCTCTGGTCAGTACCAACAAAACATTTACCAGGGAGTGGATCAGCGAGGAATATACGGGTGTTAAATCAATGCGAGAAATTGATGACGGAGCACGAGATAAGACCACGTCCATATGCTCCTTCTTCTCACTTGTTTTATTCGCTTTTTTCTTTCATGCTTTTAAGGATTTCCTTCCTCCTTTTGCTTTTTCAATTTGTTGCTTAATTTCTTCGTTTTTAATCTCCTTTTTGTTTTACGTGTTCAATACTACTGTATTCTCAAAGACATCATAACTATTAGTATCTTCCTCATATCTGATTTGCGTTGTATCAGAATGGATGCGATATATATATATATATATATATATATATATATATATATATATATATATATATATATATATATATATATATATATATATATATATGTATATATATATATGTATATATATATGTATGTATATATATATATATATATATATATATATATATATATATATATATATATATATATATATATATATATATATATATATATATATATATATATCACTGACCCAATAAGCAGCTCGTAGAGTAATAATATAGATGCAATACCCTCCAGAGTAAATTTGTCTATGATATTAAGTCTGTCTCGTGGCAGAGGTTGTGGTTGAGCAGGATTTACGGGGGTGGGGTATGGAGAACGACCAGCAATAACAGCAGGCAATGTCTTAGGAGTTTTTTGTGTTCTCTCAGTTGCTTTAACAATTTTCTTGTTTTGTTCGAGAATTGATTAAAATAACTAGTCTGACGCTCTTGTAATTTTTGTCTTACAGAATCACGGAAAGGGAATATAATTTTTTATTGCCTCTTGATGTTCTCAAGCGAATCTAGCGGTATAGGATTTCATTGATGATAAAATAATGATTTATTTACAAACACACTATAGCAGCAGGGACGGTGAGGACCAGCAGTATGTGTCCGGTTGGTTAAACAAACACACAAGAGCACAAGTGTATAAAATAAAGTAACCCATTTAGAGAAAATCTCGGTTGGTTAGAGGCTTCGTTTTGACTTTATTACCCTTGCATTTTCATTGTAGTAGGAAGCTTTGTTTTCTTAAATGAACTTGTCCAGAACGTGTTTTGTACACGGTCCGTGCTGCTATGCTTGATCTCATTTTAGAAAGCATAAGTCGAATGCAGGTGTGAAAAGATCTTAGGACCGATACAATTTTCCCACATTTTGATAAATAGTTGCACACACTATTTCGATTTGGCGTCAGATATTAGTTGACAGTGTCAGCACATAGTGTCATTTTAAGTTGAGATACATACCTTTAACGTAACTACTGTTAATGAAGTAATATGTTGTTGTTTTTAGCAGTATAGCAAACCATGTTTCTCCGTTCTTTGCTATCAGTATGTCTAGAATAAATTATGCATAATTTTTTTCAATAAATACTATATCAAATGAATATTTTTCTTAGTGAAATCCAATTATATGGCATAAGCGTGTCATTGGGATCAGGATGAATACAGTCGCAATCAAAACGCTACATATTACATATATAACGAAAGATTTTCGTATTTATTTTGGTTTTAAAATTTATAGTAATCAGTTAATATTCCATTATACTTTATTTTGCACGCCTCTGTAACTGAGATAAAAACCTGACACTTAACTTGCTTTCGTCACTGGTTTGTATATAATGATATGTTTTAATTACTGAGTTAATTGAATTGTCTATATCTCATTTAAATGTTGTGTTATTCAGTACAAAATCCAAAGACAAAGCACAGTAATATAAAAAACCTGATGTTATTATCATATATATCAAACTGGGCTCTGAACTATCCATATTTCGCGGCATATAAGTCGATGGATATAAGTGGAAAGAACATATTTGGTGCATTTCCCATCCTTTATCCAGATATAAGTCGATGTTTAATATAAGACGATGCCTGATCAATACCTTGGCATCTTATTGTTTAGTTTGTTCCACAAAGCGAATTGTATCCTATCTGTAACTCAGTAACCTGTCCAGTCTGGATCATTAAATGTAACTAAAAGTACATAATTAGTCTCACACGAAGTATTGTAAATGTATTCTGTACGTTTGGTTACATATAATTACGTTGATCTGAAAATATTTTGACTTACAAAGAGGATAAAATTCGCGATGCCATGTGGAATTAAACTTTAATGACTTCCAGTTCATCCTTAATGCTTAAATGCTTTCTCAACATTTTGTTGGGAAGGCAGATCCATAGAGAGATGCATATGTATTCCAACGTCTTTGTCTTGTTTCATCTCGTTTATTTCGTGGCTTTTATTATACCTTAGTGTCCTTCATTAGCTGAATCTTTTAATAAATTAAATTGTCAATGTAAAATATGAAAATATATACCATACTCTTTCAAAGTTTAAATATTCACAACAGTTATGTCGATATAGAATACATACAAGAATGACAATTTTGCGTTCTAATTAATTTCAGCAAATATAACAACCTACATATTACCAACAAGAAAGAGTTTGTTTAAAAGTTCAAGTCCTATTCCTGTACTTAGACAGCAACTGATTTTTTATATCTTGGTTCATGATATATGTTACTGTAATTGCTGTCAGTCAGTAGGCTAGTTCAAAATATGTCAATGATTGAGACATTTACACAACCTTTTATTATATGGTAGCGTATTCATAATACCCATGGGTAGCATCATTTCCCTTTTGGTAGTCTCACTAATTGGTAGTCTCACTAATTGGTAGTCTCACTAAATGATCTGCCAAATCAAGACCTCAAACAGGTGTTAGTTTACTAAAACCTGATTACAGATGTAGAATATTTACTTAGCATATTTATATTTACTTAGCATATTTACACCACTATAAAGCCACGTAAGTCTTGGCCTATGGAAGTTTTCACTAAAACTGGAAGAAATTACTTACCTAGTGGAATTAATTGATAACGGAATATGGTACTGCACTTTTGTGCATGAATAAGTAAACAATAATACAGATTACCGTGCAATCTCTCTCTCTCTCTCTCTCTCTCTCTCTCTCTCTCTCTCTCTCTCTCTCTCATACCGGGGCATAATTTTTATTTGATCATGAGGTGCAATAATATAATTGTGATGTAATAGCTGTCTTTTTGTCATGGTTATTCATATTCTAATTTGTCAATTCCAAATATAAATTTGAACAACGTAATTTACAAGTAACGTATATTGCTAATACACGTTGCTTTGGCGCATTTACATCTGATATATGTTAACTTTAAATACCAACCAAAGTCCTTCTCCTATGTTTTCTTATATAATAAAATACTTCCCCAAAATGAAATAATATTTTCCACATTATTTGTCGTACGTTTTTAGATTTTTTTTCCATACGAAAACGTATGTGACATCTATACAGCGATTTGAATGAGAAACTACATGTATAAGTTGATTCGGAGCATACGACGAAGCTACGAATGTATGGCCAAAAAGTACTTTCATATAGGCCGGCAAATACTGTAAGTTCAAAAAGTGTTCGTTCTTGGTTTACATCGTAAGGTTTGCCTATGTTACTACACATAGTTTCGTTATGGGATTATTTACAGCACTCAGTTCAAACAACAAGCTTACAATGTTTGTATGTGGATGGTATTTTCTCGGCGCAGGTAATTTGGACTATTTCCAGTACTTTTATTTCAGTTTATGAGCGAAATGATCTCTTTTCAAACATTTTGCAACTTAGTTTATTTTTAGCGTCTTAATATTTCTAGTAATGTGTGAATAATGAGAAAATATAATTCGCAAACAAACTTCTGGTTCTCACGCTTTATACTCTGTCTTCTCTTTTCTCACGTACCATGTCATTCGTCAAATACCTGCCTTTGTTACTAATAGATTCAATACATTTTGAGGTTCTTATGACGTACTGAATGGATTATATTTGCTAGATAAAAGTTGTTGTTAACTTCATTTGCTGATTCTACTTGCCAGCAAATGTGTATAGTGATGCTGAGTAATGGCGTTTCAAAGTGCGGTGGGGAATATCTTTCTGCTTAATATTTACGACTATGGTACATGATGAGTTTAGATTTAATTACTGACGACATAGTAGCAAGGCGAATATACTTTTTCATATTTCGACATCGTGCCTATTAACTCAATTATTAACAATGGCTAATAAATTATTTCGGTGCAAAAAAGATGATGGTTTGATGTAAAAATTGATTAGTTTGTCTACCTCGTCTCGATTAGTCATCATTTTACCCATATGTTATCTTTTATATACCCTGGTGAATTTGATTAGAATGTTGCACATTTGTATCTCTTCATTATTCTGAAAAGTCTCAGAGATATATGTTATATTTTCAGTTAACTGAAATATGGCAAGGGAAAGCTTTTCGAAATGTATGAAAAAAATTCCCTCCTTTCTAGACATGAAAATTCCTCAAAGACAGAAGGAACATAGATTGAAGTCTATAAGAAACAAACTATCTGATGAAATGAATATGTCGGGATTTGAAATGGCTGCGGAATGGGAAACTGCTTATAATTGCATCTCATTTATACACTGGCTTATGGGCGAACACAAAGAAGCAATGAAATATGCTGATGAAGTTTTAATGAGGAATAAAAGTAATATTTTCACCCTTGCGAATCAGGCGTTGATGTACGAAGAGAACAAGCAATACTCGAAAGCAGACAAAGTAATTGATGAACTTAAGTTATTAGCAGGTAGAAGAGACCTTCTCGCTGCGGCTAAATATGAACTGGCTTTTGCATACTCTCGTTTTGGGCCAAAGTTTTACAAATATTCTATTGATTTGTTCCACGAAATTATTACAGATAACGACATCGACAGCGAAATTCTCTGCCTCTCCAAATTTGGCCTCGCATTATTGTTGAAAAGACAGCTCCATGTGTCTAACATTTTCTCTTTTGAGCACGTGTTAGACTATCGTAATTCGGCAAAGGACGCTACAGAAGCTCTCGTTGACGTGATCCAGAATGTCAGTTCAGACGTATATAAAGCAAGAGGATGGGCGATGCTAGGAGAGATCGCTCACTCTGTTGATCTTCAAAATGACCCAGATTTAAAGCTCTCTCACATTCTCCCAGCACGTATTAAGGGCACCAAAGTGAAAGCGTTTTTTGACACAGCATACAGCATTTGCGACAATGACGTATATGTTCTGGAAAGATTCGGACAACATGCTAGGTATTGGAACGAATACGAGCTATCAGAGGTGCTCCTAAGAAGAAGTCTAAAAATTAGGGAAACTGCATTTGCTCACCACCATTTAGCAAAAACACTGAAGTTGGCCTTAAAAAGCGTAATTGTTTCTTCAACCAGAAAAACTCGAAGTGCAGGAAGAGCGAGGCTCCCACAGCACCAACATTCATATCCCTGCTCTAGTGATACGCTGTGTCCATATCAAGGAAATACAAATCGATACCCTCAACCATCAGCAACTATAGATCCTTGCAGAGGTGGTAGACCGCGCAGATATCCGAGATTGTTTGAGCCGGACCATTACACTCATACGATTAGTTCAGAAAAAGAAGCCATTCCCGAGAAATACAAAGCCGTTAACTTCATCATCTCACCAAAACAAGCGTTTACTTTTCCAGACGATAGCAGAACGGCTGAAATAATGAGACATCTGGATATGTCTCTTGTGTGTGCTCCATCCAATGTGATGGCAATGTATGACAAAGGATTACTGCTTCGAAGTCTTAGGCGATACGAGGAAGCAATTGAAACATTTTTGCAGGCATCAAAAGAGGACGATTGTGCACCTTTACAACAGGTCAGATGTCTCGAGCAGCATGCGCTATGCCTAATAGACCTCGCATTAGCAAAATCAAGTGAGACGTCTGTCACTGAGTCATTATGCAACGACGCCAAAACAATCCTTTGTATTGCGCTTCAAAAATCAGCCTGCATTGCAGCAAGTTTACCTGTGTCTTTAAAGGCAGGGTTATCTTTCCCGTCCATCAAGGAGATGCTCACGAGGAAAAGACAAGTAGGAAGATCGTCTGACAGAAAGACTCTAGAAGAACTTGCTCAATTTTACGAACTAGTCGGAGAATATGGCCAAGCGTTGTCATTCTATAAAGAAATATCTGAAATGAGCGAAGAAAGTGCAAAGGATCCCAACATAATGTTTAAAAAAGCAGAGTGTTATGTAATGCAAGGAGATTACTCCAACAGTCTACTATTTCTGGATCTAATTGAAGCATCATGTACTCAGCTTGTAGGCCAGCACAGAAAACTTTATGTTGAAGCCAACCTGAACGGAGCCCTTCACGCATTAAAATTGGGTGAAACTCATCAAGAGAAAGCAAAAATGAGATTTAAACGAATACTTAAATTCTGTTCGAAGCGGAACCTAGAGAATTATAAGAACGGTGATGAATTTGAGTATGACATACACATTCATTCCTTGAAATCTGTAGAGGAAAACACTTCTTGTATGCACAAATACTTCACAGATTTATGTGGATTTGTCGTTTCCAATAATGACGAGGAAATTATGCCTGGAACATTGAAAATAAATGCTCAAGCAGCCGTAATGGAGCAAAGTTGTCTGATTCTGTTCGTGTTTAACGAGGAACCTCTGTCTTATGACTTCTTGTTCTACGTCAATATGGCGGTGAACTTGAATCTCGAGAAAGGTACTGGACCTGACATAGTGTCTATCTGTTTCGGCCAAGCTGATGTTCCCGTCGAATTGCAACAGTTCACTGTCATTCATCAGCCAGTGCAGCTAGAGCTCTCCAAGATGAGCGAGGACGACACGCATCATTGGATAAGACAGTTCTTCTGGAAGGTCGCAGAAAGTACATTTTCCTAAAATATTTGTTGTTAAAGGATATGTTGCTATAATAATCATGTACTATCATAAACTGGAATGATACATTATCGACACCCCAATGGGAAACAACACATAAAGCAATCAGCAATTAATGAACTAAAGTTGGTCCAGAAACAAGTCTTTCTTTGCTAAAGCAACAATATATTTTCTTTATAATACAACACAACACGACACGACACAATATAATATAATATAATATAATATAATATAATATAATATAATATAATATAATATAATATAATATAATATAATATAATATAATATAATATAATATAATATAATATAATATAATATAATATAGTATAGTATAGTATAGTATAGTATAGTATAGTATAGTATAGTATAGTATAGTATAGTATAGTATAGTATAGTATAGTATAGTATAATATAATTTCATCTTACAAAATCTTACAATGATTGCATATTTTAAACCATGCATCAAATGCTCGCTAGTTCACCTTTTAAATTTGTATGGAACAAAATGAAAAATAGTCATCCTTTTATTATGATTAAATTTGACGTGCATTGTATACCATTTAGCATTGTTTTGGTTAGGTATGGTATTTATATTGGCAGAATTATTATTTGTATATTGCCTTTGCACATTTGTTAACAAGAGAACTGTTTTTCCCCCCGATAACAGGATTCATTATCATGTAACATAAACCCAGACGTTAAAATTTGATTTGTTTTAATCTGAGATGACATGTAGATATTCTTTATAACCACTATTCCGTAGGACCTTATTATGATATGTCTAAAAGTGTCTGTAGGTCCTAAATATATGGGGAAGAGGAATGAAGTTAGAATTATCCATACCTATATTATGTGATACCAAAATCTGTTTAGAATCGGAATCCTTGACAGGGCAAGAGTGAAGTATCAACATATGAATTCGTTTTTTCTCACTCGATAAAGACGTACTCATCCGGTAATGTTTGTTTCTTTATTTTTATCCTTTAAGTACATAACTTAATCATATTATGTAAAGCCAATGATTATGTGAAGTAATCGTTTCATTTTATGTTTTAATGTTCTAATATTTTTACTCCGAACAATTATTGTTCGATAATATTTTCCCTTTTTTAATGAAAGTGTGTTCGATTCCATGCTATTGTAAATTTACAAAGATATTTGTATATCATTCATGAATTTATTAATTGTATCCTTAAATCCAGTAAATTTGCATCTTTTCATTCGTTGCTTAGTTTAGTCTAAAGTAAAGATGCAACATATGAAATACATGTTATGCTTCTGCCCCATACGTGGTATGGGTAGCTTCCTACTCATGTGCTTTTACCTTAATGTCTAATTAATTATTAATTTTTTTCATTGGTATGTGTTTTAATTATATATATATATATATATATATATATATATATATATATATATATATATATATATATATATATATATATATATATATATATATATATAGGGAACATACATATGTTGGAAATCTCGTTCTGTACATGGACAACTACATTTTTATTTGTTGATTCAGTATAATATTTATTAATGCAATCAGTAGACAATTTTAAGAAAGTTTCAATTTACACGTGTCTTTTTCTTTAATGTACATTGTATGCTGCAATTAACGTTACATGCAGAATCATCTCAAGGGGTAATTTTCACATACTTTTGCAAGAGACTCCTACTTTTGTCACTCAAACGTATAGCCTGGTGTCCATTGACTCCGTAGAAAAGCAAAAATTGTTTATGGCTTGCAATCACCTACACGTAGGAAATCTGATGAAAGTGTTGTATATCGTTTGATCCCAAAATAATCTGCATGCTGCACTTTGGAATGGTACAATAATGTCCTGTAATTCGGTCAACTCCAAGTCTTGACTTTCCCTTTAATTGATTAATTTCAACTTCCATTTCTCGAAAATTAAATGTCTAAGTTGTTTCACGTATCTTTAGCCATATAAAAATCGGATTGCTGATTTGCATTAATTTCGAAATCATTATACTATCAGAGTGGTCATTTTTGACCGTAGACCTTAGAGTTTTCTAGAAACGAACTATGATTACTATTTGACTGAAATTGTCTTTATCTAATCAAGTTGTGTTAAGATTGATTATATTATAATGATTCAATCCTGTCATAGCATAAGTCTTTAAATGAATCTGTTTCATTTGTGTTCAGTTATTATTGAAATTATTTATTTATTCAAATTATTCATTGGAATTACCTGGTCTTCGATATTTCTCATATGATTAAATCGTGTAATTATTCTGCATTTATTGAGTGACATTTTTGATTGTGTCAGTGTGACACATCAAGACTGTTAGTAGATAACCACGTTTCCAATATATTATTACATGGGCACTTTAAAGATTTATATTCATTTGAAACACCATTCAGGAAAATATATACCTTTGAACTTATGCGATAACTTATATAACTGTTTGGGTTGTAATTTACGATACTGTAAGTCTTTATTAAAAGGTTCACCTTGAAGTTAAGGGAAATAAGTTATTGTAAATTGTACAACCATTTTTGGTTCTTGCTCGCTTCTGTTGCTTAGTTAAGATCTAAAAGTCGCAACATTGTGAACCTCATGAGTAGTAATTACACGGACGAGACATCCAGCAGGAGATTTTTGTTTAAGTAATAATCCGTTAGGCAAGACTCAAAGAAATATTTCTCTTATGATAAATAATTCCACGAGTTAGTCATCTTTTAATGTGAATTATATTAAATTAATTTTACAAACCATTCATTAAATATGACTCTCTTTGATTGACTTAACTATTGTCATCCAAAGATGGGACCCTTATGAGTGGTTGCGTAGTTATTGACCTTTCGGTTGAGAGTTCTGCAGGTTAATCATTGAATCACACGGTTTATGGATCAGTTGTAAACATTATGACTTCTAATTTATATTTATGAAAACCGGATTAATTACCTTGCTAAATTGATGACAAAGACACATTTCAGACAAACTTATGTCGTTCATATATCCATAGGATTCCAATACAATTGTAACGTTCTCTTTCGAGTGGTGTATTAATGTACAAAATGTTTGAAGAGATGCATATGCTGTTTTATCAACCTAATCAAAGATGGCTGCAGAGAAGATAGTAGATTAGATAGCTGAGCTCTGTGGCATATTCAGTCAGAATCGTCATGCGAAGGATGAAAACGTATGAGAAAAACATCACCCATATTGGTGTGCTGTTTTGGTTACTCAGAATCCTACATAATTCTCTTTGAATCCAAACAAATAATTTTTCATTTCACGAGTAGAGGTGTTCTCGTTGTGATTTCATCTCGCAGCAGTTGTTTCGCTTTGCTTGATTGTGCTGGTCTATACGTTTGTCTATCATAGTTCTACAAATAATGTAATCGCAAAAAATACTTGCTCGACAGGCTGGCCTTCTTCAAGTACATCACCGACTTATACTCAAGTATTCATTTCTACTAATGCAAGGGTCACACAATCATAGAAAATATAAATCCTGGGAATATTTAAATATGTGCCTATTGCCTATTGTGTGATATTGGTATTATGTTCGTTTAAAACTATATAAACCATTTATAAAAAAGTTTCTCATCTTCATCCATAATGCTACATGATTGGTTACACGTTGATAAATAACAGCCGATATATTTGTCTGATTGGTTGGCTCAGTGTAGTTGCATCATATCCAATGGTTAATTCAGCGAAGATGGATTTGTTTGTGAACTCTGCCTCTTCGCTGTAGAAACAATACCTTTGTGTTGTCATGACTGGCTGCGCAGTCAGCCATTGAACAAGATACTAGATCACCGCATAAATACACACGGCTTTTTCTCATTATTGGCCTCATCCAAGATCACGAATATGTAAACATGGATTGAACTATGGCCCCCAGTGATGTTTGAAGCAATTGTTGATTGATGGATGAAAAATATAGATTGATATTTCATAAACTTACTTAGTCATAGTAATCTCAAAATACTCCCAAGAAAATATTCATGTGAAATTTGTTTTAAAGACACAAAAATGTAACATAGTATTGATTAAGACTATTGTAAATTCTAAGTGAACCTCCACCCTGTCTTCTTTACAGTTTGGTTCCAATAAATCCATTCTAATACTAACCAAACCGATACTCTATAAAACCTTTTGGTAGGACAATTTTACTATACAGCCATGCTAGATTTTAAACAAACTATGGAACAACACTTTGCTTTATGCTATAGAATAATTTCAAGTTCAAAAACGTTTCCCACTTTACTTAAGAAGTGTTTTTTAAATAATGACTTGAAATGACAAAAAATCTGAAATAATGAGAACTTGTTATGCAGCAACAAGGGATGATTTTATATATATATATATATATATATATATATATATATATATATATATATATATATATATATATATATATATATATATATATATATATATATATATATATATATAGAGAGAGAGAGAGAGAGAGAGAGAGTAGAATTGTAACTAATAAATATTGTAAATATATATGCCATCGAACTCTGATTACCCTCAGAATTTGTATAACAATGATCAAAACTCTAAAATGCATACTCATATGCTTGTAGGTTAGGATCAATATGCTTGTAGGTTCATACTCATATGCTTGTAGGTTAGGATCAATATGCTTGTAGGTTCATACTCATATGCTTGTAGGTTAGGATCAATATGCTTGTAGGTTCATACTCATATGCTTGTAGGTTAGGATCAATATGCTTGTAGGTTCATACTCATATGCTTGTAGGTTAGGATCAATATGCTTGTAGGTTCATACTCATATGCTTGTAGGTTAGGATCAATATGCTTGTAGGTTCATACTCATATGCTTGTAGGTTAGGATCAATATGCTTGTAGGTTCATACTCATATGCTTGTAGGTTAGGATCAATATGCTTGTAAGTTCATACTCATATGCTTGTAGGTTAGGATCAATATGCTTGTAGGTTCATACTCATATGCTTGTAGGTTAGGATCAATATGCTTGTAGGTTCATACTCATATGCTTGTAGGTTAGGATCAATATGCTTGTAGGTTCATACTCATATGCTTGTAGGTTAGGATCAATATGCTTGTAGGTTCATACTCATATGCTTGTAGGTTAGGATCAATATGCAGCATGCATCAAAAGTAACACAAGAACGGTTTCTTGCTCTAGTTGTCCAAAGGTGCTTGTAATGAATTCAAATTTATGCTAAAATACACATTTATATCCCTGTGCCCGGCTGCCTCAATATTGTTATCGTAAAAAGCACCAAGGGTTAAGTAGAATCACGTAATTCATGACATATATGCAAAGTTTGATTTGCTCTCCCCTCACTGTGAATGCAAATCGTAATATTATTGATATATTGTACTATAATATATGATTGTGTACAGTAATCATTTTGTACAGTTTATTTCTTTGTCATCATTTGGTATTATTTTCAAATCTAAGTCGAATAAAGCTTTTGTATGTACACATTAAAGGAGCGTGTGTGCGTGTGTCACAAATTAATGTGTTGAAAACAGTAATTTTTCTTTATATCTCTACTCTGTTTCCTTTACTCTTAGTTTATGTGTAAAATGAGTATCATTTTAAGGATGGCTGTCGTCATTAGAGATAGCAGTTTTTGTATTATTGTTTCCATCAATATATGCCTAAAATTATACTTTCTGACAAAATTTAATTGTATATATCTTTTAATTAAGGAAATGTTATATCCACGTAGTATAAATATAATGAACCAGCACTGCTCTTTTCAACACCATAACTCTAATGAACATAGTGCATTCTTATATGTCCTAAACTGTCATCCAAAATTACGATTGGTTTGTAACATAGACATTGAAATAAAAATACAAGTTTTCTCTACTTTTTCTTAACTTTGTTACTGATTAACTCATTATAATCAATAAAGGTTAAAGGTCACTAATGCAAACTACAAAAGAAACCCCAAGAACATAACAAAAACAAAACAGACATTGATAATTGTTTTTAAACTTATGGAATACATATGCAACATTTACATGCATAATATTACATCACACATCATTTTATGAGCTTAACAAAATTTAATAGTCACTTTTCTACATGCATCCCTCTCCATTTATATGTTAAAATAAAATCATTTGTAAGAATACTTTATCGACATTATTTAATTGAGTAGTGACTATTTTTAGAAACTTTCACTGCTTTTTACGTTTCACAGAGGTAAAAGGTACAAGCACCATTAACAAATCCACAAAATATTTGTATGTTAGACTGATTTGTACTGGATGTAAGTCGAAATTTTCTTGACAAAAAATTGGTATGTTAGACTGATTTGTACTGGATGTAAGTCGAAAATTGCTTGACAAAATATTTGTATGCTAGACTGATTTGTACTGGATGTAAGTCAAAAAATGTTTGACAAAATATTTGTATATTAAACTAATTTGTAATAGATGTAAGTCGAAATTTTCTTGACAAAATATTTGCATGTTAAACTGATTTGTACTGGATGCAAGTCGAAACTTTCTTGACAAAATATTTGTATGTTAGACTGATTTGTACTGGATGTAAGTCGAAATTTTCTTGACAAAATATTTGTATGTTAAACTGATTTGTACTGGATATAAGTCGAAATTTTCTTGACAAAAATATTTGTACGTTAAACTTCTTTGTACTGGATATAAGTCGTAAATTTCTTGACAAAATATTTGTATGTTAAAGTGATTTGTACTGGATGTAAGTCGAAAATTACTTGACAAAATATTTGTATGTTAAACTAATTTGTACTGGTATAGGTCGAAGATGTCTTGACAAAATATTTGTACGTTAGACTGATTTGTACTGCATGTAAGTTGAAACTTTCTTGACAAAATATTTGTATGTTAGACTGATTTGTACTGGATATAAGTCGGAAATGTCTTGACAAAATAATTGTATGTTAGACTGATTTGTACTGAATGTACGTCGAAACTTTTTTGACAAAATATTCCTATGTAAAACTGATTTGTACTGGATGTAAGTCGAAATGTTCTTGACAAAATATTTGTATGTTAAACTGATTTGTACTGGATGTAAGTCGAAATTTTCTTGACAAAATATTTTTATGTTAAAGTGTTTTGTACTGGATGCAAGTCGAAAGTTTCTTAACAAAATATTTGTATGTTAAACTGATTTGTACTGGATGTAAGTCGAAACTTTCTTGACACATTATTTATATGTTAAAGTGTTTTGTACTGGATGTAAGTCGAAATTTTCTTGACAAAATATTTATATGCTAAACTGATTTGTACTGGATGTAAGTCAAAAAGTTCTTGACAAAATATTTATATGTTAAACTGATTTGTACTGGATGTAAGTCGAAATTTTCTTGACAAAATATTTATATGTTAAAGTGTTTTGTACTGGATGCAAGTCGAAAGTGTCTTGACAAAATATTTGTATGTTAAACTGATTTGTACTGGATGTAAGTCGAAACTTTCTTGACACATTATTTATATGTTAAAGTGTTTTGTACTGGATGTATGTCGAAATTTTCTTGACAAAATATTTGTATGTTAAACTGATTTGTACTGGATGTAAGTCGAAATTTTCTTGACACATTATTTATGTTAAAGTGTTTTGTACTGGATGTAAGTCGAAATTTTTTTTGACAAAATATTTATATGCTAAACTGATTTGTACTGGATGTAAGTCAAAAAGTTCTTGACAAAATATTTGTATGTTAAACTGATTTGTACTGGATGTAAGTCGAAAGTTTCTTGACAAAATATTTGTATGTTAAACTGATTTGTACTGGATGTAAGTCGAAACTTTCTTGTCACATTATTTATATGTTAAAGTGTTTTGTACTGGATGTAAATCGAAATTTTCTTGACAAAATTAAAAGTAGAATACAATACTAATATAAATGTGTGTTAAAATTTCCCAAACAGTTTGTAAGCAATCCAAATTTGACAGGATTTATTGAAAGTCTCATGGTTTTGCCAAATGTATTTACTAATATAAATATACATTATTGTTACAAAACATATGTATAAGTATAAAACAAAATATTGTCATCACCTAATATCTGAAATTAAAATTTAACTTTATGCAAGTGGAATGCGAATATAAGATTGAAAAAGATATAACCATTTTTTTAAAAAAACATTCATATAAATTGTGATAAGTGCAAGCATTACCCACCCGCTGTTTCATCTCTCTTGCAAGTCTGTGTGTTGGTGTTAGCACAATCATGTTTGATTTTCCCCGAAATAATTCAATCGCACGAGTCGTCTTACCTGACCCACCACAACCGTTTAAATAACTGGTTTTATATATACATATTGGATCGGAACACGACAAGGCATTAGATAGTTCTGATATCTGATTAATTTGTCAAGTAATTGTTTTCAATTGTAACATATGCTGCTTTGGAGTAATCACGCAGTATTTTTTTTTAATTCTCCATGATCCCCATCTCTCGTCTTAATTAGTGAATCGAGCCACTGCTTCTTTATGTTTTACGTCTATATAAAATGAATCAGTGGCGACTCTAACTGGGGAGTCAGGAAATCTAGTTATCATCGAAACTAAATTAATAGAAGCATATGCCAGCATATACGACCTTAAGAACGTACACTGAGGATTTTCTCCATCTGTGTAAGTAATAATTGTACCTAATTGGTTTCCATCGGACAAGAAAGCGTCTTTACGATCGACGTATATACCCCTAGATGTTACATCTGCGATTATAAAATCGTATTCAGCATCATCTATAATCAACCGCGAAGAATATCGTTTATGGTCGTATTTTCCACCCTGTGGGAACTTACCAATTATTTTTCTACCGAAATCTTTTGCGTGTTTATTTCTAACTTCAATGATTTCTTTGGACCATTTCACGATATATTCTTCGTCGAGATCAGGGAATTGTTTTTTTTTTTCGATGATTATACTATGTAGACTATCGGGTTGTGGTTACCAAACTTCAGTGTGTTTCCGATATGATATAATTGCTTCATTGACAATTAGCGATATTAGCATTTTAGAATCAATCATATACCGTAATAACACTATTGGCATCCAGTGTTTTTCAGAGATGTGTCTACGAAATCAAACATAACAGCATGGATGAAGTTCTGTAGCCAATTCAAATGATACCACACGAGGGAATCCGGTTAAATCAAAATTGGGCAGTGGTCCATTAATCGCAACACGGGTCATCTCGTGCGTGGGATGTCCAAATCTTTTGAAGTACTCAGAACACTCTCCATACCCAAAAAATCTCCCTGGATAACACGCAATCATATCAACCGAAATAATACTTTTGGGGTCATAATTTGTATTCCATAATCCACCATGGCCATAATCCAAGCAGCTTGATTCGATATCTGAGAGAAATTCTGCGCGTGTTGGTTTCCATAGATTTCTCTTTCTCGTGAAATGAGCTGCAACTGACGGTATTGTAAAACAGTTTGTTAACAATTGTTCGTCGTAATCCGTTAAAAAACCACTAGCTAGTTTTTTCATCTCGTTGTGGAGGGCTTCAGTACGGTATAATTCGCCATTGGGTCTTACAAATTAATCGAATTTACCCTCTTCGTCTTCAAAACGGTGAAGTAACCACACTGACACAGGATCGTTTTTACTTAACTCGTAAATAATATCAAATAATTTCTCCTGGGGCAGGTTTCCTCCCAAGAACTCCACGGGTAGATATTTTATGGTTCTATCCCGCGGAAATATTGTTATCGCAGGTGTCCACGCGTGTTCATTATGGTCAATAAGTTTTATTGGAGCTCCTTTTGATTTATATTTCGATTCGTTTAATACCTCTCCTGTTATCGTCATTACTGTTATTGGGAATCTTAATGATGTTTCTAATTTGGCTATATCTTGAATTGTTGCTCCGCTCTCCTTCACTGTTAATCCCCATTCATTTATTTTTTTGCGTCTTAGATCCGTCAATTTGTTTCCACGCAACGCATTTGTAAAATGCTCTATTATTCGTCCTGCTACACAATTTATCTTTGACAATTTCATGGGTTTTAATTTTTCTATACTCGGTTTATCATTTATCGGATAGATCCCATACACAACCGCTATTACAGGATAGGATCTCTCGTAATACGGTTTGTCAATTCCAGTCAGAATTCCTGGTTTGGAATCCTGACTCACAGTGACAGTTCTCTTATTTTTCAGGATGGGTTTAAATTTGTCGAGCATAATCCAATTCCCCGTTTCTGAGCTGATAATGAATTTCACTCTAAAAAATACTTTTTTTTGTCAAGATGTGAGATTATCACTGCTGCTCTTTCGTCGTTCATGGTAGCATCAACACAACCATCAATTCGAAATGTTGACGAACAGTGAGATGCTCCATCGCGCTTGAATTCATTAAAACCATCACGGATTCTACCTATCATGCTTCTATCACTTATGAGACCATTTGGTACATCAGTGGAAACTCTATCGAGATTGAATTCAACATTTTTCCAAGGCGTAAGTTTCGATAATCTCTCGAACTCCTCCATATTATAATTAAAACAAGTATTTAAATAAAGAATGTATTATATAATGAATCATTGCAAATGGCTTATGATAGGATCAGTAACCGATTGTAACAAATCATGCAGAAATGAATTCTGTGGATATCATTTACAAAGCGTACGTCGTGGACGTTTTGGGCCCTTACCTTGCATACGATGTGGGGTAGGTGTTCATGATAAGTCGCAGTTGTGTCTCATCTGTGGTGGTAAGCGATACAGAGAACTAAAGTGCTATTATGATAAACGAAGATTCCATTAAAAACTCCATCAAAAATTCCGTCAAGAACTCCATCAATGACTCTGACAGCCTCAATGACAAAATCATAAGAACACCTCAAGACTACATTGATAGATTCTCAAGTAATAGTTAAACCAAATAATTAATTAGACAAATAATATTATATAAATGAACCAAGAATTTCAACCACATCCAGTGATTACCAATTACATGTATTTAGCATCTCATGATGGTATTGTCAGACACCGCATACTGAAGAAATCAGTGGGTGTTGTGAATAATCAAGGATATTTGATGTTTACCGCTGGAGGGAAAAATTATTATTGTCACAGATTCGTCCACGAGGCGTTTAATAGATTGATCAAGGATCGTCTTGTGATTGATCACATAAATGGTATAAAAACTGATAATTCTTTAGATAATCTGCAGGCTATCTCACAAAGTGAGAATACCAAAGGAGGAGGTGTGCGTGGTATGTCGCAGTTATGTTTCAATTGCGGTGGTAAGTGATGCAAAGAGTTAAAGCGCTATTATGATAATAGAATCAAAGATTCCATCAAAGATTACGTCAAGAACTCCATCAAAGATTCCGTTTAAAACTCCATCAATAACTCTGACTCTGTCAAAGACAAAAACATAAGAACACCTCAAGACTACATTGAAAGATTCCCAAGTAATAATTAAACCAAATAATACATTAGACAAATAATTTTATAGTATATAAATGAACCAAGAATTTCAACCACATCCTGTGATTATCGATAATGAAGCATCTCGTGATGGTATTGTCAGACACCGCAGACTGAAGAAACCATTAGGGCATGATAATGGTCTTGGATATCTTATGTTTAGTGCTGCAGTGAAAAAAATATTACTGTCACAGAATTGTATACGAGTGTTTCCAGGGATTGATAAAAGATGGGTTTGTAATCGATCATATTGATTCCAATCCTAAGAACAATTATTTATCGAATCTACAGTCTATTACTCAGAGTGAAAAAAAACAAAACGAGGAGGACTGGAAAACACTCGAAAAATGCGAAACCTATAAAATCATTTAATGCAGGTAATGACGAAGAAAGAATATTTCAATCAATGAATGAAGCTGGAAAGTATTTCGATATTTGTAGAGCCTCAGTACGATATGTTGCAGAACAAATATATCAATCAGCGATTTCCAAGAGAACTGGACATAGAATTAAATTTGTTTACATTTAAATTATTACATGTAGTATTAAGGGGAATCACTCGTGTGGGCTTGTGTGTGTAGTTTTATAACAACAATAACTCCTTTGTTGTAGTCACGGATCTCAATGGAAATAATCAATTATTCTTTTTTATGTTTTTTTCAAGTATTTGTTTTGTAGGAAAATGAATCAAATAGGTGGTATTCTTTTTTTGTTTGCTTTTCAAGCATTTGGTTTCGTTTAGATACTTTCAATACTCATAATTAAGTACACGAAAGAATAAAAATCACACACCACTTTATTGGTTTCATGTATTAGTTAGCTTATATACCATGCTGTCTCCTATAATATTGGGGCTTTAAGCCATTCGAAATTCAAACCGTGAAACCACCATATGTCACACGCCGTCACACAGTGTGAATGTATTTTTGCATTCAACCCGGGTGATTTTGTTGGGGGTATGGTGGTTTCAGTTTGAATGTAGAACAGCCCCGTGTGTGTATGTGCTGTGTGTCCACCTATAATCCATTGTTATATGTTGTATTGTGTTGTACTGTCCTATTTGGATATATCATTGTAAATACCATATCATTTCATCATAAATACTTGTTAATAACATATCATTTCATTGTAAATACTTGTAAATACTTGTAAATACCATGTATATATCTATATATCCATATGTAATGTGACGTCCAGTCACAAACCATACCTTCTTGGGGTTCTAACACGTTATTTGATGAGTTAGATCCCCTCTCGGAGACTATGCTTCGTGGTACCTCTGGGCCTCTCAGATGTGAATAACACCTGAGTGGTTCCAAATGGGGTTCATCATATCATACAAAAAACTGGTAAAAATTGACCCTCTAATTTTTTTATTAGATATATAATATTTCATATATGAATTTCGAAAAAATGAATGTCATTATAATTGAGATTTCAAATTTGAAAAATGAAGGAATACAATTATCAGATAAATTAGATTGTAGTGAAATTCTCTCTGAATTTCATGATCTTGATGATAGCGCTCGGAATAATAGATATGTCCTCGCCAAACAATATGGGTTGATGAAACGAATTCAGCACGCGGTAAATGACTCGCTTGTATTCTGTAACGACATCAACAAATTTATCTCCCTGTTCATTGCTGTCGAAAAGGTCAGAAGTGAATTGGGCAAACAATATGAAATCAAACGCACAATAATCTCGAAAATCTAAACAATAAGAGAAGAACTCATCAGACAAAATGAAAATTCCCCTTTGGTTACCTCAACACAGAGAAAAATCTCTGACACTCTAAACACAAACATGTACAATACCAATACATGTTTGCAAGTATGAGTAATACAATAAAGCCCCAAATAATTCTATAGACAGGTATGCGCTTACTCGCATAGAACGAATTTGTATAGACGGGTATGATAGTGATTTATTGGGTGGGTGAGTTTTCACTTACAATTTAGATCGTATATTATATTTATAATGGTAGGTGAAGCCCTAACAACTAGATTAGCACGCAAATGATTAGCTGCTATTAAGAAATTTATTCCGATTCGTGATTCCGATCGAAATAAGCTCCAAACGAGACAGGAATTTCAAACCGACTTCACAACGGAAACTGAACAATTAACCAAAACAATAACCACTGCAACCTCGAAAGTCGTATCGACCACTGAAAAAGTCATATGGGGAAATATTCCTGAGGAACAACGATTGAAAAAATCAGCCCTTCTTCCTGTACTTGAAAAAATAGCTAAGTGATCCAAGCAAACAAAGAAATCTTTCAAAACACTTCCTGGTGATATAATAGCCGCTGCACGACTTCAGGAACATGTTGATATTATTGAAGAAGATGATGAACAAGAACAACAGGGTGATATTATTCAAGATGAAGAAATTTCGAGAGAGAGAATATATCCACCTGAAAAAATATTTACGGAAGAAGCGATGCAAAAATTTAAAGATTCCACGGATGATGAATTAGTTGACTTTACTGTTAAAAATTTTATAAAGGGAACAAGGGAAAAATAATTAATGATGGGTTTGAAGACTCTATAAAAACCTTTGACACCTGGTATAAAAAATATTTTTGGCAAAATACGGTGGAATTAAAATCTCAAACGATGATAATAATTTTAATTCGTATAAACAAATGATAAAAGAAAAAGAGTGGTCAATCACCATCTCATCGAACAGAAGATGATGATGATGATGCACAAGGTGCAACTGGTACAACTGAAAAATTCATTAGTTGATATCCAAGAGGGTTTTCAGGTAGTGGTTCGTTGTCCTAATGGTGGTATTCTTGGGGATATATCACGATTAGATGTTCTTGTAAGAGGAAAACGAGCCGGAAATAACACACCGGAAATAATTAATGTGGCAGCTGATATTTGAAGACGACTATTTGAGGGTGGTATCATGGATATTGGTGTATACCGAGAGTTTATTGATGAGCTAGCGGACGGTTACCATAGTGATTAATTTGATGACTTTGTGACATTTTGTCATTAATGACGTTGTCGCTGATTACTTTGTCATTGGTGATTAATTTGATGACTTCGTCATTCGATTAGATAAATGTCATTTAAATAAGATGATCATAAACTACAACCACAACAAACCAACCATGGTCTATGTAGTAAATTCACGATTGCCAGTTTATAGAGCGTACTATGGAGATGGTCTCGGCAATACCATTGCAGGGTTATTTGCAAGAATGGCTCCAAAAATAGCACCAATCGCAAAACAATTATCAATGAAAGCTGTTGATGTTTTTCGTGATAAGGGTATTAGCGCTGTTGGTGATGTTGCCGGGAAAGCATTTTCCGTGGCGAAAGAAAAACAACTAGCGTTAGTTTGGCAAAGAATGAAACCAACAACGACTTCGTCACTGATGACTTCGTCATTTGGGCCACTACCATCTATGTATATTATGCCCGCGAATATTAGTAAAAAACAACGCGGTGGATCAAAAAAATAGCACCACGGTGACACTCAGGGAAATATTACCGCAAATATGATAGCGGGAAGTGGATTGAAATCGCCAGCGAGATCGCGATTTATATAAAGAAATATATAATAATATGTTCAAATCGGTTCCTGATAGAGCGTTCGATATGGACGCCCCAGTGCCCAAGAATGATTCTGTACGCGATTATCAATTCTATTCCTATCATGCAGTACAACGGGATCTTCGATCAAGAATTGAACTTCAGGTCCATGATACCAGCAAATACTTTCTACCCTCTGAAGTGTTTATTAAAGTAGAAGGAGAACTCGTAACAAATGTTGCTGCTCATAATGATACACCATATGCAGATGACCCAAATATCCGAGTTGGCTTTGTCAATAATGATATCATGGCGCTATTCGAGACTGCAAGATATATGATTGATAACAGAGAAATTGAATCTATAGAGCGTGAGGTTGATGTTGCCACAACAATAGTGGGGTTAGCAAGATATTCTCATGATTATACAAGATCGGCAAGTCCGTCTATGATGTTCTCAAAGGATCTCACTGATCACGCTGAGCACAATCAGTATACTAAATTGCTGAAACCACAAGCTACTGCATCTGATCCACAAACAGTTGGTTCTCTTGTACACAAAGCAAGACCAGCTGCTGCCTTTGATATTATAAAAAGCGTTAATCCTAATCACAACTTGGGGTTTGCAACACGCGTAGCAATGTTGCAAGGACAGAGTCGACAATTTTCATGCGCGATTCCACTGCATCATATTTTCGGATTTTGCAAATATGTTAGAAAAGTTATCTTTGGAGCGAAGCATACAGTAGCACTCGTGCAAAAGTAGTGATAATGATGCAATCTGGCGTGGTGCTGGTGTTGCTGCTGGTAAAGTCATTATATCAAAAATATCATTGTGGATGCCAGTAATGACTCCATCAATCACCGCAGAGGAAAAATTACTATTATTTATGGATCATGGAGGAAAGTCATTACTAAGTTGGCTAACAACAACAACAACAACAGATACTATGGATAGTACTGTTAATGGTATATTCACTTTGCACATGGCATCGAAACAAAGGGTTTCTGTGCCGTGGCATATATTCATTGCGTTACAGGATAAAGCGCGATTAAACTCTCAGGAACACAGCCATATCATATTTGATCAATTGGGTGTTAATGAAGTCTGGTTGAGGATAAACGGTCAACAGGAACCATCCGAGGATATTTTACTTAATTCCGGACAAAACCAAATAGCACGCGCGTATCATCGTTTGCTATCATTTATGGGACGCGATAATAATGTGGATACTGATCTGTAAATATCACAATGGTATTTTAAAAAAACGATATCCCATCTATTACTTCTCGTTGTAACATTTTGACTTGACAAGACAATCCGTAGTTGACATACATTTCAGAGCTCGTGTAGCCGCTCCTCCTGCTGGTGGTTACAGAGCAGTTGCCGTCATTCTCAGCGAGAAATCAATGCTACTCGAAGGTGTTGGTGAACGAATGAGAGTAATTGATGCACCAGTGGAAAATATGTAGACAATTAGATCAATCTCGTATTAAATAAAATGTCATATAGTCATGTTAGCGTTACATTAACTCCTGGTCAAATTAAAACATTGCAATCGGAATCAGCTAAAAAATGTGGAACCACAATATCGCTGAAGGACAATCAGATGTCTGGTGGTCAGAATAAACTATTATTGACAACTCGTCAGATAAAACACTTCAATGATGCCATAAAAGATAAAAAAGGTGTTCAGGGCACTCTCTCTCTCTCTGCGGCCGCAATTAAGAACATGATAAAATCAGGTGGTATACTCCCACTTTTCGCTGTGTTAACAGCGTTGATTGCGGCCGTGGCCCCAGCGGTAGCAAAAGCCGCCGCTCTAGGAGCTGTTGGTACCGCGGTAGGGATGGCACTAAAGAAAGCTACCGGACAAGGATACAAAAACAAACGATCAGGAAAGGGTCTAAGACTACCAACAACTCCGTATTCATGGTACGGCCTGAGACTAGGAACAGTTTACTACCTCCGATATCGCAGATATCGCCGAAGGTTTTCCATCGCGAGAACCTATAGTTCCCATGTCAAATTTTGATTTACTCGATGCTGATAAAAAAGTAGCGATAAAAAACTTTAGAGGTGTCTTTATGAGAGATCAATTACCACAACAACCAAACAGCTTTGAAACCGGTATCATTAATCTCGATAACAACACCGGACCTGGAACTCACTGTGTTGCATACGCGATTGATCCGCGTGCAATTGTTTATTTCGATTCATATGGATTAGCACCGCCTAAAGAGTTTATGCGTTATATAAACCGCCTAAAAAATCCTATCTGGTATTCCACGCTACCAACACAGAAAATGAATGACCCACCAATATGCGGCATAGGAGTATTGGATGTACTCAACGCTATTTCATCATCTGGAAAACCACCCCACAAAACCGTACACGAATATACGAGTAATCGCTTTTTAGAGAGAAATTATATAAAATAACATGATTGATATTTAGGGGAGATCTCTATCAAGCCTGAAAAAAACCCACCACGGAAATATCTGCAACCGGTGATGTAAAAAAAATAATCGAAGATGAAATATCTGAGATATTAAACCTCGCCAGTGTTTATCCCAATGAAATAGTTGTATTTCATGATCGTTAGGGTAAATTGAAAACTAGTAATGTTTCCCTTGATAATATTTTAGTTAAACAATGCGACTCAGTAGAAGATACTATCGCGTTGTTTTCCAAGGAGGCTAAACTCAAACCGGGTGTTCTCATTTCAACTATTGTGGATAGAATTAACATTTTAGAACCATTAAAAAAACCGACCATATAACTAAATTCGATCGGTTTTCTGAATTACAAAAAAGGTACTATTGACAATATTGACAAACCTCTATTAGATTTCTTTGGAAATCCACCGATGACCACACCAAAATTAACAGAGATAAAAGCCTACATGGATAATTTGTCAAAGTTGCGATCCGATTATGACGCTCATATCGAACAATTTACTACGTTACGTAAAAACTTTAAAAAAATCCGATGATGCCGTCGATACATTTGTTGGTAAAAATGCTAAACCCGAAGAAATCAAAACAGATCTCGCTGGTATTATCACGAAACTCGATCAAATAACAGCGATTAATCGGCGAATAGAAGTTGTTCGTGAAGATATTTAAACGACCAACGATGTCATCAGGGATGATCTACCGAAGATGATAGAAAAACTTGAAAAAATACAAATCCCTCACGAACAAAAAATATCGTAAATAATGTGTACGCGATCCAACACGAATCATTTACGTGGACACCATCCACTAACATATTAAATATCACCGCGACCGTCAAAGGTATTTATCGATTAACATTAGTGTCGCTGACTCAATTTAATATTTCATCAACGAGTTCATCTGGGCTCAACAATATGATATCAACGATCATCGACAAGGAAACAACTGAACGATTCACAATAATATCCACTGATAATAATTTGACTAGGATTTCAGTAACATGGTATGTGGAATTCGTAGCGGATTTAAGTAAACAACTGAATTAAAAATCCATAGGATTTTCAACGCTGACAAATTTAACGCCAGCAATTTGAAATTTGTTGTAATAAATAAAATGTCATCATTGGCAACGTCACAGCAGTATCGCTATGATCAGGTCAGAGAATTTCAAACTAAACTCAAAACACTCACCGTGGAGTATCAGATAAAAATAGAAAATACCGACGAAGAATTACCGCAGTTGACGTTACCGTGTACTCGGTATCAGGTGTAATCACCGGAGCTGGTATAATATTATCCTCGGTAACAATGATTGCCTCGATAGCTGTTCCAATTTGTATATCCGCGACGACAACAATCGCGGGAATTATTTCAATAATAACAACAACAAAAATCATCATGCAGCCAGCGTAAACTGCAGGATTACGTAGTTAAGTTCCATGTTGTGTCCACCCCGTACTCACAATTATCCTCGATGAGATCGTCATCCTTCGATGATACATTAATATCCGATAAGGAGTTTTCTGCGATGGTACGTGTTTATGATTCCTCGATGTCAAAAGTAGAAAAACAACACGAATATAATAACAATGGCAACATCACAAGAACTACTTCAACGAATAGCGGAAAATACCACCCCAGTGAAAACCAGCATGATATCAATAATTTAAGCAAACCCTGAATTCAGTGTAAATTTCCCTACTGCGGTTCCCGTGAAGGAGATAGCACTAGCAAAACTACGAATATACCATAGTTGGCCAAATATCAGATCAGTACCATTCGGTGGTCAGCAATCGAATAATTCCCTGTTGTTTGCGAGTAAGAATAAACAAGATGGAACTCCAGACTGGAATGTTGTTTCTATACCATCTGGGTCCTACGAAATCGAACAAATCAATAATGAATTACAACGCATAATAAAATCCATTACTGGAAAAGAATCGAAAATCGCTATAACAGTTTACGAGCTGACGTTATCATCCGCGATTGAGATAAGCTCGCCCGGGTATGTCGTAGACATCTATCAGAGTTCGATAAGAACCGTGCTAGGATGGCCTGAAATCCAACTTCGACAAGAAACCGTTAATATACCCAAACCGAAAAATTCTATATTTCAACTAAGGAGGATTATCATAGTTATCGTAGGTGGTATGGCGGCAGTGGATACGAAAACAGTTTAGGTTATTATGTTGAACCACTAGATCATTCTGGTTTTGCTCATGGTTTTGTTTAGTTAGAAGGACCCAGGGACGATAAGTATTATGTAATAAAGGAATTCAACATGAACAAACAATTCACAGATATGAATTCCAGTTTTGAAAAATTGAAAATTAACTTCATAGAAGAAATTAGTAAAATTCACCCAACCGAGATGAAGCCATCAAATACATAGAGGCGTGTAATAAAATTATCGCAGACATGGAATTTTTCAATTCGCGATTTGTTCGATTTATATAAGATCATAATAATCCTAAAACGAGAACAGAATTTGCAAAGAAATTTAATATACGCATAGAAGATATCATTCCCGAGTTTAAGTTGCCAGGCTATAATTCACCAGAACTAAAACGATCTCTCAGTGGTGCCATCGATGATGGTTTTAAAAGGATTCACGACGCATGGAAAAAAAATAAACAAACAACAATCCTCAAACATAATAATGACCCAGATGGTGGTGATAGGCATATCGCTCCTCAAAACGTGAGGTTTATAAATTGCGTCTCCAAAGGAAACTTTTTTTTTTCGATTTTGGAGGAATTCTTGGTTTGCCAAATAGACGCTTCTATAAAGTTGTCTGATTCGCCCTCTCTGCTGCTGCTTCTGTCTGTTGTTTTGTTTAAGACTATAGGGTCGTAACACATCCCAATAAATATAAACGTCATAAAATGAACTTGGTTACGATTGAAAAAAGTTTTTAAAAGGTTATCCTCAAACTTCGAAAAATATTGCGTTGTAATATTTTTTAAGAAAGAGTTTCTTTTAATGCAAGAAGGCAATGTAGAAAGCATAACAAACATCACATAACATTTCGTTATACTTATTTTAGAAAAAAAAGTAACTGTTTCCACGAGTATTGGTTAATTCGGCATTACAAACATTTGTGCTTGGCTTAATAATTAATTATGTTTTGTGTCGACGTATTAAGACACAATAGTTGTCGCCAGCCAAACAATGGAAACAAAATATTTAGATATGTTTATGATATATGATACTGAATGACTTCATGTTCGTGACGTAAGTCCAGTCCTGTCAAAATAGCGAATTTACATTAAAATAACGACACATCAATACATTTTAACCTTCTACATATTTATTAGTTAAATAAAGAGTCAAAATATCTGAATTTAATGTGATACAATCTTATGATGCATAATTAGAATACAACAAAGGTACATCAAAATATTGAATGAGTTCAGCAGTGTAAAATATCATAGACTGGTATACAAATCAACATATATAGTTAAACAAAGGCATAGGCCTTAGAGCTATATGCAGATAGCTCCAGTATCCTCACTATGACTACAAGAATGTCGACCCCATCCTCCTTGCTTGCAATCTGCCAGGTTTGTCTCGTTTCCTTTGCAGTTGACCTTATTGAGCCAGATCGGCCCCGAACCCTCACCTCTATTGCACCTATTCCATAACTGACGATGATATATATATATATATATATATATATATATATATATATATATATATATATATATATATATATATATATATATATATATATATATATATATATATTGTTGAATATCAACTCAAGGTTATCATATTATTTCATGAAACAGTTTATATTTTCAAAAAAGGACTCTTATTTATTTATTTTTAATTTATATGGTCATGAAGAGTTTTACATGATTTTGTAATGCGAGCAGCTGTGACCAATGACTTAATAAAAACAAACGGAGCAAGTTAGTATTAACCAGTAAAACATTTGTAAACAACATTATTCATTACCGTCTGGATGAAAATGTTCCATTACAGAAAAATTCATATTCCTTAAGTCCACAATTGGTTTTTGTATGTATTGGTCTAAAGAAATATAGGAATGTGAAAAGCTTTAAAAGTTGTACAAGTCTCTTCCTTTGTAGATGTTTATGTTCGATGTGTCGTTCAATGGAAGGTCTGCACAACATAACACATTTCAAATGTCTTAATGCAAAACGACTTTGGATAAAAAAAACCGAATATGGTGTAACTATAAATCAGGAGAATGATGCTCCAACAGCTCAGTTTGATATTAATTCTTCTCCAGATTTTTCAATAGTCGATGAAAGTAGATCAATTTTATATGGACGAGGTACATTGCAGGGAAACGACTAAACTATAAAATGAAAATAGACTAGTATTAACGCAGAAAAATAATTTTTTTTAATTTCTAGTACACTTATTTTTAAGAGAGCCTGAAAATGAGTGATTCACTTTTGACAAGATAGTTGTACCTGAAGCCAAGCATTCTACAGACAACTGTAGCGTCTTTGTCGTCCCACTCATCATCACACACGGTACCCCACTCTCCAGCGAGGAGAATTTCAACCCGTCCTTCTCTTGCTGAACCGTCTCCAATCAATCTTACGTGGGTATCTACATCATGACAAACACGCATATATATATATATATATATATATATATATATATATATATATATATATATATATATATATATATCCTTTTGATTGAAGTTAGAGTTGATACGTCTATTGTTGTCCATATTGGTATAAGTTAGACAATAAAAAACGTTTTTTTTTAAAACCCCAACATATTTTGAGTTCCTAAAAGCGCTTTCCCTTTAAGCATCAACAAATAATTTGTTTTATATTGCTTCTATCATTTATTAGCGATAAATTATATTTACCTTGTTTCTCTTGCCAATTGTACCGGATTTGCATAATTTGTTAAATGCTAATTAATATAAACACATTACTGCTGACTAGCTGAAGCCTTTCAGAAATTATGTGGAACTAGTTTCCGTAGAATCTTAAAATGAAGGCTTCATTCGGGCTCTGCCTACAAGTCTTTTCCTTTGTCTTTTGAAATTCTTTAAAACTAGTTTTGGAGGAATCCAATAATGATGGTTTTATTATCGCTACACCCCTATGTTCTTACATTTTCTTTGGTTTGCAATACTTTCATTTGTTGTCTCAGTGTGTGCTGCTAAAACGGGAGTAGGAGATATAAAGAGAGAGATTACTTTCAATTGGATTATTACATCAACAGAAGTTATATCGTACCGAAGAAAATGGTGAACAGAACTCTTTTAAAGTACCTCAATCAAATTATCAGCTGTGACCACATTCAATTTTTTTCGTACAAATTTTCTGAGCGTAAAATCTTACGAAATCAATATTAAAGAGAAGAGTCAAGGAGCAGGAAAGCAACAAAGGTTGAAAACATGTACTTGAGTGGAAGTTATACAACGTCAGAGCTTAGAGTTTGTTCCTTATATTTTGTTGTAACTGGTTCTATAACTCAAAAGTCACTTCGACTGTTTCTGAAGTGTAGCCTCATATAATAAAACTGTGACTCGGGGTTTCATAATCTGAAGGACAAGACAGAATAAGAAGATCAAGTTACTTGGTATGTGTCCGCAAATGACTCCAGCATCCTCACTGTGACTACAGGAATATGGTCTCCATCCTCCATGCTTACAATCAAACAGATTTGTCTCATTTCCAAAACAGTTCACCATATTCATCACGATGGTTCCGGAACCCGCACTGAATGTGGCCTCTTTCGTGGCGTGCCCCATGCTAACGACAATAGATCTATATTAATAGTTATCGGATTTCGTTACAAAATACTCAAAATTGGAATATTAAACATTTTGGGGACAATATAGAAATTTCATTTCATAATATGTCGTGGTACAAATTAGCTACAAAAAGAAGTCTTACACAAACACAACATTGGTGCACCCATTTCAAGTTTTTGGAGGAACCCTTTCGTGACTTGATAAAGTACGATTGAATTCTTTCTCTTGTGCATCAATGACAAAATATTTAAATTTAATAGTAAATATTAGTCGTATATGAAATGCTACTATTCTATAACTAGTTTAAATGCCCGTCTCAGGGCATGAGTCTTCATAAGTATATAAAAAAACCTTTTTTTTATTTAAACGCTATGCCAACTCTTTTTATCATGTTAATTGCTGTTGGAACATTTATTTGGAGACAACATTAGAAGCAAACGATTACATTTTTTTTTACATTTTTTACTGCTATAAAAACATAATATGTATGCTTTAATTTGTTATTAGTGGATATGAAATTAATAATAAAAAAGAAAGTTTCAAAAGTTGTATGTGTGAGTTTAAACGATATCCTGAGCATAAAAGTACCAAAACTGTAGATAAAATTATTTGTTATGCGCCGATAATTTTGTTCACACAAACTTCTTGTTTGCTTCGCACAGGGGTGCACAACACCACATAAATCTGGTCGGTAAACAATAATTATATTAAATAAATTGGTATTTACGCCCTTCAATAGGTAGTAGAAAATGCAATCTGGACTATGGCCGAAAAAAAATTGTACACCTTCGCCAGATCGGTATTAATTTTGACCGACAAGAAAGGATTTACAAGGTTATCTGTTAAAACTGGTCACATTAGAGGACTTTTAGAAAACATCTTGATGTACGTCCAGGTAACATCATTTGATTGCAAAACCTGTTTCAATTATGTTGATTTAGTTATTATAAAAAGCTTCGCAATTAATGATAACAGCCCAACTTAATGACTTTTTTCGGCTGCCATTTTACAATGTTTTCTAGAAATATGTTAGGGTTCTACTTATTCAATAACTTGGTTTAAAGTTATAATAATCCCGGTTATCTTGTAATGCAGATGTGCATGTGTAGTGATAGTTAAAAAGAATTGAAAGGCAATAAATAGTATCTGCCAATTGCATTGCTTAAGCGTCATTATAATAATTATCTTATCTCATTCAAAATATCATATGTATGATATGATATTATCCATATGAAATATAATTTCTAGGGAGAGGGAAAAACGATCGCAAATCTTTACAGACTTAGAAGAAAGCCCGCTGAAAGCAGAACCAGTCTACGCGCTTACTTGGTCATATCTAGTAATGCGACGACAATAAAACATGTTCATATTAGGTAAGAATATTGTACAATTTAAAAGACTAATATAAAAAAATCTACCCGATGCCTAACATTCGGCATACAACGACGGCGTCATTATCATCCCAACCATCGTCACACACATTGCTCCACTGGTCAGCAAGGAGAACTTCAACTCGTCCTTCATTTGGGGACCTACCTCCCATTAATCGCACATTAGCATCTATTAACAAAACAAATTACATCATGTATAAATAATGAGTGTTTATAGAATCACAGATTTTATTTTTGCATCTCTTTGAAACGATACTATTTTAGAATTATTCTTTATAACGAAGGGTACCTTGATTCAATTTCTACTTTGCAAATCAACATCAAAGTTAAGTCAAACTGATATACAGTCTATGAGTGAATTCGATTGGCTAATTCGATTACATCATGCAATACGTAACTTAAAACTGTTTGCTTATATGCATTACAGTATCACGAATTTGGTAACGCAATTCCAGACGCAGAGTTGAGGATGAAACTATATATATAACTGATGAACCTATTAACCTATATACCACATAATACCTATTATTTGATACTAAATCAAAAGTTGAGATTTAAATGAGTTTTCGCGTGTAATTGTATATTATCTTCGGAATGCATTTATTGTTAAGACTATTTACTCCTGAAATTGGTATGTTTTGTTTTCCTGTAAAAAAAGAACAATTTCAACAGTTTTCAACAATGAATGCAAATTGATTTGGTCGTTGCTTTTCCAATACAATATATTTATTTCCCGACTGTTTGAATATTTATTTGTGAAAATGAATGGAGCTATCAAAAAGCAAGTTGTTAAATGTATTCACAATACCTAGTATATATGTAAATTCTATTTAATTGAGTATTTTGAATATGTTGGAACACTCGATTTTCCAAAGCAACTCACAACTGAAAAAAATGGTGGGAACCGGTTTTAAAGTATGGTGACGTACTATCCAATGGTGCGCAGCCAATAAACCAAGTATTAACCAAATCCAAGCGGGGTAAAGGGTTTCAACAGCTTTTATCTAAGCCCAACTGATCCATAACATGAAAAACAAAAAAGTCCGTTTTTCATCAAAAGTCATGCTGAAAAAAATGGTGGGAACCGGTTTTAAAGTATGGTGACGTACTATCCAATGGTGCGCAGCCAATAAACCAAGTATTAACCAAATCCAAGCGGGGTAAAGGGTTTCAACAGCTTTTATCTAAGCCCAACTGATCCATAACATGAAAAACAAAAAAGTCCGTTTTTCATCAAAAGTCATGCTGAAAAAAATGGTGGGAACCGGTTTTAAAGTATGGTGACGTACTATCCAATGGTGCGCAGCCAATAAACCAAGTATTAACCAAATCCAAGCGGGGTAAAGGGTTTCAACAGCTTTTATCTAAGCCCAACTGATCCATAACATGAAAAACAAAAAAGTCCGTTTTTCATCAAAAGTCATGCTGAAAAAAATGGTGGGAACCGGTTTTAAAGTATGGTGACGTACTATCCAATGGTGCGCAGCCAATAAACCAAGTATTAACCAAATCCAAGCGGGGTAAAGGGTTTCAACAGCTTTTAGCTAAGCCCAACTGATCCATAACATGAAAAACAAAAAAGTCCGTTTTTCATCAAAAGTCATGCTGAAAAAAATGGTGGGAACCGGTTTTAAAGTATGGTGACGTACTATCCAATGGTGCGCAGCCAATAAACCAAGTATTATCCAAATCCAAGCGGGGTAAAGGGTTTCAACAGCTTTTATCTAAGCCCAACTGATCCATAACATGAAAAACAAAAAAGTCCGTTTTTCATCAAAAGTCATGCTGAAAAAAATGGTGGGAACCGGTTTTAAAGTATGGTGACGTACTATCCAATAGTGCGCAGCCAATAAACCAAGTATTAACCAAATCCAAGCGGGGTAAAGGGTTTCAACAGCTTTTATCTAAGCCCAACTGATCCATAACATGAAAAACAAAAAAGTCCGTTTTTCATCAAAAGTCATGCTGAAAAAAATGGTGGGAACCGGTTTTAAAGTATGGTGACGTACTATCCAATGGTGCGCAGCCAATAAACCAAGTATTAACCAAATCCAAGCGGGGTAAAGGGTTTCAACAGCTTTTATCTAAGCCCAACTGATCCATAACATGAAAAACAAAAAAGTCCGTTTTTCATCAAAAGTCATGCTGAAAAAAATGGTGGGAACCGGTTTTAAAGTATGGTGACGTACTATCCAATGGTGCGCAGCCAATAAACCAAGTATTAACCAAATCCAAGCGGGGTAAAGGGTTTCAACAGCTTTTATCTAAGCCCAACTGATCCATAACATGAAAAACAAAAAAGTCCGTTTTTCATCAAAAGTCATGCTGAAAAAAATGGTGGGAACCGGTTTTAAAGTATGGTGACGTACTATCCAATGGTGCGCAGCCAATAAACCAAGTATTAACCAAATCCAAGCGGGGTAAAGGGTTTCAACAGCTTTTATCTAAGCCCAACTGATCCATAACATGAAAAACAAAAAAGTCCGTTTTTCATCAAAAGTCATGCTGAAAAAAATGGTGGGAACCGGTTTTAAAGTATGGTGACGTACTATCCAATGGTGCGCAGCCAATAAACCAAGTATTAACCAAATCCAAGCGGGGTAAAGGGTTTCAACAGCTTTTATCTAAGCCCAACTGATCCATAACATAAAAAACAAAAAAGTCCGTTTTTCATCAAAAGTCATGCTGAAAAAAATGGTGGGAACCGGTTTTAAAGTATGGTGACGTACTATCCAATGGTGCGCAGCCAATAAACCAAGTATTAACCAAATCCAAGCGGGCTAAAGGGTTTCAGCAGCTTTTATCTAAGCCCAACTGATCCATAACATGAAAAACAAAAAAGTCCGTTTTTCATCAAAAGTCATGCTGAAAAAAATGGTGGGAACCGGTTTTAAAGTATGGTGACGTACTATCCAATGGTGCGCAGGCAATAAACCAAGTATTAACCAAATCCAAGCGGGGTAAAGGGTTTCAACAGCTTTTATCTAAGCCCAACTGATCCATAACATGAAAAACAAAAAAGTCCGTTTTTCATCAAAAGTCATGCTGAAAAAAATGGTGGGAACCGGTTTTAAAGTATGGTGACGTACTATCCAATGGTGCGCAGCCAATAAACCAAGTATTAACCAAATCCAAGCGGGGTAAAGGGTTTCAACAGCTTTTATCTAAGCAGAACTGATCCATAACATGAACAACAAAAAAGTCCGTTTTTCATCAAAAGTCATGCTGAAAAAAATGGTGGGAACCGGTTTTAAAGTATGGTGACGTACTATCCAATGGTGCGCAGCCAATAAACCAAGTATTAACCAAATCCAAGCGGGATAAAGGGTTTCAACAGCTTTTATCTAAGCCCAACTGATCCATAACATGAAAAACAAAAAAGTCCGTTTTTCATCAAAAGTCATGCTGAAAAAAATGGTGGGAACCGGTTTTAAAGTATGGTGACGTACTATCCAATGGTGCGCAGCCAATAAACCAAGTATTAACCAAATCCAAGCGGGGTAAAGGGTTTCAACAGCTTTTATCTAAGCCCAACTGATCCATAACATGAAAAACAAAAAAGTCCGTTTTTCATCAAAAGTCATGCTGAAAAAAATGGTGGGAACCGGTTTTAAAGTATGGTGACGTACTATCCAATGGTGCGCAGCCAATAAACCAAGTATTAACCAAATCCAAGCGGGGTAAAGGGTTTCAACAGCTTTTATCTAAGCCCAACTGATCCATAACATGAAAAACAAAAAAGTCCGTTTTTCATCAAAAGTCATGCTGACAAAAATGGTGGGAACCGGTTTTAAAGTATGGTGACGTACTATCCAATGGTGCGCAGCCAATAAACCAAGTATTAACCAAATCCAAGCGGGGTAAAGGGTTTCAACAGCTTTTATCTAAGCCCAACTGATCCATAACATGAGAAACAAAAAAGTCCGTTTTTCATCAAAAGTCATGCTGAAAAAAATGATGGGAACCGGTTTTAAAGTATGGTGACGTACTATCCAATGGTGCGCAGCCAATAAACCAAGTATTAACCAAATCCAAGCGGGGTAAAGGGTTTCAACAGCTTTTATCTAAGCCCAACTGATCCATAACATGAAAAACAAAAAAGTCCGTTTTTCATCAAAAGTCATGCTGAAAAAAATGGTGGGAACCGGTTTTAAAGTATGGTGACGTACTATCCAATGGTGCGCAGCCAATAAACCAAGTATTAACCAAATCTAAGCGGGGTAAAGGGTTTCAACAGCTTTTATCTAAGCCCAACTGATCCATAACATGAAAAACAAAAAAGTCCGTTTTTCATCAAAAGTCATGCTGAAAAAAATGGTGGGAACCGGTTTTAAAATATGGTGACGTACTATCCAATGGTGCGCAGCCAATAAACCAAGTATTAACCAAATCCAAGCGGGGTAAAGGGTTTCAACAGCTTTTATCTAAGCCCAACTGATCCATAACATGAAAAACAAAAAAGTCCGTTTTTCATCAAAAGTCATGCTGAAAAATGGTGGGAACCGGTTTTAAAGTATGGTGACGTACTATCCAATGGTGCGCAGCCAATAAACCAAGTATTAACCAAATCCAAGCGGGGTAAAGGGTTTCAACAGCTTTTATCTAAGCCCAACTGATCCATAACATGAAAAACAAAAAAGTCCGTTTTTCATCAAAAGTCATGCTGAAAAAAAAGGTGGGAACCGGTTTTAAAGTATGGTGACGTACTATCCAATGGTGCGCAGCCAATAAACCAAGTATTAACCAAATCCAAGCGGGGTAAAGGGTTTCAACAGCTTTTATCTAAGCCCAACTGATCCATAACATGAAAAACAAAAAAGTCCGTTTTTCATCAAAAGTCATGCTGAAAAAAATGGTGGGAACCGGTTTTAAAGTATGGTGACGTACTATCCAATGGTGCGCAGCCAATAAACCAAGTATTAACCAAATCCAAGCGGGGTAAAGGGTTTCAACAGCTTTTATCTAAGCCCAACTGATCCATAACATGAAAAACAAAAAAGTCCGTTTTTCATCAAAAGTCATGCTGAAAAAAATGGTGGGAACCGGTTTTAAAGTATGGTGACGTACTATCCACTGGTGCGCAGCCAATAAACCAAGTATTAACCAAATCCAAGCGGGGTAAAGGGTTTCAACAGCTTTTATCTAAGCCCAACTGATCCATAACATGAAAAACAAAAAAGTCCGTTTTTCATCAAAAGTCATGCTGGAAAAAATGGTGGGAACCGGTTTTAAAGTATGGTGACGTACTATCCAATGGTGCGCAGCCAATAAACCAAGTATTAACCAAATCCAAGCGGGGTAAAGGGTTTCAACAGCTTTTATCTAAGCCCAACTGATCCATAACATGAAAAACAAAAAAGTCCGTTTTTCATCAAAAGTCATGCTGAAAAAAATGGTGGGAACCGGTTTTAAAGTATGGTGACGTACTATCCAATGGTGCGCAGCCAATAAACCAAGTATTAACCAAATCCAAGCGGGGTAAAGGGTTTCAACAGCTTTTATCTAAGCCCAACTGATCCATAACATGAAAAACAAAAAAGTCCGTTTTTCATCAAAAGTCATGCTGAAAAAAATGGTGGGAACCGGTTTTAAAGTATGGTGACGTACTATCCAATGGTGCGCAGCCAATAAACCAAGTATTAACCAAATCCAAGCGGGGTAAAGGGTTTCAACAGCTTTTATCTAAGCCCAACTGATCCATAACATGAAAAACAAAAAAGTCCGTTTTTCATCAAAAGTCATGCTGAAAAAAATGGTGGGAACCGGTTTTAAAGTATGGTCACGTACTATCCAATGGTGCGCAGCCAATAAACCAAGTATTAACCAAATCCAAGCGGGGTAAAGGGTTTCAACAGCTTTTATCTAAGCCCAACTGATCCATAACATGAAAAACAAAAAAGTCCGTTTTCATCAAAAGTCCATTGGATAGTACGTCACCATACTTTAAAACCGGTTCCCACCATTTTTTTCAGCATGACTTTTGATGAAAAACGGACTTTTTTGTTTTTCATGTTATGGATCAGTTGGGCTTAAATAAAAGCTGTTGAAACCCTTTACCCCGCTTGCATTTGGTTAATACTTGGTTTATTGGCTGCGCACCATTGGATAGTACGTCACCATACTTTAAAACCGGTTCCCACCATTTTTTTCAGCATGACTTTTGATGAAAAACGGACTTTTTTGTTTTTCATGTTATGGATCAGTTGGGCTTAGATAAAAGCTGTTGAAACCCTTTACCCCGCTTGGATTTGGTTAATACTTGGTTTATTGGCTGCGCACCATTGGATAGTACGTCACCATACTTTAAAACCGGTTCCCACCATTTTTTTCAGCATGACTTTTGATGAAAAACGGACTTTTTTGTTTTTCATGTTATGGATCAGTTGGGCTTAGATAAAAGCTGTTGAAACCCTTTACCCCGCTTGGATTTGGTTAATACTTGGTTTATTGGCTGCGCACCATTGGATAGTACGTCACCATACTTTAAAACCGGTTCCCACCATTTTTTTCAGCATGACTTTTGATGAAAAACGGACTTTTTTGTTTTTCATGTTATGGATCAGTTGGGCTTAGATAAAAGCTGTTGAAACCCTTTACCCCGCTTGGATTTGGTTAATACTTGGTTTATTGGCTGCGCACCATTGGATAGTACGTCCACCATACTTTAAAACCGGTTCCCACCATTTTTTTCAGCATGACTTTTGATGAAAAACGGACTTTTTTGTTTTTCATGTTATGGATCAGTTGGGCTTAGATAAAAGCTGTTGAAACCCTTTACCCGCTTGGATTTGGTTAATACTTGGTTTATTGGCTGCGCACCATTGGATAGTACGTCACCATACTTTAAAACCGGGTTCCCACCATTTTTTTCAGCATGACTTTTGATGAAAAACGGACTTTTTTGTTTTTCATGTTATGGATCAGTTGGGCTTAGATAAAAGCTGTTGAAACCCTTTACCCCGCTTGGATTTGGTTAATACTTGGTTTATTGGCTGCGCACCATTGGATAGTACGTCACCATACTTTAAAACCGGTTCCCAACCATTTTTTTCAGCATGACTTTTGATGAAAAACGGACTTTTTTGTTTTTCATGTTATGGATCAGTTGGGCTTAGATAAAAGCTGTTGAAACCCTTTACCCGCTTGGATTTGGTTAATACTTGGTTTATTGGCTGCGCACCATTGGATAGTACGTCACCATACTTTAAAACCGGTTCCCACCATTTTTTTCAGCATGACTTTTGATGAAAAACGGACTTTTTTGTTTTTCATGTTATGGATCAGTTGGGCTTAGATAAAAGCTGTTGAAACCCTTTACCCGCTTGGATTTGGTTAATACTTGGTTTATTGGCTGCGCACCATTGGATAGTACGTCACCATACTTTAAAACCGGTTCCCACCATTTTTTTCAGCATGACTTTTGATGAAAAACGGACTTTTTTGTTTTTCATGTTATGGATCAGTTGGGCTTAGATAAAAGCTGTTGAAACCCTTTACCCCGCTTGGATTTGGTTAATACTTGGTTTATTGGCTGCGCACCATTGGATAGTACGTCACCATACTTTAAAACCGGTTCCCACCATTTTTTTCAGCATGACTTTTGATGAAAAACGGACTTTTTTGTTTTCATGTTATGGATCAGTTGGGCTTAGATAAAAGCTGTTGAAACCCTTTACCCCGCTTGGATTTGGTTAATACTTGGTTTATTGGCTGCGCACCATTGGATAGTACGTCACCATACTTTAAAACCGGTTCCCACCATTTTTTTCAGCATGACTTTTGATGAAAAACGGACTTTTTTGTTTTTCATGTTATGGATCAGTTGGGCTTAGATAAAAGCTGTTGAAACCCTTTACCCCGCTGGATTTGGTTAATACTTGGTTTATTGGCTGCGCACCATTGGATAGTACGTCACCATACTTTAAAAACCGGTTCCCACCATTTTTTTCAGCATGACTTTTGATGAAAAACGGACTTTTTTGTTTTTCATGTTATGGATCAGTTGGGCTTAGATAAAAGCTGTTGAAACCCTTTACCCCGCTTGGATTTGGTTAATACTTGGTTTATTGGCTGCGCACCATTTGGATAGTACGTCACCATACTTTAAAACCGGTTCCCACCATTTTTTTCAGCATGACTTTTGATGAAAAACGGACTTTTTTGTTTTTCATGTTATGGATCAGTTGGGCTTAGATAAAAGCTGTTGAAACCCTTTACCCCGCTTGGATTTGGTTAATACTTGGTTTATTGGCTGCGCACCATTGGATAGTACGTCACCATACTTTAAAACCGGTTCCCACCATTTTTTTCAGCATGACTTTTGATGAAAAACGGACTTTTTTGTTTTTCATGTTATGGATCAGTTGGGCTTAGATAAAAGCTGTTGAAACCCTTTACCCCGCTTGGATTTGGTTAATACTTGGTTTATTGGCTGCGCACCATTGGATAGTACGTCACCATACTTTAAAACCGGTTCCCACCATTTTTTTTCAGCATGACTTTTGATGAAAAACGGACTTTTTTGTTTTTCATGTTATGGATCAGTTGGGCTTAGATAAAAGCTGTTGAAACCCTTACCCCGCTTGGATTTGGTTAATACTTGGTTTATTGGGCTGCGCACCATTGGATAGTACGTCACCATACTTTAAAACCGGTTCCCACCATTTTTTTCAGCATGACTTTTGATGAAAAAACGGACTTTTTTTGTTTTTTCATGTTATGGATCAGTTGGCCTTAGGATAAAAGCTGTTGGAAAACCCTGTTACCCCCAGCTTGGATTTGGTTAATACTTGGTTTATTGGCTGCGCACCCATTGGATGTACGTCACCATACTTAAAACCGGTCCCACCATTTTTTCAGCATGACTTTTGATGAAAAACGGGAATTTTTGTTTTTCATGTTATG